>OY998241.1:33446394-34001394 GCA_963922005.1 Cornus suecica
GTTAGTGGTGGAGCGGTGAAAACCCTAGTTTTCTCTCTCTCTCTTGATCAAACTCTTAATTTAATTCTGTTTTTAGTTAATTTAGTTATAATTCATAAAATCATTCAAAAACTCTTTTTCAAATATAATTCAATATTTTTAAATTGGTGACGTGAATAAACCAAGTCTCTATGGGTTCGGCATTCCCTTTCACAAGCCGTTCCTATACTATAATTTGACTCGTACTCTTGCGATAGGTAAAACCTAAGTCTTCATAAAGGGTTGTTCTTAACCACTATTTTTGTCATCCTTGGACGGACATCAAGTTTTTGGCACCGTTGTCGGGGACTTGGCATTATTCTTAGCTTAGGTAGTTTAGTAGTATTGCATTATTGTAGTATATCTAAAGTTGAAATTTTTGTGTGATTGATAGGTACTCCAAAAAGCATAGAGGAATTTAGAGGAGTAGTGAAAGTTGCGTCGTTGCACCTTTTGTAAGTTTTAATTTAGCTTAATTTCGTGCATTATTTTAGATTTATTTATTAATATTTAGAGTAATTTAGTTTAGAAGAAGTTAGACTAATTTTCATATTGAAAAAGAAAAATTTTTTTATCTTAGTGTATGACCGATCGATAATCACTTTTTCATCCCAACACCGCGTTAGTACCTTTTGATCCTGAGATCGAACGGACCTTTCGTCAAAATCGTCGAATAAAGGAAGAAGAACGTCGTCAATAGTTGGATCATGAAAGGACGGCCTACCATAATGGCGAAGCAGGAAAGGCACCAGCCACGTCCTTGAAGGGATACTATGCGCCTACTGCTCATTAAACATACGATGAATTTTCAGAAGAAGAGGGAGTCAAAGACTATGAGATCTAATCTAGTGTCATTAATATATTGCCTAAGTTCTATGGACTTAGGATTGAAGACCCATATCAACATATTAATGATTTCTTAGAAATGGCCTCGACCCTTCAAAATTGAGAATCTGAGCCCTAATGCGTTGAATGTGCGATTATTTCCGTTTTCTTTGAGAGAGAAGGCTAAAAGATGGTATACCACTTTAGGGAAGAATGCAAAAATTGATTGGGAAACCTTAAAAGTTAAATTCTTGGAGAAACATTTTCCAGTAGGCAGAACACATGAATCACAAGAAGCAATTACCCACTTCAGAGAATTGCCTGGTAAGCAATTCCATGATGTTTAGGATAGATTCAATGAAAATATATGGAAGTGTCCCTATCACAAGTTCGTTGAGCAAGATATTGTGCGTAATTTTTATGTTGGACTTGGTGCCATACACAAGAACCTGATTGACGTAGCAGTGGGAGGTCAGTTTATATTGAAGCAAGTAGGAGAACTCCTGGAGTTGTTTGACAATGTGAGCGATAACTCGATTTAGCATGAATCTGAGATGTGTGCTAGAGATGGACTCGAAAGAAGATCTGACAAAACGTTTATCATAGATAGAAATAATGATGATGTCAGAGACTCACTAGTCGTATTAGGAGAAGAGCTCGATAAATTCATAAACCTGAGTCTGTCATCCTCAAGAGAAGTCTTAGCAATATGACCTAATATCCCCCAAAATAAGTGTTAAGGTAATGAGATAATTACCGCTGATGCTAATGCAACATGGACCAATTCGAATAATACTCCTTTTTCTAATTCATACAATTCGAATTGGCGAAATCATCCACATCTTTCATATCGTTCTCAGAATGTGGAAAATCCTCAATAAAATTTCTCTCAGAATCAACAATCCTTCAATTCTCAACCGTAAGTTATGACTTGAAAGTTATAGCCTAATTCTCAGACCAATCGACCTTTCAATTACCAACATCAACATCAAAGAAGTCAGACCCCACCACTGAGACCATCGGGTTTTAATCAAGATGAACTAACAAAGACTTTACAAGGCATTCAGAACATACTAGGCTCTCATGCTCAGACGCTATCAAAGCTGGAGACCCTGATGGGCCAAGTAGCTAATGCCCTGAATAAAGGAAATGAGGGAATATTGCCTAGCAAGCCGATGGCCAACCCAAAGAATAAACAAGTGATGAATCTTGGATCCTTTGCCAATAACCCTCATGAAACGGTTCAAGCCATCACAACTTTAAGAAGTGGAAGGGAAGTGGAGAAGAAAGTTGAGGAACAACATGAAGAAAGGGCGAACAAGCGTAAGGCGACTGAAAGAGTTTAGAAAGATCAAACTCTATTGGAGGAAGAAATTTATCAGACATTACCAGAAGAGCCCGAAAGGGCGAGTTATGAGGAAAGAATGTCATTTCCTAAACGTCTTAGAGAGCCAGCTAGATATGGGAAGCATAAAAATACTGGCATGCTGAAAAGTTTCTGATAAGTCAAGATCAATTTTCCTCTCTTAGACATCATAACCCAAATTCCACCCTATGCTAAGTTCATGAAGGACCTCTATACCCAAAAGCGAAAAAGCAGAGCGAAGGTCCCGAAGAAAATCGTGTTGACTACATAAGTGATTTCATTATTTTTAAGTAACACACCGCCTAAGAGGAAAGATCCCGGTGCTTCCGCTATTCCATGTGTCATTGGTGACCAGGAAATTGGTAGAGCTCTTCTTAATTTATGTGCGAGTGTTAACTTACTCCCATATTCAGTCTATCAATAGCTAGGGTTGGGAGAGCTCAATCCCACCTCGGTAGTGCTTCAAATTGCTGATAGATCGATCAAGAAAGAGAGAGGGATTTTGGAAGATGTCATCGTTCAGGTGGACAAGTTTTACTTTTCGGTGGATTTTATAATTCTCGATATAGAACCTATCCAAGAATCGAAGAAACGCATTCCTGTGATTTTAGGACGACCGTTCTTGGCCACAACCAATGCGTGTATTAACTACAGAACAAGGGCTATGGAGCTATCATTTGGAAACCTGAAGGTGCAAATGAATGTTTTCGATGCTAATCATCAACTTTCGAAGTCGGTAGACTGCTTTCAAATTGACAAGGTTGACGAGATTGATGAAGATTTTACACCGCAATCTTGAAGAAAGATGTGTTGGAGTCTTTCATGACTGTAGTTAGGTTGGAGAATGAACCTGATGATTGGGATGAGTAGATGAGGATGGGCTATGAGGATATTACTGTGATAGAGACTGCATTATACACTCAACCAAGGAGAGCGCTGATTGAGCTACTTCCCACGATCTCGAATACACCGCCTATTCCATCTTTGATAACTCCTCTTACCTTGGAACTCAAGGAATTGCCTAAGAAGATTAAATATGTCCTTTTAGGACCAGATAAGACTCTTCCTGTAATTATATCATCAAAGCTGACAAAAGAACAGGAATCGAGTCTAGTCGAGGTCTTAAGTGACAATAAAGAGGCAATAAGATGGAGTGTTGTTGATCTTAAAGG
This sequence comes from Cornus suecica, assembly GCA_963922005.1. Classification (NCBI taxonomy): domain Eukaryota; kingdom Viridiplantae; phylum Streptophyta; class Magnoliopsida; order Cornales; family Cornaceae; genus Cornus; species Cornus suecica. Next base: position 33,449,776 of record OY998241.1, read on the forward strand.
AATAGATCCCTCAATTTGCATGCTTGACATACATTTAGAGGAGGATGTAAGACCGTTAAGGGAGATGCAACGGAGATTGAACCCAAATATGAAGAAGGTGGTGATGAAAGAGGTGGTAAAGCTGCTAGATGCGGGTATTATTTACCCCATATTTGACAATACATGGGTGAGTCCTACATAGGTGGTGTCGAAAAAATCAAGTATCACAGTTGGACCTAACTCGAAGGGTGAGTTGATGCCACAACGCACAACCACAGGTTGGCGTGTGTGCATTGATTAGAGAAAACCTAACCCTCATACTAGGAAATATCATTTTCCATTACCATTTATTGATCAAATCCTAGAAAGGTTGGCTGGATAGAGCTATTACTACTTCTTGGATGGATATTCCAGTTACAATCAAGTGGCGACTGATCATGTTGGTCAGGAGAAAACCACTTTTACTTGTCCATATGATACGTTTGCGTACAAGAAAATGCCCTTTGGTTTGTGTAATGCGCCAACAACATTCCAAAGGTGTATGATGTTGATATTCTCTAACATGGTGGATATATTATTAGAAGTGTTTATGGATGATTTTTCAGTCTTTGGGGCGACCTTTTAGGACTGTTTGAAACATCTAACACTTGTGCTCAAAAGATGTACAAAGACAAATTTGATTTTAAGTTGGGAAAAAAGTCATTTCATGATTCAAGAGGGTATAGTACTTGGCCACATCATATCGAAAAAAGGGATAGAGGTTGATAAGGCGAAAGTTGAATTAATTTCAAAATTGCCTCCTCCTATATCTGTTAAGCAGATAAGATCATTCTTGGGCCATGCTGGGTTTTACAGACGATTTATTAAAGATTTTAGTAAGATTGCCCGGCCACTATGAAACATATTAGCTAAATATGCGACCTTTGTCTTTGACGAAGAGTGTCTTCATGCTTTTTAAGAGCTACGGACTCAACTCTCAACAACCCCAATCATTCATCCACCAGACTTGTCTCTGCCTTTTGAGCTAATGTGTGATGCTTCGGACTATTCCGTAGGAGCGGTGTTAGGTCAGAGAAAGGAGAAGCTACCATATCTAGTGTATTTGTCATGCCCCAAATTTCCTTACTCCTAAACGGAGCCTAAGAAGCCCAAGGGTGACGTAAACCGTACACTAAACATGAAAGGATAAATGCGGAAGATAAAATGTGGGTTTAAACCAATCCTTCAACCTAAAAAATCTGATTCCCCTAGACCCCTAATCAATGCAACAAGCATTGTAGGAGAAGTGGTGAAGCATAGGGGAGAGAACGAAAACAAAATAAAAAGGTGTGCACAAATCAGGATCCACCGAGTTGTACATCGAGTACTCGGTCACCCTCCACCGAGTTGTGACTGACCAAACTCTTTGGAATTTTCAAGAAAATGGGAAGTTTAAAATGCAAAAAATGCGAGATTTTGCAGTATGGTTCCGTTTTCCGCACTGTCGATCCCAAAAAATCACAAATCTTGGGAAATTTAGTTTTTCATTGGCAAACCTCAAAAATAGTCACTAAGACCTCGGGAAACGCATAAAACATAAACTTTGTATAAAAGTGATTTTTTTGTAAGTTTTGGAAAATCTTCCCTTTTGCCGCCAGTCTCCGTTTTAACTACTGTCGGTTTCTAAAAGTTGAAATCTTTCAGAAAATGAGTTTAAAATCATTTCTTAAGAAAGAACATTTGCTAAAGGTACGAGGGTGGGCGAAAATGCCTTTTTCTATTCAAAACTAAAAGGGTTTGTTTGAAAACCTAGAAAAATGCCATATTCGGCTGGACATCTAATAACCATATTCAATAATGAGAATCCACTACACAATAACAAAAGTATTCATAGATTAATAATTCAAATTCCCTAAGGCGATACATGTTATAGTTTTCCATTAAATGAAATAGTTTACATTTCCAGTACCAAAGTGCACCAAAAGAATAAAGTCTTCGCGCATAACACTCCAAGGGACCTACATCCATGTAAGATACTCGACTAACATGCTAGCCGTCAAAAGAATAAGTTTAGGGTTTGCTACACTTAGTAAAATAAGCATATGTGTAAGACATCAATTAAGCTCTACAAAAAGAAGTACTCCACCTCCATATGCACAAAAGGCGAAATTAATACCGTATCTCTACTGAGAGACTACGGACCTCCCGAAAAAGGATCATCACCTGAAAAATATATAATTCGTGGGGTGAGCTCACTAGCCCAGAAGCGGAAGCGTCATCGCCTCAATCTCGGTAGTCCGAGTGGTACAACCTACCCAAGGTTCATGCCACTAATCTTAGGTCGGTCTCTTGTTCCACATGGCTAATAAGCCAATCCGGAACCCCATTGAACCTAAAAATATTTTCCCCAACATGCCCACATCATAATTATTCACAATTATAACATGCTTCAACATAAAAACCACAATCACATATATATAGCAGTTTAGATGCAATGCAACCCAACACAACCATGGTACACACATGAACACTCACCCCAACTCTAAGGATCAACGAGATCATTCTCTAACCCTTCACTTTATGCTCATGAGGGAAGGTAGATTTATCGTACCGATTCTTCCCAAGTGATTTTTAACACTTTCACTTTTAACAACGAAGACCGTCAACACGACGTGGTCGTGAAATAGGATTTGGAACAAGTCCTCCCCCAACCGTCTCTGTTTCTCGGAAGGCTAGTTTCGTAGGAGCGAGAAGCACTCCCTAGCTAGTTGTTACGACGATCCGATACATGGCAACTCACACATGTTTACACAACCCGTATAAACCAACACCCATGTCTTTCACATTACATGATATACCCAAAATGCATCAAGGTTTTCAATCACAACCATATGTCATCACAATACATGCTTATCTCAATTTGAATTATATTGTATCCCACTTATTACAATGCTTATAATTTCACCTGTTATAAGCAATAGTTCTCAACATCATCCATCACAATACATGTTCATTTCATTATGCATTATATTGTGCTCAATTTATAAAAATGCTTATAATTTCACATTTCTAAGCAATAAACCACCGCCACAAGCATTTATATAATAAAATCATGCTTTCAATGGCCTAATTCATCATCTAAGTTGTCAAGACTTAACTCGTATATATATATATAGATATATATATATAAATATATATATGGCATATATAGACATAGATGCATACACTCTCGTACAAAGATGAAAACAATTCATTTTCCCCTACCTCAATCCAAGCAAGCTACACAAGAATGCCTAAAAGAGGTCCAAACCAATCTACCACTCCAAGTGCTCAATAGGATAGCTTTCAACTAGCACACACCATTCATAAACAACAAGATTACTATGGTGTTACAATAAACCGAAATTTACTCAAAAGTGGCTCCAACCACAAGAATCAATTCAAATCCTAATGATAACTAATTTAGGGTTTTATGGAGAAATGAAATCTTAAGAGTACAAGTTAGGGAACTCACCACTAACTTATTCACAAAATGATTTCAAAAGCTACTACCAATGAGACTCACTTGGTAGTTGAAAGAAAACACAACCTTCTATAACATGAATAAGAGAAGGCTGAAATTAATATCCACACAAAGAAATTCATGAACATGAAAGCTATGGTTTTTAGCAACAAAACCCTAGAATGGGATAGAGGACTTACCAAGTATTTCAAGAGTACTACTAAGAACTATCCACCATAAGCAAGGAGGGAAGGAGAGAGCAAGAGTTGTGAGAGAATGAAAGTCTTGCAAAGTGAGCAAAACCTAAGAGTTGTAGAGATTCTCCACTCATAATTCTCACCATCCAAAGGTTTAGAATAAGGCAAGAAAAATTAATAAAGGATCCAAGGGTTGATATGAAGTCTTGTAAAATGAAAGACCAAGAATAATGTATTCTTGCATTTAAGTGCCATCAAAACAAGGCATTCTGATACAAGGGTTGAGACTAGAAATAGGAGAAGAACATCAATGGCTAGAATTTAGACAACACCTAAAAGTGGGAAATGACCAATTTATTCTCAACTTAGGTTTAATTACAAGAGTGTCATCATGACTCTTAATTACCCTTTTGCCCCTTATTATCCTCTCTATTTACCAACATGCCACTCATACCCCAACACTTAGCCAAATCTTTCCACTTTCCACTAAGTGCTCTTAAAATGAAAATACTGATTTATCATTCAGTCATTTATTTCACGAAATCATTTTAAACAATTTTCATTATTCTGAAAATGAAAATACAACATGCAACTTACAAATTTAATATCACATAAAACATGTAAGTCATGCTAAGCACATAAACAAATTAAGCACATAATCACATAAGAACTTAATTTGCTAATATTTTTTTAATTAGCATGTAAAAATACCGGACGATACAACTTCTGCCTACACTATCTACGCTTCAAGCGTAGGCTGAAATTAGATGTTCCAGCCAACGCGAACAGTAGTCGTATATTTTGATCTTCCAAGCTCTCCCGCTATCTCGTTTCTCCACTGAATCTTCTGAAATCACTCCCTATGTCTCCCTACTTCAATTTTGAACAAATACCCATTGGTCTTACGTCAGATCTGTGCGTTGATCATCCGAAATTGCATGAAGAACTCGAAGAGTCTCAAAAACTCAGTTTTGGAGAAATTGTCAAATCCTTTGATTCGGTGAGTTTTTCTTCGATCTGGGTGTTTCTAATTACTGTTTTAATCATTCTAAACCAGTATTGATGAACGAATCTTGTTAAAAACATGTTTTAATCCGTTTCTCAAAAGTTGAAATTGTTGGCTTAGAGAATGGGTTGAATTTCAAATTTTTTGCATGTTTTTAAGTTTGGGGGTTTGTTTAAATGTCATACTGGATTCATTTAGTGATGGTTTTGAGTTTGATTCGGCGCCCGGAATAATATGCTTATTATTTGTGAACATCTTGAATGTGGAGATGAATATGAGACCGCAGGGAGAAGGTTCGGGTCATTTGCTTACTAGACAGAGGTCTCCCGACCCAGAGCTAGTAGATAGATCACCGTCAAGGACTCACAGACGGTTAGTGATAGGTGCTCAATATTGGTCATTTTTCACCCCTATCTTGTGTTTGTTATGTATTTACATTCCGTTACTTGGTATTTTTATCCCGTTTGTGTGTGTAAGCATGTTTCGGGAGCTTAATTAAGAAACAAAGCTAATCTCGGTGAATTAACTGAGTTTGTATTCATTTCTATCTCAAGAAAGGAATCAAGAGGTGTGCCAGAGCGAAGAAGAGCTACCAGGGGGCAAAATGGTCATTTCCCGACATCATTCTCTCACCAAAAGGGCAAAAATTTCATTTTCAGACATTATTACTTCACTGAAAAGTATCGGGAGTCAAAAGCGACCAGTCTAGCTCAAATATGAAAAGATGAGTTTTTAAGCAAAAGATGCATCATACCCTATGTCGTCAGAGAGAAAAAGGGGCAGATTGGACCTAAGCTACGCTCCTAAGCTAGGCAGTGGTGTTTACCCTACGCCCAAGCGTAGGTCAAGAGCGTAGCCCTCCGCTCTAGACCTACGCCCAAGCGTTGGTAAGGAGCGTAGGTCCTACCTTGTGGTCACGTGATCCCTTGACATACTGAAGTTGTTTCAGAATTTTCCAGTTTGTCCCTACTTCGATCTTCCAAGTGATCGGTGATTCCAGACCAATACATACAGGCTTATACGCATATTTACATATGATTTTATGAGATTATTCATGTATTATGAAATTTCAAAAAATGGCAACCATTAGGATTTCCCTCACTTGTCTATAAATATGAGAGGGTTAGGTTTATGTTAATAGTTCTGTTTTTAGTTCTAATTTTAATATAGTTTTTGGAGGCTGGTTCATGCACGTTCATTCAGAGAGTTCGTCCAATGAAGAGACTACCATTGAAGACCTAGAGATTTGGAGAAGAAGGCCATGTAGAGTGTTTCTACACCGACAATGCAGATTCTCTCAGCCATGATCAACTAATTCGGTATCTAGGGTTTTCTTGCAAAACCCTAGCCAAGTAATGTAGTTCTAATTTTATATTCAATTGTAGAGAGGGGAAACTGTGACTATACTGTGATTATTGTGTTAGATGCGAGACCGTTTTTATTCGTGATAGAAGTTTATATATTTGAATTGATTATTGTCTTAGACTTTTCAAATATATTTATCTTACACAATCACAATTATTCACTATGGGTTGGAACTCGGATGCTTAATTTGTGATTTTCTACACAATGGTGGTCATAAAACTCGAAACCCTAGGTTGACACAGGCCATGCCCTGACAAATTGATATAGACATGGTTTAGTTTATTTTAGTTCTTTAATTTACTTCTTTAATTTACCGCTTTAATTTACTTTTTGTTAGTAGTTGGCATGCACTAGTCAGTTTTGTCTTTAGATGGGTTGTCGCGATCCGATTGAGAGTAATCCTTTTTGAGGTCAAACTGATGGTGCGGTGCCACCTGATTCACAGTCAATGGATCATCCTTATATAATTGAAATAGAATTTTGACTGTGTTATGCGGTTAGTGGTGGAGTGAGGAAACCCTAGTTTTCTCTCCCTCTGAATCACAACCATTATTTATCATTGTTTTTTTCTTTATTTTCATTATTATTAGATAATTCATAAAATCAAACTCTTTTCGGAAAACTATAATTCAGTGTTTTTAGATTATTGAAGTGAACAATCCTCATATTTGTGGGATCAATATTCCCCTACTCAAGCAAAATTATATACAATTGATCTATGCGCTTGCAGAAGGTTAAAACCTAAAGTGTCATTAATGTGTCATTTTTACCACATATTTTGCACACACCTGACGCCCACCAGTAAGTATTTCCAGCTGTATCATCATCGTCTTCATCCAAGGCCACACACAATGACCATGCTTTGTCATCGGTTGCGTCACCAGTTGCAGCACCACCTGTGTCACCATTAGTAGCACCACCTGAGCCATAGATAGCCGAGGATTAGCCAGAGTGTTGATTTCTTATTTGCCAGTACCACCTACTGCAGTGGTGCACGATCTATTGAAGACGGCGCTGCGGAAGGGGTATCAGCAGGAGAGGATTTACTCTGAGACAGTCTTTGGGAGGATAGAGATAGTTCAGCATGTGATGCGACGTCGGGTGTGTAAAAATATGTGATTAAAAATAACACCTTAATGCCTCTAGGTTTCACCCTATGCAAACACACGTATCAATTGTAGAATATCAAATGGCTTGAGTAAGAGATATCGATCCCACAAAGACTAAGATTGCTCATTTTAGCAATTCAAAAACACTGAATTATATTTTCTGAGAATGATTCGTTTGGGTGGTCAAAGACCAAATTATCTATTTTAACTAATAATTATCTAAAAAGCAAAGTAAATTTGTTGTGATTTAAATCAGAGAGAAAACTAGGGTTTTCATCACTCCACCACCAACCACATAATATAGTTCTATCAATGTAACAATTGCAAGAGGGTGATCCATAACTGTGAACCAGGTCGTACCGCAAATAGCTAAATACGACCCCAAAAAGGAGTATCATTAACTGGATTGCGACAACTCGTCTCATGACTAACCTAACTAGTAATGCCAATTATATTACTCTAATCTACTCCTAATGCATGAAAATAAACTAAAGAATGTCTATGTTAAATCGCCAAGGCACGGCCTGTGTCAACCTAGGATTTCAAGTTTCATTACCACCATTGTGTAGAAAACCATAATTAAGCATCTGAGTTCCTAATCATATTGAATAATCATTGTTATTGAAAATAATACGTTCATTCCATCTAAGATAAGAATTTAGAACAAACATATAATTTTATATTGCAAATCAGAACGGTCTCTTAACTACTATAATCATTACAATATGGTCAACAGTTTCCCCTCTTTACAATTGAAAACAATGAAAGAACTACATTACTTGGCTAGGGTTTTGCTAAAGAACCCTAGATACCGAGTTAGTTAGCCATGGTGGAAGGTGACTGCATCGATGATATAGAAACGATCTCCGTAGTCTTCTTCTTCGGATCTCTATATTTTGAATACTCTGAATGTATGAACGTAAACCTCCGCAACTGAACAACCCTAATGAACGTCTCCTCTGATATTTTTCTATATATTCACACTGATCGTGTATATATAGGCAATGGTGTAAAGAGGCCCTTTTCAGTCTTTTCACTCTTAACTTCATGCAAACTCTAATCTTCTAATATATATAAGTGTATATACATGTATATAGAGGTCTGGAGTCACAGGCACGTCTTCACATCGAACTGAGGGTAGAACAGAAAAATATCTCCAAAAACCACAAATTATTGCCGCACATACGCTTCAAGCGTAGCTGGCCTACACTTCAAGCTTAGGTCCAAGCGTAGAAATGTGATTTCCAGCCACTTTTTGAAACTGAAAGGGTAGGCAAAAGAGTAGGTATTTTATGGAAAACCACTTTTCTCCGTGAGTACACTAAAACGATCATCTTCAATCCACGATACTTTTTGCTGAAGATAGTGGTTTCTGAAAATGCCGTTTTTGCCCTCCGAGAGCCATTTTTATCTCAAACTGCCTCCTTGACTCTCCTCTTGTATAGAAAGAACACACTCTTCAGATAATTCACTGAAGTTAGCTCCATTTCTTCATTAAGCTCATGAAACATACTTTAACACACAAACGCTATAAAAATACAACATAATGAAATGAAAGGAGGTAACAATAGTGAGTTAAGGGTCAAAATTACTACTATTTGACACCTATCACACCCCCAAACTTACGTATTGCTAGTCCCTTAGCAATAAACTCAGAGAACTTTCTTCTGATGAATTTTAATGTATCTACTATAACTAACCTAACCTAATCTACACTATTCCCTTACTTTCGTGAGGGTCGACGATTACACTTAGCACATGTAACAAGCCTTTTAAACCCCTAGTGGACGAGTGAAGTCTCGTGAAGGTTTCTAGTGATGGTACATACAAACATCTCAGTTCTCTATAATCACGCAGTCATGAGTTCACACACAAGTTCAATTAAATCATGATATAATACAAAAGACAGTATGGATGCAAATACCCCCACTCACTACCAAACAACAATTATATTAAGCGTTATGTCATGAATGGTTCCCACTAAAGTGAATTATTTCGCTACTTTCTACTCTAAATCCAGACAACCTTCCGTGATCTTGTGAACACTTGACTATGATATTTCAGTTTCTCTTCTCCTACTTCATTGATCAAACTTTGCCATTTTGAATAAAAACGTATTGTTTCTATCTTTCGACTTTTCATCCCTTTTTGTCTTTTTAACCTCCAGACTTTCCAGCGATGATTTTTTGTCCTGACCAACTGGGTCCGAGCTTCTTCCATGGGATTTATGCTCATTAGTTTTCTCTTCTTTAAACGCGAACAATGATATTGGTAATACCAAGGCCCAGTTACTCAGATTGAAGAACTACTTTTTGCATTTTGTTTTCTCAAAATATTTTTCTAATTTTCTCCATTTCAACCATAACATCTCCACTTCTCCCCTTTATTGTGGGAAAATTGTTTTTTCAACTACATAGTCAAAGATCAACCTATTTTCTATATTGAATGTGTGCTTGTGTTTATAGGATAAAGTCATCCTTTTTTATTTCAATTTCACTCATTCACTCACCCATGTAAAACAACATCACTTCACTAACTCGATCTAACCATTACTATCATGAATGAGAATATTACATTACATACTAGTAATGCATCATAAACATAAACTTAATCAACATGTAATGCAAAAGATACATGCGTGAAAACCAAGAACTGCTCCAAAATTTTAAAATTTCAAATTTTTCCATAAAATTTTGATTCCTTGTAATTTTATACCCTCACCCCCAAACTTACATCAGACCATGTCCCCATGGTAAAAAATAATATATGAGAATAGATATAGTTAGCCTTGAAGTTCAATTCTGGCTTCCAAAGCAAAGCATGAATCCCCCTCAAACTTGATTTGAATCACCTGTAGATATAATGAACAAAGTACAAATACCCAATCATAGCAAGGGAAATGAAATTTCAAACATATCTAGAAAGTCACATAAATTTTTCAAGGAATTAAAAATTATATTTTTATTTTTATTTATTTTATTAATAATAATAAAAAAAAACATGATTTGGCCTTACGGGCCTACAATCTTACAAAAATAAAAAATAAAATAAAATAAAGACATGGCCTTAAGGGTCTACCGTCCCTACAAACAAAACGAAGAATAACCAAAAATCCTAATACTAAAACTAAATCGTAATCTCAACCATTATTCTCTTCATCATCACTAGTTATAGCGCTCTTTAACCATATCTGGAAATCTGCTGTCTTTTTCAACTTTTCCAAATCCTCCTCTGGATATATCTTCATAATCGTCCATCGCATCTCATCCAACTCTTCTATTTTATAACCCAATTGCTCAGTAATGATCTTTGATAATAGAAACGAGTATGGAAGATAATGTTCAAAGTTATCAGCACCCGCCCATTCACAACTCACAATTGCTCTGGCAATCGACATTTCGGCCATGATCACCGTTGGAATATAGTCTTTATACCCATGAGTTAAGGCATACAATGTCCTAAGCATCGTGTGATCCCTTACACTAGGCCGAGTATTCGGTGGAATTTGAGCCGAAACGACCCAATCCAAATAAAGCATATTTGACTTCAGCCTCCAATTTTCACACATCTTATCTCCTAGATCTAACATAGCACACAATTCTCTCACCATCTCCTCATCCATATGGGGCCATACCTGAGGATGCTCCATCAGTCTTCATTCTAAGTTTGCCGGACTACCAATCGGTATATTCCATGAAATTGGCAATACTTTTCCTTCCTATTACTACAGGAACACTCCACTAATCACTTTAGCCGACATAACCTCAAATCCTAGCGGTCCAGTAATCTTCATATTTTGATAGAACCTTTGAACCAAGCCCTGATATACCTTCTCTCCCGCCAATTGCTCTAAACTTCTCAATCCTCGTTCCTTAAGGATTTTCCTCCCGGGTGCAGTTAATGCCTGGTTCATCCTTTCTGGACGAAATACCTCATCAAATTGCAGCCTGCACTCCAAAAACGATCTCAATGTGTTTTTTTTTTCTTTTTCAGCTTGTTGCTCCATTATTTGAACTTTCGGCCTCTACATGTTTTTCTTCATCCTCAATAAATTCATCTGGGTCAGAATAATTCTCATGATCACTAGCCATCCTCACACTCTCGGAATAGAAAGAAGAAGAAGAAATAATAGAAGAAGAGAATCTAGCCTTATTGCTCAATTATTGTGAATTGTGTATTGTGCCTTCTCTATAGGTGTATTTATTGATGGATGTAATAGAATCAGAGAAGAAAAAGGATTTAAAACCCTTGGTTGAATAGGAAAATAGAAGCAATGAATAAGCTAACTCCAACTTGTACTTCCATTCCACTTCCTTGTTGGATTAGGGTTACTATAAAACCTTTACAAAAATTCTACAAAAAATCCTAAAATTACCTTAAACAAATCCTAATACAAATACATATACAAATCAGGCCAAAACACCAGTTAAACAGGGAGAATTTTCACTTTCAAAATCCACCTCGTAGTACCCTACGCTTCAAGCATAGGTTGGCTTGGAATTTTTTTTTCACCTAACACTCTTCGGATCACTCCAACCCATAAACCACAAATATCCACATAGTGTGATATAACATCTGGAAATAATACAAACTATCAATAGATGTAAAATAAGCGTAAAAATCCGGAGATATATCTAACGCAATATGATTGATTATAAAAACTGCTATTTTATACACTAAGAAAATAACAAAAATATTTATAAAATAATCATCCAAGCTGTCACGTAAAGCCCTATACAAAACTATCCACTCGATAATTTATCTCCAATGTAAAAACAAATATGAAACAAAATTAAAACAAAAACCTAACTAAAACTATACTATACCTCATCATCAAAGATCAGTGGTGTGGGTGGAATCGGCACATCGATATGCTGACTCATACGATCAATCCTATGAAATAACTACTTCTGATCTCAATGATAGCGCACTGTCTCACACTACCAAACTTGTCTATCCTCTACCAATGTCTGCTCTAGCCCCTTCATTCATGCAATAAGAGCATCAAACTGTGCCCGAGACACAGTAAGAGTACCACCCGCAGGTACCTCTGGCAACATAACCTCCTCCTCAGCAACTGTCATCTGTGGCCTGAGCTTCCTAGCCATACCCGCATTAGCCTGTCCAACATCATCATCCTGCGCCTGAGCATGTGTATCCAGGGCTGGTAATAGATCAAACCCTAGTCTCTGTCTCATAATAGCATCCCCATGCAATCAGGACTAGACACCGGTCCACATTCCTCTAGCATACAGGGAAACATCTCTGAATATATCTCGCTCACCCACATTTTTCTTAATCCTGGCATCTATCATCAGCTTCATCACTAAGCATGGGAATTGAATGAGGAATAGACGCTGCCAAACCTTGGTCTCCTTCGTTAATGGATATAATGTATATACAGGCCCTCCCACAAAATTCAGGGAATAGAAATCCACCGCCCGAACTCGAAAGCATAGTGAAGGGCCAGAAATGAAGCATAGCACATGGTAGTATGATTGTTCGCCTTCTTCGTACAGTTCTTGTGCCTATTAGCCCACTGTCCTGCGGTCTGAAGTACAACAAGATCGGAAATAGATGCTAGTACCTCGGTCATAAGTGGGAACTCAACAGCTAACTCAGGTTGACACTCGTCTGTAATACCCCATGCATCAGTAATAGTCTGGGGAGTAATCTCGATCTCAGTACCTCGGACCACTGTCTGTAGTCTCATGCCTCTACTGAAATGCTGCATTTGTAGCCAGAACTCTCGGTTCATATCCTCACAAATATCTAGGGTATTTGGGGCGAGAATAGGTAATAATTGGCGGGCCCTCAGCCGGCCTATTGTCCATGCTGTAATCCCTAATATATCCTCAATAAATATGTACGTTCCTCCTACTGGTACCAAATCGCCAGGTCTAGTAAACCCTCAACCAATGTTGTTTGGGGCATAGGTAAAAATGTAGTCAAAACTCTGGGGTCACCCTCTACAGGTGGTTCAGGTACCCCCTTATCCTCACGATCAACTTCTTCCTCATCGGCATCATCCTCCTGCTCAGCATTATCCTCCTGCTCGACACTATCACTCTTAGTATCCTCCTCCATCTCCTCAGCCTGCGGCTCAGACATAAGTAGCGATGATGGTGCCCGTGGAGCAATTAGATCAATAATAAGTCGACCATGTGGCAAAAGGATCGTGTGTCCCTGTATAGAGCTTTCTGATACCTCCGCCTCAAAATATGAGGAAGATGAAGATGCGAAATCGACATACTGTGGTCTCGCTTGGCATGTACTCTGGCGGCGAATAGCTGCTCGATTGAGAGATGATGATCTCAACCTTTGCCAAACATCACGCTCAACTGGTCTAGTAACCTCGGCCACTCGCCTCCTTGCGCCACCCTTGCCATACCTATAATATGGAATTTTCAAAAAGTAAGCGACACTGTTCTGGACACCGAATGAAACTACAACTAATCTAATTATATCCAATACAATGATTAAACAAGCCGTCATCCCAAAAATTTGATATTCATTCCGCTTTCGAAGTCGAAAAACTCAACGTTTTGGAAAATGGATCAAAACACGATTTTGATCAGACTCGTTCGTTAATACTAGTTTAGAATAGTTAAATAAGTGATATGAAATCAAAATAATGGAACAAAACTCACCAAATCAAGGGAAAACAATGATTTTCCAAAAATTGAGTTTTGGAGACTTTTCGAGTTCTTCACCCGAATCCGGATCAATCACAAACTAATCTGACGATCCCCTTTTAAAGGATGATGACGAATCAGATGAATAAATGGTAGAAATAAACCTCATAAATATTGGTGGAGAAATGAGGGAGAGAGAGAAGTTTGAATGAAAGTGGGGGGGGGGGGGGGGGGGGGGAATGGCCTAACGGGTCTGTTTTATAACAGGCACGTCGCTACGCTTGAAGCGTAGGTCCACTTGGCCCAAATTTGTTTTCCATCTTCAAATGTCGTCTTCAACCCCTTCCATTCTCATTGCTTCCTACACACCCCTAGCTCATCCTCTTGGATCAATTTATACTTCTTACTTAAATGATGATGGCCTCGCGACTCGATTTTACAGACTCGATCTTGTATAAGCCAGGAATAGAACAACTCCCAATCCCCCATAAAGAATAGGAATGTGATTATTGAGCTTTGCAAACTAGCACCATACTCTGATAGAATGAAGCAAGAAGAATCCATGAAGAAACTAGTACATCTTCCCATGCTGAAGCAACAAAGTACTAACATTGATACAAACATAAAGCATCCTCAGCACAACAATGAAGTGACCATAACTACTCTAATGTAAGTGATAGAGGAAAAACATATTGCAAAGTTTCAAGCAGACAAGGAGAACATCATCCAGCAGCAAGACCAAACTGATACGAATCCACTAGCCTTCAAAAAATCAACAAACACACCAGAAACAAAACAACTGTATATCAAAAGGGAGCTGAAACCACATCATGAACATTCAATCAAGCAACAATGCACTCAGATAAATACCATTTCTGGACCAACTCTCTATTCACATCATTATTTCTGTAATTAGCATGAGAGAACAAACTGTATCTGATAGACTTAATAATATTTTCATAAAGATCATCAAGGCTGCAAAAAGCTTCTTAAAAAATTCTTCTATTTCTCTCCATCCATAATTCATAAATAGTAGTTGAGAATGCAATCTTATTGAATGTACACAAAATGGAAGCCCCCTTCAAGTTAGCAATATACTATGAGAAAATAGCATTCTAATCACCATCAGGCTAATCCAGAATCCCTTTCAAAACCACCCTTCTCCGAAGCCTCTTAGAAAAGCTACATTGGAAAAACAAATGGTCTATGTCCTCCATATTTAGATTACAAAGAACACAAGTAGCATTATTAATTGAACTAATAGTGACGAGAAAGTATTTAGTATTGAACTTATCAAGGGGAACAACCTAAAGAAAGAAAGAATGCTTAGGAATGTGATGTTTAAACCATATAACATCAGCCCACTCCACTTCATCAACCTTGTACCTCACTTTCCCAAGCAGAATGAATAGAGAAATTACCTTTTGAAGGAAACCAAACCACTTTATCCTTAACAACACCATTTGGTGTAAAATTAACAGGAAAGTTAGCTTTGAATCCAAGCAATTCATTAGAGTTTAATGTAGGCAAATGCCATCCTGAAGAGCTTACAAGTATGCTAACAGAAGCATTAGTTCCTAGTCCTGAAGCCTTAATCAAAGAAGGAGAAAACATAGTATTAAGAGGGCCATGAAGATGCTAATTATCAAACCATAGAGAAATAGTCATACCATCACCCACTATCACATTAATCAAATGCTTGAACAAAGGCGTAAGAGTAAAGAATTTCTTCCAAGTCCAAGAACATTGTTGAGGAACAACAAGAGCCCAAAAGTTTCTTCCCTTCATAATATTATACTTAACCAAAGACACCCATAATGAGCTATATTCAGGTTGAATAACAGACCAAAGGTGCTTAGACATAGCAGCCACATTCCATTCTTCCAAGTCCTTAACACCCAAACCACCTTCTTTAAAAGGAAGACACACTTGAGTCCAAACAACTTTGTAACCTCCTTTACACATTTTAGATCCAGAGTAAAGGATTTTTCTAAGGATAGAAATAAGATCTTTAATAACCCCTTTTGGTAGAATGAAGGTAGAAGATGAATAAACTTGAGATGCAAACAAAACAACATTCACCAATTGAAGCCTCCTTACAAAGGAGAGATACTTGGAAGCCTAACTATTAATTCTTACAGTGATCTTCTCCAAAAGCATAGAACAATCATCTTTCTTGAGTTTAGAAGAGAGAAGGGGAACACCCAAATATTTTACAGGGAGTTGCCCAAGTTTGAAACCAAAGTTGTCTTGAATTTGAGAGAGCAATGAATGATGAATTTCAGCATGAAACACCACACTTTTAGAATGATTTGGCAGTAACCCAAAGATAAAACCAAAATAATCAAGCGCAACCTTAATGCAATTCACAAAAATCAAGTCACCAGCAGCAAAAATAAAAAGATCATCGGCAAAAAGAAGACTTGAGATACTTTGTTGACTACACTTCCAATGGAAACTAAAAGCCTCAGAAGAGACTTTTATATCCATCAAACCTGTAAGCACTTCCATGCCAAACACAAATAGGTAAGGAGAAAGAGGGTCACCTGGTGTAATTCCTCTTGAACTTTTGAAGTAGTCTTTGAAAGAACCATTGATGTTAACATAGAACATAGCAGAATTGATATAATTCATAATCAACTTGATCAAATGAGGAGGAAAATTAAAAGCTTGAAGAACAACCTCTAAAAACCTCCAAGAAATAGTGTCAAAAGCCTTGGATAAATCCACTTTCATAGCTAGTATTGGGTACCCACTATCCTTATGATAATCTCTTAATAACTTTTAATCTAAGAGAGTATTATGAGAGATGTTTCTACCAGCCACAAAAGCACCCTGGATGAGACTAATACACGAAGGTAAACACACCTTAACTTTATTAGCAAGCACCTTTGATAAACATTTATAGAGAGTGGAACATACGGAAATAAGACTAAAATTAGAAACTATATTGGGATTTGTAACCTTAGGAAACAAAGTGATGATTGTCGAATTAACCTCTTTAAGCATCATACTAGAATGAAAATAAGCTTGTAATGCCTTGGTCACATCAGCCCCCATTACAGCCTAAGCATGCTTGAAGAACAAATTATTAAAGCCATCAATCCCAGGAGCCTTGCCATCCTTAAGAGAAAACTTAGTGAGTTTAATCTCTTCATCAGTGATAGGCCTAGAAATATGTTGAAATTGATCATCTGTCAAAAGACATTTAACAAAGGGTTTACAATCAGGAATAAGAGTTAAATCAGAAGAAGATAAAAGATGTTTATAGTAAGTAACAATCTCTTACTGAATCAGATCAGGTTGATAAAGACTTTGGCCACTTGTAGAAGTGAGAGATAGGATGCAATTAGACTTCTTCCTAGCATTTTCCACCATATGAAAGTAAGTTGTATTCCTATCACCCAACTTCAACCACTGAACTCTAAATTGTTGTTTGAGAAGAGATTCTTCAGCTTGAGATAGGACAAAAAACTTAGCAAGACATGCCTTTTCTTGAATCGAAACCTCTTGATCACTAGGATTGGCATCAAGTTTGTACTAGAGAGAAGTTAAAACCTGTTTAACTTCTTGAACCTAAGCAGATAAGTCATTGAAGTTTTTCTTGTTCAAAGCCTTCAACTGATGCTTTAGAAGTCTTATCTTCTTAGCCACCTTATACATATATGAGCCAGCAACCTCTGAAGACCACAACTTCTTAACAATATCCATGAATTGAGGATGAGAGATAAGATGATTATTAAACCTGAAAGGGGCTCCTTTTTTCAAAACTCTATCCTTAATTTGCATAGTAATAAGAGCATGATCATACATCGCCATAGGTTCAAAATGGGCAACAAAATCTACTACTGTAGTATTCCAAACCTTATTTACAAAAACCCTATCAATCTTTCTAAAGTAAGTACCATTTGTCCAAGAATACTTCAAATCATCCAAACAAGCATTGAGTATACACTCCCCAAATTCCTTCTTAGCCGATTCCCATGATGAAGAACCACCAAATTGCTTATTAGGAAAATGAATGGCATTAAAATCACCAGCCAGGAAGAAAGGAACCATGACATGAACATGAGCAACTTGCAAAATATCTCTCCAAAGTCTCCTTCTGTCAATGTAATCATTAGAACCATAAAAAAAACATCCCACACAACTAAAAAAATCCTTAAGATCCTTTACAGTACAAATAACAAATTGATTAGAGATGGATAGAGGTAACACTTGAAACCTAGAAGGAACCCAACATACCCAAATCCTACCATTGATAACATCATTATAATTGTCTAAAAGATTCCACCCTTTGACAATTGATTGAAAAATTCTAGAAGCTTTCCATTCTTTCACCCTAGTTTCCACTATACAAAAGAGAGGCAGATCAAGACTTCTAATAACCTAAGCAATCTCAATTTTCTTTTTAGAGGTATTAATACCTCTGACATTCCAAAATTCATAGAAAAGAAAAATAAATGTACAACCTCAAGAAGAAAGAAACAAAATTGACTAAACAACTTTACCTCCATCACTAGGAGAGCTACAAGAAATACCTCTTTCGGTTTCACACCAGGAAAAACAAACTTAAGATTTTTAGAAGGGCCCTTGCCTTTATGCTTAGGAGGTTTTGACATAGCATATTCCTCAACATTTCCCTCAGGATCCACAGCCTGTTCACCATCTTTATTGCACTCAACTAAGACAGAAATACCATCATCTTGTAAAACAATATAACCCATAGTAGTTTCCTTATCTAGATTATTATTCATATGAGTGTCCAACATAGAATCTGCTTCCTTTGCAAGAATATCACCCTCAGTATCCTACAACAAATCAAATTTGTTTGAAACCCCCAAAACAATTTCATCTTTACCTTGAGTTGTAGCAGACTTGGCACCCTCAACAACAATGAAATCAACCCCTTCAGGAATGGTAATAGATTGATGCAATAAAGGCTCATTTGTTAAGCTAGATTTATTCAAATCCTCAAGTTGAGAAGGACGGGTTTCTATCTAAGAAAAGATAACCCCTTTTACTTTACCACCATTTTCAATAACCCTCCACTCCTACTGGGTTGATTTTTCAGGAACAACTCGAACATGTTTAGACATTTTAAGGCAATTAGTAGCAGTATTCCCCAAAAACATGAAATTACACACATCTCTTAGGCAACCACTAATAGTCCACTATAATAGAGAAAATAGTGCCATATGGTAGTTCAGCTGAAACTGTATTTGTAGATGCTGAAAAATGCACAACATAAGAATATAATGCTTTATTCACATTTTTCTTTCCTTATATACATTTCCTTTTTTGGACCTTGAGCCCATTAGGCCAAAATTATCTTACACATCAGTATTTTTGTCTTTTTGCCACATCACAAGCTTGCTCTTCAAGTCTATCCTAGAATATTTCGGTTAATGGGACTTATAGTGGGCTTTTCATCCGGGCTCTGGGGATTCAAGTTAGGCCAAGGTCAGTGGAGTGGGAACTTGATTGGCCTAACAAATCCCGCATATACACAGTCCCCCTTTCTGGTTTGGGCCTTGTTAAAGCCCATAGTCAGGAAGAAACGTGTGGGAATCTTCGTGCATTCCCCCTATCGGGTGACGTGGAAATTCATTAAATGGGGACAATTGTACCTCATCATTTGAATTCAAATCCATGGCTCTCGTGGACTAGATTCTCATGAGGGTAGCTGAAAGGGTGGCTCAATGCCCCTTTACTTGTGCGAGGGATCTTTGGAATTCGTTTTCAATCACTTATAAATAACTCTCTCTTATATTTTACAAGCTTCTCATTTTGTGATTTTTGTCTTCTCAGTAAAAGCTTTTTCTTGCAAATCATCACCTCCGCTTGTTTTCGCCGAAAATTCATATTTCTTCATCGGAATCCTCCTCATCGTAAGTTTCACTTCTAACTATTCTTACATTTCTACCAAAATGTATGACAGTGATGACACCCGATAGAGTAGTGATCGTGTTCCTTCCACTGTTGACCGTGATACATCTATCAGTTCCCCATCAGTTGAAGTGGTTAAGACAGTTAGATCTAGTCCTCCGGAGGTTACCCAGCGTGACAGTGTCGGTGGGGTTTCCGTTGTCACTGGTCCAGTTGGGGGTCGGGCTGTTAGGGGATCTAGAGTACAAATTACTGCTGACCCCTTGATAGCTGAGAAAAGGGTAGACGCAGTCCTGTAAAATTTTGAGGTCCCTGATGGGGTAGTTATCAGGCACTACCCAAGGGATAAGGATTTTATGATTGGTGAGGGGGTTAGGGATGACGGGATCATACTTTATTCTTATCATCTACAAATCCTCTAATTTCCAAATCATTATTTCTTCCTACTCGCCCTGTCTATCTTAGGCCTGACCCTACTTCAGGTTGGGCTAAACTACTTTAGAATACTAGTCATGGTCTTACTACTCAATCGGGATCTGGGTCTGGACTTGGGCCTGGCAGAGGTCCTGTTTTCTTATAAGTTGTAGGATTAATAGGACTGTAAGGGGCATTTTAATCTTTTTGTCTATGAGGGGAGAAAGATGTGTGATGGAGTTGTAAAATCTAAAAAGCGTTGGAAGGAGAAAATGATTTTGGTGAGCGGGAATTGGAGGCATCGCGTTGCAAACTTTCTGATCCCCAAAACGTTTAGCCAGCACTTGTTACCTTCCTTCAAACCCTATCATTTAAGGGCTTGTTTCTGTGACACGTGTGATGACAAGTTGGGGATACATGTTTTAGGTTTATTGAAGGCGCCCTCTAACCAAAAAATCCTATTGCCATCCCGATCAGAGAATGATCCGTCTGGCCGTTCGATTCGGCCCCGATTGACAATGGCAACCTCTCCTAGTGTACAAACGAAAGCCGAAGCTGCAGCCCAGAAACCCGTTCTTTGGAATCTGAGAATAAGGTTCCTGGGTGGCGGATTCTTGGTTTCAAGGAACGAGACCATTAATGATGATATTGCCCTTCGGGAGATGGGTCTTCAGATTTGGACCCCGGCCGATCGGAACAAGATCAAGAAAGTGTACAGGGGAGAGATGGCTCTGACATGTCCTGAAATAACAATGAAGGTGATTTATGTGCAACTTGAACTTATTTCCCATATGATTTTTATTGTTTCCTTTGGTATGTTTACTGATTGAGTAACACTAGTGATTTTTATGATAGATGCTCTATCTGACCCAAGCTTATAACTCAAAGCTTGAAGAAGACAACAGGGCCCTCGGGAAATCGGCAGAGTGCCTTAGGCTGAATGAGGAGGCCAGGAAGAAGACGCTTGCCTTGCTGGCGATTGTCAAGTAAAAATTAGAGGCTCAGACGATTCGGGCCATAAAAGTAGAGCAACAGCTCCAGGAGGCTGAACACAAAATCAAAGAGGGAGAGGAGACGCTACAATCTTTGTTAACTAAGTATCAGGACCTAGAGGCCATGTTTGAATCTTTAGAGGCTTCTCACCTCAAGATTATTGAGGAGAAAGTTAAAACTGAGAACCTTCTGGCAGTGGAGAGGTCTAGATTGGAAATGTGTCATCGGGATGGCAACCAAATGTACAATTGCTTCAAAGATACTTCCCATTACCGGGTCAGGTTTGGCTGGAGTTCTTGCTTTCAGGATTTCCAAAAACCCGCTGAGGAAAAAGACTTTATCATAGTGGAAGAATTGGATTAGTCTCTTGGCATTTCTCTTCCTTCTATTAGTTTTTGACTAAGCCTTTTCCCGAGTCTGCTTCAGCTTCTTGCACCGCTGCGTTTGAACTAACTCTAATTCCTAATCCCACTGCTCAGCCCGATCCCTCTCGAATAGATTCAAGAGCGCAAGAGGGGCCGTTACCAAGGCCAGTGATAGGGTTAAGGAGTTTGGTCCTAAGTTCAGATACCAGGGGCAGAAGACTTAGCATTTCTTCTCTGTTTCTTTTTATACATTGTAAGCCTTGGCCACCGAGGCCCATGTTTAATATAAATCTTTGAGAAATTTTTAGAACCAACAAATATTTTCTATTGGGCCCTTGATGTCACACTACTTTAGTTAATTAATAATTATTTTAAAATTTTGATCGCTTGTGGATCGATCGATAATGCTCCATTCGGGCTCTTGAGGCGATGCGAAAGATGTCACAATACTTAGATAACTTTTTTTATAGTTTCTTGACCACTTGTGTTGTGTCTTTCGGGATCTTAAGGTCATGCGAGAGACGTGACAGTACTTATTTTATTTGTCTTTAACATTTTGACCAATTGTGGGTTCGTGTTTTGTCTTCGGGCTCTTGGGCAGTGCGAGAGACATAACAACAGTTGGATAATTTTTGTAAAACTTGGATCACTTTTGGATTGGTGTTGTGTCTTTCGGGATCTTAAGGCCATGTGAGAGACATGACAATACTTAGTTTATGTTTTTTTTTAACATTTTGATCACTTGTGGGTCAGTGTTGTGTCTTCAAGCTCTTGGGCCATGCGAGAGACATAACAACACTTGGATAATTTTGGTAAAACATGGATCGGTGTTGTGTCTCTAGGGCTCTTAAGGCCATGCGAGAGATATGACAACAATTAGTTTATTTTTGCATCAGTAATCATCTATTTTTACTGATACCAACTCAACTGATCTAGCATTGAAGCCTTTTTACAAAAGCGAACATGGTAAGATAAAAATTGAATTGGTCTGTTATGGGTAGTACCTCTTTAGACGAGAGGAGTTATGAGAGTTCGGCTTCATTCTACCGTCTTTGCTTCTGCGGACGCGATATGCTCCGCACTCGATAACTTCGGTGATGGTGTATGGGCCCTCCCAAGGCTCCCTAAGCTTGCCTACGAGTCTTATATTTTGCCTAAGGACCATGTCCTCGATCTGGAACTCTCTTATTTTTAGTTTTTGATTGAAATGGTTTCGAGCACGCTGTTGGTAGGATGTCAATCTGATTCCTGCTGCATTTCTTCTTTCATCCAGCAGATCAAGTTCGTGAGCCAAATTTTGGTTATTAGG
Source organism: Cornus suecica (assembly GCA_963922005.1). NCBI lineage: Eukaryota > Viridiplantae > Streptophyta > Magnoliopsida > Cornales > Cornaceae > Cornus > Cornus suecica. Next base: position 33,472,518 of record OY998241.1, read on the forward strand.
GCCATCCTCCTAGGCTTGGCTCTTGTGGGTTGGAACTTTGATTTCTGTAGGGATTACAACATTAGCGCCATATGCCATAGCGAAGGGTGTTTCCCCGGTGGATTGCCTGGGTGTCGTTTTATACCACCAAAGCACTTCAGGCAGTTTTTATAGCCATGCTCCTCTGGCTTCTTCAAGATTTTTTGTAAGTGTCAAATATGGTTCAATTTTTTCTTTCGGCTTGTCCGTTCCCTTGTGGATACCCGATTGAAGACGTATTCCGATTGATGCCATGTTCAGCGAAGAATGCTCTTACATTCTGGTTGTCCAAGTATGTTCCATTGTCCATCATAATTGTTTTTGGTAGCCCGAATCTGCATATTATATGGCTCTAGATGAATTTAATGATATGACTGCTTTTAATTGCTGGATAAGCTTTGGCTTCAACCCGTTTTGTGAAGTAGTTAGTGGCTAGAAGAACATAGGATGTTGATCGTATTGCCTTCCGGAGTGGACCAACAATATCCATTCCCCATTGGGCGAAGGGGTGAGGGACCACGGTGAGGTATAGGAACACTGGTGGCCGATGGATAGCATCTCCATACATTTGACCTGCCTTGTACCTTCGGACATAGTCCTTGGAATCCCGTGGTAGATACGGTCAGAAGTATCATTGGGAAAGTATTTTGTGAGTCAGAGATCTTCCTCTAGAGTGGTTCCCGCATGACCCACTGTGGATTTATTCTATTACTGCCCTTGCTTCAGAGGGAGTTACGCATTTTAAATACAAACCTGAGAATGATTTCCGATAAAGCTACACTCTTAAGTTTAAGTATCGTGCTGAATTAATCTAGATCTTTCGAGCTTCTGCTTTATTGTCTGGGAGGGCATATTATGGAGAAAAGAGTGCCATATGGCTGTTCAGCTGAAACTGTATTTGTAGATGCTGAAAAATACACAACACAAGAATAAAATGCTTTATTCCAATTTTTCTTTCCTTATATGCATTCCTTTGTTTTGGGCCTTGAGCCCATTAGGTAAATATTCTCTTACACATCAGTATTTTTATCTTTTTGCCACGCCACTAGCTTGCTCTCCAAGTCTATCTAGAATATTTCAGTTGATGGGCCTTATTGTGGGCTTTTCATCCGGGCTCTGGAGATCCATGTTGGGCCAAGGTCTGTGGAGTGGGAACCTGATGGGCCTGACAAATCCCGCAAGTACAGTATTCCTGAATTCTGAAGTAGCCTCCATTTCAATACAAGCCCTAATAAACCCCAGTCTTCTTTTATTAGCTGTCAACGTATCCATATAAAGGGAAGTGCCCAAAGTGCTAGCAATAGAGCTAATAGCATCCTCATTCCAGAACTCAAGAGGAATGCCAAATAACTTGACCTAAACTGGAACTGATTTAATGATATCCTTTTGCAAAACCAATCCAGTCTTCCATTTTTGAAGAATTAAGAGATGATTGGCAAAATGCTAAGTATTGCCCTCAATAATAGCATCACGTTGCATAACCGATGCAAATTTAAACAAGAAAAAATTATTTTCAAGGCTATGCACTCCACATAAACCCTCATTTATCCACAACTTTTTGCAATGGATTCTACTGTAAGAAAAGGAAGACGTTTATCTATAAAGTAACCTACCAAGCAATGATCCCATTCATCACACTGAGCCATTTCTGGTGTAAGAACATCCCTATGATCCTTGTTTCGAGCAATGTATCGCAACTTCAATTTGCCTGCCTGAATACTAATATTTAGCCTTTGAGCCCAAGACTGTATGGGTTGCAATTGCAATGGAGAAACAGGTTGACTCCCCACTAGGGGTGGGAACTTAGTTTGCAAAGACATAGCATTCCTTTGAGAAGCATGTTCAGGACTTGAAACCCTAGCAGGGTTGGATGCAGTCAAAACAGTCGTAAACACTGCCTCATTAAAAACCCTTGTTAAAGCCAGAGGAGACTTATTTCGTTGCTGTGGTACAAGTACAGGAGGAGTAAAGTTTGATGCAGGATGCGACATACTATCAATAGCCATGTGAAAACAAAGAAAGGAAAGATGCGGAAGGAAAAACACACCAAACCCTAGTGTAGGAAACCCTAGAGTTGCAGCAAGATCGAGTGAATGATAGAAGATGAAACTGAACGAAAACCTTAAACCCTATAGTTGCAATGAAACCCAAGCGGCCAGAATCGCCTACCGCATGTTTTCGAATTAGGTTATGATACATATATATGTTTAGGAAATATTTTTAAAGGTTTTTATTAAAATAGTTTGATTTAAATAAAATCATAAAAAAAATATCTATATAAAACACATGGCTTTACCGAGTACTCGAAAAATCCTGGAAATTTTTATTTTATTTATTTATTATTTATTTAATTATTTTCAATTACTTTTTTTTTCAAAATAGGACTTTGACTAGACTAATTTAGTAGTTATTCATATTTTGAGTAATATTTAATTTAAGAAAAGAGAGTTATAGAAAGGTTTCCATAATACATATTCCTTCAAAAAATTGGAAAGTTTATACTTCAAGCAAGTTTCCTTTTGAAAAATTTCCAATGGCAGATTTTCTTCCATATTTTTCCCCAAAAAATGATCATTTTGCAAATCATAAGATTAAGTATGAGTATGCATTCCGGAAAAGTGTAACTTTAGAACCCATACATATGGGTACCGATAGCCATCAAGGAGCGACTATTGGAGTCACTTTATAAGCCCGCATCAAAGTTCACGATTGGAGTCAATTTTTGTTCATCACCGCCACACCAAGTCTGGGTTCTCGTTGCCGATGATGGCTACCATTCGCCACTCTACATAAAAAAGACTTTGTTTACTACATGGTGTTTTCTGTTGCCGCCACATGATGCCTTCTCGTCATCAATAATGAAACCTTCGAACCACCGCTTCTTTATAATGCCTCTAGGCTATTGTTTTTCCAGATTTAAACCTCTAATTGCCGCTGTTTAATGGTGATAGGGTTATGCAAACCTCTAGTTGTGGCAGGTTAATATGACCATATGCTCTCCTATGAAAGTCGCAGATGCATGCAGGTACAACAACAAAAAAGGGAAAAAAATAAAAGAAGGGCAAAGCAAATAAAAAAGGGGTCAGGAAAATAAACAAAATAAAATCAGAGGAAATAAGAGATTTTTTACCAAATGAAGATTTCTTTGGTCCGGTCTTGCTCGGTAAGTTCGTCACTCGGTCTTTCTCTGAAAGTTGCTCCAGAAATTTATGATGACATTGAATATATGACCCTTTATATATAGGCAAAAGACAAAGCAATTTCAGTTGGGGTGGGATTTAAAGTCTTCATTGTAGTTATCTCAGTGAAGTTAATCCAATTGTAGCAAGAAACGTGTTGACAAAAATCAAGCAATTCTTATTAAAGTGAGAATTAAAATCCTATTTGCATATTAATCCAACTATGTCAACAACTCTTATTTGTTGTCAAATAGGTCATCGAATATTTGAGATAAATTGTAATACCAAACAAAAACAAATCACGTGTGACAAAAACTATCAAACGTTGGGTCATGGATCATTGTGATTTAAATTTGAGTTGGAATTCAACTAAAAAAGATATAATTTCAAACCTAATAAGAAAATTATTAAGAGTGGGTTACAAAGTTCGTGTCATTCTTCACCAAAAATTTTCGGTGGTTCAAGATTAAGCATTCATGGCCCTTAAATTAAGCAGATGAAGAAGATCAAATCTGTTCTTCATCGAAGATTTTTCCGTTATTCAAGTTCAAGTATTTTCAGCCCTTGGACCTAGTTGTTGAATGAAATCGAATTAGATTACTAGTTTCTTTGCGTTGTGAAGAAATTTTCTCAGAGATTGTATTCAGTTATTAAATCAATAAAATTTATGTTTGTGACATGGTTTATTTTTTAAATTTTAGAATATAAATTTGTTGTCTATAGATCCAACTGGAAAATGATTGTTGAGATTTTGTGTTATAATTTTTATGAGATCAATAATTGTATATTAGGGACCAATCCTACATTTAATTGATGTAAATGGACCATTAGTTAGTAAAAAGATGTTAAGTGACGAAATCTAAAACCACAAATTATTAGTAACTGATCATTTGACAATTAATTACTAAAATACCCCTCTTCTATAAAAAGTTTTTACAAGTAGAGCAAAATACTCAACAAATATTGTCACGCCCCGAAATTCCAAAGATTCCCGAACCAGGACATCCGAAGAGTCCAGGGTGTGATCCATACAACGAGCGACCAAATAAGATCATCAATAAGTATAAAACGAATGGAATATTATTAAAAATAATAATTCCATACACAATCAAGCGGAAGCTAAACCAAATGACACATAATGCACATCTAGGTGCCGGAATAATACATCTCTACAATGATGTAACGATACCAAATACAAAGAAGGGATGCGCTAATAGACTGACTCCCAAGAAATACAATAACAACGGTCCCAATACAGGAGACAAGCAAAGAAACTAGAATGGAACAACATTACATATGAACGTCCCAAATCCCGCAACAACATTTGAAACACAAGCCATCCAGCAAGAAAACTTGATAAATAGCCGAAACATAACCTACAAACTAGTGTAGACCACCAAGGCAAACCAACGCCAGGGTGAGCTCATCCAGCCCCATAAGAAAAAGGAAATCCTAATCGTCACATCGTCCGACTGTCCAAGTCCAGTGCGAACCAACCCGTATACACGCATCTACCCTAGGTTGGTCAATCGTTCCACATGGCACTCACGCCAATACGAAACCCCGGAAACACATCCCCCTAGTCCCCTACCATGCATCAACAAATAGGGCAACTAACACGTAACTAGACGATGGTGAAAATAACCTAGATGGGGGGGGGGTGAATAGGGTTTTTATGGATTTATTGACAAATTAATATTTAATTACGGAAAAGTCAATTTTAATCCAATCACAAAACCCTAATTCTCAAACCACATCATTCAAGCAATATCAAGCAAACATTAATATAACGCAGAAAATAAAACAAGAGATGGCACAGAGAATTATACATGGCAAAACCAATGAAACGTTCCAAGGAAAAAACCACGGGTACACTCAGGTACTGATGCACTATGAATCAACAATTACAGACTCTATGAGAGTTTTAGACTTACAATCTCTCATGATATGCCTTCTTCTACTCATAATCTCTGAAACCCTTGAATCACTTGTACTTTACGAAGCACGCTTGCTCCGCCAGATACTATGAGACACTTATAAATCACGCATGATTTGCCTTTCTCTACTCGCGGTCTAAAATCCTCGAATCGCTCCATACTTGAATGGATCAATGCAACCTCATTGCAATAAATAGTGTGTGAATTTTTCAGTAACTATACCATTCAATCGTGCATAGAAATCATCGATGTAGAAGCACAATTGAAGATTACCAAAACCAAGAGAAAACTTGTATATCTCTATATCACTCAATGATATTTTCTCTCTAAATATCTATATCTATGTAGAAGAATATGAATGATAGAATACTGTAGAGATCTCTCAAAGACGTAGCCTCCTCTCTTGTAGAACCTTGGTATTTATAGACCAAGTCATAGAAAACCCTAACCTTGACCTCTTACGTAATTTCACAATACCGTGATAAATGCTCTAAAATCTTATGTAAATATGTGTATACGCCTATATGTAGAGGTTTGAAGTAGTCGATCACTTAAAAACTCGAAGTAGGGACCAAACTGGAAAAATCGAAAAGCACCCCGAAACAAATTTTGCATAACAAGTGATCACGTGACCAAGCATTGGGACCTACTCTTGGGCGTAGGTCTAGGTCGTAGGCCTACGCTTAGGACCTCTGCTTGGGCGTATGTCTAGGGAGTAGGGTCCACTCCCAACTCCAAAAAGCAAAGCGTAGGTTAGAGCCATTCTGCCTCTTTTTGCCTCGGACAACATAGGTATGTCGCATCTTTTGCATTTTTTTGATATTTGAGCTAGACTGGTAATCTCGAACTCCCGATGCTTTTGAATGAAGTCATAATTTCTGGAAATGACATTTTTGCCCTCAGGTGAAGTGACGATGTCTGGAAATGACTATTTTGCCCTCCGGTAGCTTTCTTTGCTTAGACACACTCATTGACTTCTTTCTCGAGATAGAAACGAACATACTAACAACTCGATTTCAAATATACAAAACTCTCAACATGAAAATTTAGTCAACATGGTTATTGTCTACAACATGCCAAACATAAATAATAATATAAATTTTCTTACAATCTCCCCCTTGGACTTTCTAAGCGAAAACCATGTTTTTACAATATAGCCTCACAAATAACAACATAACATCTATACCTATGAATACACACCGACAAACATAGATATAAATTGTCATCTTGCTTTCATGACGGTCTACTAATCCTGTAAACACAACACTGAACAAACCATTAAACGCAAGTGTGGAAAACAGATATATAAAATGATCATAATAAAATCATAACAACAATGCACACATAATGATCATTATCCTCCCCTTAAGAATAAACTCCCCATTGCAAAATACTTCTCCCTCTGAATCAATCAAACAATCTCAATCTTTCCCCCTTACTTAATACTTCTTCCCCTTTTTGTCACTGAAATGTCAAGCAAAGAAAATATATCTCAATCTACTGAATGAAAAACACAAAGATATAGAACCCTTATCACATCATATCCAAATTCTCATGGTAACGGACATCTCTACTATGCATGACCCTACTACTAATGCATGAATGCAAAATATCATGAATAAAAATAAAATAAAATATTTTGTTTTTAGAAATCTGTGAGCAAGATTCTCAGATTAACACATCATGTTCTTTTACTGAAAACGTCATCTCTACTATGCCTGACAAAAAACCAATCATTAACACATCATATTCTCAAATTTAACTCGACCATTATACACATGGTATAGAATAAAATCAGCACACATACCTTGTAAACTCAAGAATGCAAGCACTAAGGTAAGATGAAAACACTACATACGAAATCTGATAATCTCCCCACCAACCGTGATGATAATTCAATCCAAGATCCAAACTAGAAGGCAAAAAAAAAACATACTTTCTCTTTGTCACACAATTTCCTCCTTCTCGTCTTTTCAACTTTTTCACCATATCCCTTTTTGTCTTTCTAACCTCCGGAATTTCCAGCGAGGATTTTTATTCCCGACCAACTGGGCCAGAGCTTCTTCCATGGGATTTATGCTCATTAGTCTTCTCCCCTTTTTACGCGAACACTCAATGCTTATTGAGGTAAGAGGCTCGATTACTTAGATTGAAGAACTACTTTTTACATTTATAATATTTTAAACATTTCATTTTTTTTCAACATCACCACAATATTCATACACATGCAAAAAATATTTCATGCATAGACCAATCTAGCATAGCTCATGAACCTTCATACCACTTCGGGTTAAATAAAAAAATTAACAGATTCAGTAAGCATTATAATCATCACCGAAGCAACTAGCACCTAAAATTAAAGTTTTGTAACATAACATAATCATACCAAGTGATCATCCAGAAATCTTAGGTCAATCTGATACCTCTACTTCACATATGCATAATGAAATAAGTAAATATGAAAATATAGTAAAATATGACAATTTTTGTTTTTTTTAACCAAGCTCAACAGTCTCAAAAATTGTATTGTCATTTATTTCAAAATAAAATACATGCATGAATAAAAATAATACAGATGCATGATTACTTATAAATTCTAGGAAAATAATGCAATATGCTCCTAGAATGATAGATAAAAAGATATCTATTCTAAAGAAATCATACTAATTGATTTCCTAAGACTAACATGCTTTTGAAAATCTAATAATTTTGTAAAGATATCTGCTAACTGAGAATCTGTGGATATAAACTCTAGAGACACTGTTAGTCACTAATTAACCCTAGAGGGGGGGTGAATAGGGTGTTCAAAAATAATTCTAATTCTTTTCGAAAATGGAACACACTCTAATCAAAAATCAATTTCTCAATAAGCAAGTGGATGATTCAATTTAAACTTCTCTAATCATTAATTTCAAGATAAGATAGCATACAAGATATTCAAGCAATTATAGCATGCAAATTAATCAAGTAAAGAGAAAGAGATAAATAGATTGACACCGTGAGTTTTTTGAGGTTCGGTAACTCCTACTTCTCGGCTCAAGAACCCTTTCTTGAGACTTTTCCCGATCCGTTCACTATGACCCTTCCTTCACATGTGGAATGACAAACCATTACAACACAAGCCTCTCGAGCTTGTCTCTCAATCAAGAGAACAACCCTCTCTTGAACAATTGGTGGACTTCACTTGTCCGAGATTACAAATTCGTATGTAATCAATAAAATCACTCAAAATAAAAAACACTCAAAACCCAAAGGTTTTTATGGAAGATAAATCAATATAAGCTCAAGTGTTTTTGGTGATTTTTGAATAGCTCTAGATATATATTCTCAAAGGATATAATCAATGAATGATTTTTGGAGAATAAGAAGAGATACTAGAGGTTTTGATTTTCAAAGAAACTTAAAGAAAATCAACTTTTCAAAGCTTGGTTTCAATGGCTTTTATAGAGAAAATTTATGCAGAATTTTGAGAGCTTTTCTTTCACTTCTTTCTCTTTTGTTTTTCAATCTCTTAGCTTGCAATATACACATATAATTCTATATATATCAATACATTTAGGTTTTGAATAATGAATATAGTATTTGAAAGACAAGAGCCGTTTGAACACCATTAAGCACAATCCACAAAACATGGAAAATGTTTTCTGTTGAATCTGTAGATTTTGAGGTGCTTCTAGTCGACTACATCATTGTTTTAGTCGACTACATTGCTTCATCTAGTCGACTAGATTGAGTTCTAGTCGGCTACAACATGTAGTCTAGTCGACTCAAATATCTTCTAGTCGACTACTTTGATGTGGATGAAAAACATGTAGCTACTGATTGTTTTAGTCGACTACTAGAAAATACACAGGGTTATTCTAGTTGACTACAACTTGAAAAACATTTAATAAAAATATTTATTTCCGTTTAAGTTCGGTAAAGCGTTTTTCATTTTATTTGATTTTGGTTCATTTTATACTTGAGCTTATATGATAAAATCGACGCATAAAATTACCTTGTTACAATGATCGCTCCCTGACCTATTTACCCCAAGTCTTGAGTCTTCAACTTTCGCCTTTGTTGTTGAATTAATTGATTTTCCATTTGCGCTTCAATTTCTTTCACAACTTTTTGCTTTAAATCAAGCTTTCTTTCCGAGCTTGCTTTTTGAGTCGTTTCCTTTTCGTTTGTTTTCCGAGTCGTTCACCTGTCTTTTGCTGAAAATATAGACTCGATAATTCATTAGTATCAAACACTCTTCAATGGTTTGTTATCATTAATTTTGGAATTGTTTGCCGAAAGTAAATTTCAAAGCCAACAGACACTATACAATCTTCAACAAGATCATGAATGAAATGATGTCCAATATCTATATATTTTGTCCTAGAGTTTTGAACAGGATTTTTAGAAATATTTATTGCACTCGTGTTATCACAAAACAGAGTCATTACACCATGAGAAAAACCATAATCTTGCAAAACCTGAGTACAACAACTACCAACTGCTATATACTCAGCCTCAGTATTGGAAAGGAAAACATAATTTTGCTTCTTGCTATGCCAAACAACTAAGCAATTTCCAACATAAAAACACCATCCACTAGTACTTTTTCTATCATCAACATTACAGGCCCAATCAGCATCAGAAAAGGATGCGATATCAGTATTAGTACCCAATGGATACCATAGTCCCTAATTCACTGTCCCTTTAACATACTTGAAAATCCTTTTCACAGCAATAATATGAGATTCCTTAGGACTTGTCTGGTAACGTGCACACAAACCAACACTAAACGCTTTTTCAGTTCGACTGGCAGTCAAGTACAACAAACTCCCAATCATACTCCTATAAAGTGTAGGATCGACACCTTTGCCTTTAGTATCCAAGATAAGCTTAACACTTGTACTCATAGGAGTGCGAGCATCCTTAGCCTTTTCCAAACCAAAATTCTTCACCAATTCCAAGGTATAACGAGTTTGATAAATAAAAATCCCATCATTTAATAGCCTAACTTGAAGCCCTAGAAAGAATTTCAATTCACCAATCAAGTTCATCTCAAATTCATGTTTCATTTGATCTCCAAAATAATGAGCAAACTTATCAGAAGTGGATCCAAACAAAATGTTCTGAATAAACAGTATTTTGTCCACTCCCCCTCGAGTAAAACCTGTTCCCAACAGGTAATTAGTCAACCTTTCATCCCAAGCGCTAGGAGCTTGCTTTAGCCCATACAACGCCTTTTTCAACCTGTAAACATGACCCGAACAATAAGGATCTTCAAATCCTTTGGGTTGCTCCACATATACTTCCTCATGAAGAACACCATTCAAAAATGCACTTTTCACATCCATTTGATACAACTTGAATCCAAGATGACAAACGATAACAAAGAAAATCCGAATAGATTCAAGCCTAGCCACTGGAGCGAAAGTGTCATCAAAATCAATACCCTCCATCTGAGTATATCCTTGAGCTACAGGCCTAGCCTTATTCCTAACAACTATACCATTTTCATCTTTTTTATTCTTGAAAATCCACTTGGTACCAATCATATTTATCTCTTTTGGTCTAGGCACAAGATACCATACATCATTCTTAACAAACTGTTGAAGTTCTTCTTGCATAACATTTATCCACTCACTATCTTGAAGAGATTTTTTAACATTCTTACATTCCAAAGAAGATGTATAGCATGCATACGAAACCTCATTCCTAGCCTTTCTTCGTGTCACCATCATCTGATCAACATATCCTATAACATTATCTAAAGGATGGTACAACTTTACCCTTGTAGATGGTTCCTTAAACGGTGTAAGCTGAACATCACTAATTGAATCATGTGATTCGGCAGGACTTGAAGTATCATTAATAACCAAATTGTCCTCTTTTTCAACCTTAGAAGAATCATTATCCAATATAAAAAATGGCTCACCATCTCCCTCCTCAGCAGACGTTAGGGACTCATCAATACATGAGTCATCAACTACTAAATTGGCCGATTCCATCATCATTTGAGTTCTAAGGTTAAAAACCATATATGCTCGACTAGTCAATGAATAACCTAACAATATTCCTTCATCACTCTTAGACTCGAACTTCCCAATAGATTCACGATCTCTAGGAATATAACATTTTACTCCAAAAACTTTGAAATACTTTACATTGGGTTTCTTGCCATTCCACAGTTCATAAGGAGTTTTTAAGGTATCATACCTAAGATAAACTCTATTTGAGGTGTAACACGTTGTGTTCACTGCTTCGGCCCAAAAATACCTGGGAATAATCCTACTCTCTAGCATAACATTATCCATTTCCTAAATAACCCTATTTTTCCTCTCAACTATTCTATTTTTTTGAGGAGTTTTAGGTGTTGAAAATTCATGTTTTATACCTCTCTCTTCACAAAACACTTCAATTTCTAAATTTTGAAACACCCTTCCATGATCACTCCTTACTCTAAAAATGAAACAATTCTTCTCAATTTGAATTTGTAAACAAATTCTGTTAAAACTTTTACGAGCTTCAGACTTTTCAATTAGAAATCCAACCCATGCAAATCTAGAATAATCATCCACCATGACAAAAATATATTTCTTTCATCCTTTACACATGGTCCTAGCGGGACCCATTAGATTAATATGGAACAACTCTAAAGGTCTAAAAGAACCAATGACATTTGTCTTTTTGTGCTAACATATAACTTGTTTACCCTTCTGACATGAGCCTTACACAACTTCTTTTACATATAACCAAGCTTGGGGACTCGTTCAACAATTTCACTCTTGGTAATTTTTGTTAATTCCCAAAAATCAACATGTCCCATCCACTGATGCCAGATTTCAACTTCATCAAGTTTAACTCTATTGCATAACAATTCAGAATTAGGAACAATGTAATAGCAATTATTAGTTGAATGCATACCTTCCATTACGTAATTCCCGGAAGATTCAATGATCGAACACTTATCAGGAGAAAAAGTGACATTATGATTGTTATCACGTATCTGACTTATGCTCAACAAATTTACTTTAAAACCCTCTACATAAAGCACATCTTCTAGTTTAGGTACATCAGAAACCAAAATGGTACCTTTGCCTAGAACCTTCGATTTCTCTCCATCACCAAAAGTGATTATCCCACCATGACATTCCTCGAGAAATCCAAACAAAGACTTTATCTCCAGTCATATGCCTCGAACATCTACTATCCAAATACCAAGAAGTAGACTTGCGTGCTCTAAGTGCAATATGAACTATAATATAGTGTAACTCACTTTTTCTCACCCAAGCCTTCTTCATCTTCGAAGCTCCTTTTGCCAATCTTGAAAAATTCTTCATTTCTTCATTCAACATTCGAATTTTATCTTGAATACGATCTCCATGTTGAACTCTTTGTCCCTTCACCGATTGCAGAGTCTTCTCTCTCAACTTCGAACACCTTAGTTGAATGTGACCACTAACACCACAGTGATGACAAATGGGAAAAAATCTCCGGACTCCATCAGTTGACTTCTTAGGATATCTAGGGGTAAGGAAAGGCTTGTTTTCAACATGTCTTTTGACATAGGATTTAACCCTAGGATTCCAATTTTAATTTTATTTTGAAGAACTTGATGCTACTTGGGAGACTTTTACAAAGTTGATTTTTGCAGCAGCATTCGAAATTTGTAATACTGCAACAAAACCTAGTCCCTTGTATTTCCTGTGGACTTTCCTACACTCAACATATGATTAAGCTTAAGAGTTCCACTAGACCACTTCTGAATATTTGAGTTAACATCTTTCAACTCTTTTTCCAAATTTTCAATCCTAGTAGATTTCTCAACCAATTCCTTATTGAGACAATCTATTAACTTCAAAGCCTCAGTTTTTCCAAGTTCATACTTATTCAAATCTTCAATCAACTAGGCCTTCTGGGTCTGTAGAAGATTCAGAGTTTGAGAACTATTGGCTAATTCGTCTTTTAAAGAATGCAGTTCTTTGTCCATGTTAAGACTTTTAGTCAACAATTTCATGTGATTCTTGTGAAGTTGTGTTGTCTTATCAAGTAATTTATTAAAAGACTCTTGAAGTGTTTCATCACAATCTTTATGACTCTCAGAACCTTCCTCTTTAGACATCGCCAAACTTGAAGCAACTTCATTAACCTCCTTGCCCTGTACAACAAACAAAGTGAAATTCTCATAATCATCACCTACTTATGATTTTGTCACATCACTAGCTGATCCATTGTAAGAGTCATCATCCCAACTGACAGCTAATCCTTTGGATTTCTTTAAAGTGTTTACATACTCTATAGCTATATGACCATATCCTAAACATTCAAAACATTTAGGTTTCTTCTTTTTAGGATCAAACTTGTCCTTCCTATTTTGAGTCTTATTTCTACTTCTAGACTCACCCAACTTATCCCCAAATTTTTGTACCTAGCCATCCTGTTTAGCTCTAACAAATTTGTTTAACCTCTTAGCAAACATGGCAATATCATTTCGACCCAACTTACTTTCTTCATCAAGTTCAACCTTATCCTCCCTAGTGTTTTTGAAGGCTATCATCTTCTCTTTTGTGCCATTTTAGGGGAATTTCTGAACATCTCCATCTCATAAGATTTTAAATTTCCACCCAATTCTTCAACATTCATTGATTTAAGACTCATGACCTCAAAGATGATAGTGACCTTAGATCGAAAACGTTCAGGAAGAGACCTAAGGATTTTCTTTATTATGGTAGTCTCCTGAATAGGCTCACCTAGGTTATGACAACCTGTTACAATATTAGTTAACCTAGCCTCTAAGTCTTCGAATACCTCATCCTCCTCTATCTTCGGTTATTCAAATTTAGAATTCAAATTTTGAAGCTTTGATTGTTTCACCGTTGACGTTCCTTCATGAGCAATCCTTTTAAACTCACTCAGAGTTACAACATTATGTAATGCATTCAATGCCTTCGAGTTCCAATTCATGCTATTCGTCTCGGCAGTAGTCCACTCGCTCGACGGTTTTGGTGTTGATTCATTGGTCACGTCGTCTTTCATAGTAAGAGGTGAATATCCTACTTCAACAGCATTCCACGCTCTCTCATCTAAAGATTTTAAAAATTCTCTCATTCTCGCTTTCCAATATGTATAATTTGAGCCATCAAACAAAGTGGACCTAGATACGGAACCTCTTTCACGAGGCATCTCCATCATCAAAATTTATAATCTAACCCTAGGTAGTTAACCTAAATTGGGGCAACCACGCTCTGGTACCAATTGAAATTACCTAGAAAATGGTGAAAATAGCCTAGAGGGGGGTGAATAGGATTTTTGTGGATATACTGACAAATTAATATTCAATTGCGGAAAAGTCAATTTTAATCCAATCAGAGAACCCTAATTCTCAAACCACATCATTTAAGCAATAGCAAACAAACATTAATATAATGCAGAAAATAAAGCCAGAGATGACATAGAGAATTATATGTGGAAAATCCAAGGAAACATTCCAAGGAAAAAAATACGGGTACACTCAGGTACCGATGCACTATGAATCAACAATTACAGACTTTATGAGATTTTTAGACTTACAATCACTCATGATATGCCTTCCTATACTAGCAATCTCTGAAACCCTTGAATCACTTGTACTTTATGAAGCACGCTTGCTCTGCCAGACACTATGAGAGACTCATAAATCACAAATGATTTGCCTTTCTCTACTCACGGTCTGAAATCCTTAAATCAATCTGTACTTGAATGGATCAAAGCAACCTCATTGTCATAAAAAGTGTGTGAATTTTTCAGCAACTATACCATTCAATCGTGCATAGAAATCGTCGATGTAGAAACATCATTGAAAACGTCCAAATACAAGACAGAACTTGTATATCTCTATATAACTCAATGATATTTTCTCTCTATATATCTATATCTCTGTACAAGAATATGAATGATAGAATACTGCAGAGATCTCTCAAAGACGTAGCCTCATCTCTTGTAGAACCTTCGTATTTATAGACAAAGTCATTGAATACCCTAACCTTGCCCTCTTACGTAAGTTCACAATACCTTGATAAATGCTCTAAAATTTGATGTAAATATGTGTATACGCCTATATGTTGAGGTTTGAAGTAGTCGATCACTTAAAAAAATAGAAGTAGGGACCAAACTGGAAAAATTCGAAAGCATCCCGAAACAAATTCTGCATAACAAGTGATCACGTGACCAAGCATTGGGACCTACACTTGGGCATAGGTATAAGACGTAGGCCTACTATTGGAACCTACGCTTGCGCGTAGGGTCCATTCCCAGCTCCTAAAGCCAAAACGTAGGTTAGAGCCATTCTACCTCTTTTTGCCACTAACAACGGAGGTATGTTGCATCTTTTGTAGTGTTTTCATATTTGAGCTAGACTGGCCATCTCGATCTCCCGATGCTTTTGAATGAAGTCATAATGTCTGGAAATGACATTTTTACCCTCTGGTGAAGTGACGATGTCTGGAAATGACAATTTTTTCCTTCGGTAGCCTTCTTTTCTTTGACACACTCCTTGAATTCTTTCTCAAGATAGAAAAGAACATACTAACAACTTGATTTCAAATATACAAAACTCTCAACATAACAATTCACTCAACATGGTTATTGTCTAGAACATGCCAAACACAAATAATACTATAAATGTTCTTACAGAAGCCATAACACAATAACATATAATAATGCACACCTATATATATATATATGCAAGTGTATATATATAGAAAATATACGACCAATACAAGCTCCGTAGTATAAACCACCTCATAGTTCACTACGACTCGTACAGGCCAGTCCCACACTAAAAATTAACACACCAACTATTACCGAAACACGGGAGAAACACTCCTATTCATAACACTCAAAGAAGAATAATACTCATACTTCCTAGATCACGAGCATACTGAACTCCAAAACCACAAATCAGTATCAACCCATACTACCAAGCACCTCACATGTACTTGACATACGTAAACGCAACATAGGGGTAAAACAGTCACTTCAACCTAAGGAAAGTCACAAAATTTTCCGATCACTAAAAGGAAGTGAAAGCGATTGAATAACCCATCACACCGACCACTCAAAGGTCAGATGTTCGCTCAAGGGTAAAATTGTCATTTCAAGGGAACAAATATATTTTCAAACTTTACCCCACCTATTTGGACATAGGTTAAACCATAGAAACAAACGGAACCTAATTCAAAGCCTTGACGCGAGATATATGAAGTTTTGAAAATTACATCGGACAACGCCGACCCAAACAGAAAGTTAAAGTACCCCTCTTTCACCAAGGGTAAAACAGTCATTTCAATTACAAATAAATGATTTTAAATTTTTTTATCAAATATTTGGACATAGGACAGGCCCTAGAAACAAACGGGACCAAAATCAAAGCCACGAGGTAAGAGATATACATTTTTGAAAACGGTATAGGATAACGTTGACAAAAACAGAAAGCTGAAGTACCCCACTTTCACCAAGGGTAAAAAACGTCATTTCAAGTGAAAATGAATTATTTCAAGTTTCAAATACAAATTTTGTACCTAGAAAAATCCATAGGAACAAACGGGACCTAAATCAAAGCCACGAGACGAGAGATATGAATTTTTGAAAATGGCATCGAACAACGCCGACCCAAATAGAAAGTTTAAGTACCCCTCTTTCACCAAGGGTAAAACAGTCATTTCAAGTTTCAAATACAAATTTTTTACATAGCACAATCCTTAGGAACAAACGGGACCTAAATTAAAGTCACGAGGCGAGTGATATGAATTTTTGAAAATGACAACGGACAACGCCGACCCAAACAGAAAGTTTAAGTACCCCTCTTTCACCAAGTGTAAATTAGTTATTTCAAGTACAAATAAATGATTTAAAGTTTCAAATACAAATTTTGTACCTAGCATAATCCATAGGAACAAACGGGACCTAAATCAAAGCCACGGAGCGTGATATATGAATTTGTCAAAATGACATCGAACAACGCTGACCCAAACAGAAAATTTAAGTACCCCTCTTTCACCAAGGGTAAAACAGACATTTTAGGGGTAAACTGGTCATTTCAAAGTACAAAAACAAAGTTCGTACTTAGGAAAAGTCATAGAAAGAAACGGGGCTCAATTCGGAGTTGCAAAGTGGGAGAAAAGAATTTTTGAAAACCGGACTTCGCATGCAAGTGCAGCAGCCCTACACTGAAATTTGGAAAATCCTGAAAATCTTCTAAGTGTTGGGAAGCCAAGACACCGCCAGATTTCAGCTTTGTCTTTAAAGTTCAAATATGCAAAAACGCGAGATTTTGCATATGGTTCCGTTTTTCACGCTGTCGATCCCGAAAAATCATAAATATTTGAAAAGTGATTTTTTCATTCACGGATTTCAAAAATAGTCACCGAGACCTCGGGAAACACGAAAAATGCAAAATTTAAATAAAAGTGATTTTTTAAAATCTCATAAAATTATTCGTCTTGCCCCCGGTCTCTTTTTTGTACACCGTCGACTTTCAAATGTCTAATTATTTTTATAAAAATGAATTTACAACCATTTCAAAACTCAAATTTTTTGTCGGGGTCACGAGGTTGAGTTAAAACGGGCTTTTCACTAAAAGACTAAATGGACTTAAATATAAGTCTTATGAAAAATCCATTTTCGGGGAAAAAAACCGAAACACCAACAAAAAAATCAAAGTTAATTTATAGACGCTCAAATGGGGCAAAGGTATGAAGAATCGAGGTAAAAGGCAACTCAAAGGGAAGGCAAGTGACCATATGCAAAGGCACTAACTCTAACCCAACCACACCTAGTTCGACATCCAAATCTCTAAACTCCACAATGACTTATTCAAGAATGTCCACAACTTCAATGACATTCTTATCCTTAAGATCGCTAAAGGGAATCTAAGGGTCGTTTCCACGGAACCAACTAGTTTCAAATCAAAACCTCTTCCGATTCCGTCAAACCTCAATTTCACATTCCAAACTACATCACTTAGGTTTTCAACAAGATCACAAACTATCAGTCGCCTTCTCAAAGTCTTAACTCACATTCAACTCCATAGTCCACTACCGACTTTACTTATCACAAGAATGTCTTTAAACCAACTCATATTACCCACTAAGGTATATAAGCACATATCAACAAGTATAAGCATTCATATCACGTTATAATTTAAAACATGGCATGCAAATCATATTTTCACATTATCCATTTTCACTTGAGCATTTTAATAACACATGAATTATATCGCAAAATTCACATTAAACATGCTCCTCAATCACATTGAATAATATCATGATCCACATGTAAACATAATCACATATTTGCAACTCATATGCAATGTGACTCACACACCTCAAGAAACACACTTTTCCCTACACAGGTTAACGAATACACACTCTACCCATTTACACTGAGAAAGAGTACCGCAGCGATTCTTCCCAAGTGATTTTGACACTTCTCACCTTCAACAAGGAAGGCGGTTGCACGAGACCACCCGTGACGAAAAATCCAGAGATCGGATGCACGAGATGACCCACGACTTTTAGGATGGTACGACCCAAACCTATATCAGTAATTTTTGGCCTTTTAGTTCCGTAGATGGGGGACACCTCCTGGCCAGTTGTTGCGACGATTCGATACAAGATTAATCATTTATGGTTACACGATCGGGCATAGCCCAACACCAATTGAATTCTCAATACAAAAGGTGAACACCATATGCACTATGTCTCAAAAGATCCATGCACCAACACAAATATCTATCACATCATATTTATGAACAACATTCCCAAAATTCCAACACGAATGCCTTTAATCATTCAACATGATTTTAAATCTCATTAAAGCAATAATTAACGAAGATGTCTTTTAATGCACGATCCATGATCCCAAATCATCAAGTTATCCTTTAATACACAAAGATAACGTTTCTATTCCTTTAACATGCTTTTACATCAATTAAAGCATTTAATTCACAATGATACATTATCATGCACAAATAATGTTCCAAATCATCAAGTTACCCTTTAATTCACAAAGATAACTTTACCTTTCATTTAACATGTTTTTATCTCAATTAAACCAACTATACACATTAACTCATTTTCTTACACAAGTTTAATGTCAAGATAGCACCTTGAAGATTAACAAGAATGGGGGAACTAGAATACTGCTCTAAGTTCATAATCCTAAAATCCACTAATCATCTACATCCGCATCCCAAATCACTATCCATGGTTGCTAGCCTACTTACACTATCACGGCTACACTACCAAAACCCATAATCCTATATGTATAATTACACTTATACATATATACCTCAATACTCATATTCACATATATATGCATGCAAATATATTTTAACTTCAAAAGTCCACAACTCATAACCCATCTAGCATGCATCATATACCTATTTCAATGATGACATAAACATGGATTATAACACATAAACACCAATAAACCATAAATTCATATTTCTCAAGTTTACACTCACGAATATATCTAGGGTTATAAAGCTCGATAACAAAATCGCACACTCATGAATCAAAGAACGAGAGATTAAAGATGTTTTCCCCTACTTCATATGAAGAACAAGCCAACCACCAACCAAGGCCTATGAAACTCTAGCGTTCACCCGAAATCTAAACCGAATAAACCAATCGGTGAAAAGCTCAGCCATAGCCCCCTAAGAATAAATCAAGACTCAAATCACAAGGAAAACATGAATCAATAAATTGTTTGACAAGAAGAGAAGAAAAATTAAATGTTTTAGGTCAACACTCCCTTATATAAGCAATATGTGAAAAATGTCGTGTTGTACACCGAGTACTCGGTAGATTAATAGTCGAGTACTCGGTAAACAATCTAATGAGTTGTACACCGAGTACTCAATAGACCTGAAACAACAATTGCAAGAAAAGGCTCCAAGGCCCTAAGATGACACCGGAAAACTCCGAAACAATCCGGGACACATCCAAACACTCCAAAACTCATAGGAAGACTCTCATACTTACTCAACAACCCACACACAAGTGAAATACCTAGAATACCCTTGACTCCCAAAAGTTCCAAAAATAAACATAAACACATAATCACATAAGTCCTACACCGAAACGTCTACAATAAACTAAGTAACACGTTCGAACACTAAACACAATCGCCGAAGCATCAACAAGAAAATGTACAACGAACCCACGTAGTCGCCAACGAAACAAAAACCACGAAGCCGGAAACGAAATACCACGAAGTCGTTCCGCTAAGTCCAAAACGTAAACGTAAAAAAATTACACGTACCAAGATTACACAAGACGTCGTGAATAAGTGACATCACAAAACGTTAATACTTGAAAAAGAATTCCAGAAAGAAGAAAGGAAAATGCAGGGCGTTACAAATATAACTTAATAAAAATCCTTACGTTGGTGATTCTAGGACGACGAACTATTTGAAAGTCTCAGATTGATTTCCAATCCTTGTGTTGGGGATTCTGGGAAGAACTATCCAGAGGTCTCGATTGATTTTCAGGGGAGAGAGGTTACTTCTCCGTTATTTGGTTGAAGTAGATTTGGGACAAGACGAATTATTCTGACATATCTTCTCTTTACTAAATCGGTATCTAGGGTTTTTAACAAAGTCCTAGCCAAGTAATGTAGATTCTTTCTTATTTTTATTGTATAACGGGAAACTGAAGGACACGTATGAGATAATTGTGTAGATGAGTGATTACGTTTGATTTTATATAAGATTTTATGTTTATTCTATATCTTATCTTAGCTTTAATGGATGTTTTATCTTTCACAACCATGGTTATTCAATATGGGCTAGAACTTGGATGCTTAACTCATGATTTTCTAAACAATGGTGGTAATTAACATGCAATCCTGATTTAGACAAACCATGCATAAGAAAAGATAACGAGTGACGTGTTTTTAATTTATATTAGTAGGAGTAGTTTTGAGTAGATGTATGTACTATTTATGTTTGTTCAATGATGGCTTGTGCCAATGATGGATTAATTGTTCCTTTTTTGGGATTAGGGTTTTGCCAATGTTTGCGATCCTAAATCTGATTCACCTATGATGGACCACCCTTTATAATTAAATGATTAAGAGGGTATATTATGTGGTTAGTGGTGGAGTTAGAAATATCATAGATCTTTATCTGCATTGATCTCAATCAAAACCGAAATCTATCTTTAGTTTTATCTTATTTTATTTCTTGTCAACTTAATTCTAGAAAACCAAACAAACAAATTTTCTTTCATAATTTAGTTACAATAATAAAAAATAAGTTGTGATTTTAATAGTCCTTGTGGATTCGATATACCCTCTCTCATCTAAACTATAATACAATTCATTCGTGCACTTTTCGATAGGGAAAACTAGGTCAAATTTAAGGACTTATTTGCACACAAAATTATTATTATTATTATTTATTACCCAAGCGTGGTTAAACTTAACAAGGTTTCGCTGACCGATCATGTTTTTGGCGCCGCTACCGGGGACTAACGATTTTCTATACTTCTAAATAATTATTATAGCTAGATTATTTATTTGCTTTCTTTTTTAATTTTCTTCTTTTAAGAGACAAGATTGAGTGATTTTTGACATGTGCATTAAAGTTAGTAGAAGGAACCTGAAAAGCTGTGACGATTGTTTTACTGGACTGTTTGTGAGTTTTAATCGTATCTTAAATTATTGTTCAATCTTATCTTGAATTTTCTTATTTAATTTTTATTTTATTTTATATCTATTTTCATTTTATTATTTAGATTGTTTATTATTTATTGTTTCATCATTGTATGAGTAGTCTACGTTCCATATCTAAAGAACTTGCTCATTTTTTATCCTGAGGTTGATAGAACTTATCGTAAAAATTTAAGAACTAATAAACAAAGAATTGAAAAAAGTATTGGCTTTGAAATTTACTTCTTTCGGAAAACTATTCCAAATTGATGATAACAAACGATTGAAGAGTGTTTGATACTAATGAATTATCGAGTTTATGTTTTTAGCAAAAGACAGGTGAACAACTCGGAAAACAAACTCGGAAAGGAACGATTCAGAAAGCAAGATCGGAAAGAAAGCTTGAATTAAAGCGAAAAGCCGTGAAAGAAATTGAAGCGCAAATGGAAAATCAAATAATTCAACGGCAAAAGCGAAAGGCGAAGATTAAAGACTTGGGGTAGATAGGTCGGGGAGTGATCATTGTAACAAGGTAATTTTATGCGTCGATTTTATCGTATAAGCTCAAGTATAAAATGAACCAAACTCAAATGGAATGAAAAACGCTTTACCGAACTTAAATGGAAAGAAAAATATTTTTATTAAATTTTTTTCAAGTTGTAGTCGACTAGAATAACCTTGTGTATTTTCTAGTAGTCGACTAAAACAATCAGTAGCTATATGTTTTTCATCCACATCAAAGTAGTCGACTGAAAAGAGCTTGAGTTGACTAAACTACATCATGTAGTCGACTAGAACTCACTCTAGTCGACTAGATTGTCCATTGTAGTCGACTACAACAAAGAAGTAGTCGACTAGAAGTTCCTTAAAACCCGCAGTTTTATTAGAAAACATTTTCCACGTTTTAAGGAGTGTGTTTAATGGATTTGAAACGACTCTTGACTTCTCTAATTCAATACTCACTCTCATAACCCTAATCTATTGATATATATAGAATGAGATATGTGTATTGAAGGCTAAGAGATTTAAAAACAAAACAGAAAGAAGTGAAAAAAAAGCTCTCAAAATTCTGCAGAAATTTTCTCTACAAAAGCCATTGAAACCAAGCTTTGAAAATCTGATTTTCTCCAAATTTCTTTGAAAATTCAAAACCTCTAGTATCTCTTCTTATTCTCCAAATATCATTCATTGATCAAATCTCTTGAGAATACATATATAGAGCTATTGTAAAATAACCAAAAACACTTGAGCTTATATTGATTCATCTTCCATAAAAACCTTTGGGTTTTGAGTTTTTTTGTTCTTGAGTGATTTTATTGATTACATACGAATTTGTAATCTCGGACAAGTGAAGTCCACCGATTGTTCAAGAGAGGGTTGTTCTCTTGATTGAGAGACAAGCTCGAGAGGCTTGTGATTGTAAAGGTTTGCCATTCCACCTGTTAAGGAAGGGCCATAGTAAAAGGATTGAGAAAAGTCTTAAGAAGGGGTTCTTGAACCGAGGAGTAGGAGTTACCGAACATTGAAAAAATCACGGTGTCAATCTCTCTATCCCTTTTTCTTTATTTGATTAATTTTCATGCTATAATTGCTTGAATATCTTGTATGCTAATTTGTCTTGTAATTAATTGTTAGAGAAATTTAAATTGAATCATCCACTTGTTTATTGAGAAATTGATTTTTAGTTATAGCTTATTCCAATTTCGAAATTAGTTAGAAATAGTTTTTGAACACCCTATTCACCCCCCCTCCAGTGTTATTTAGTGACTAACAATTGGTATCATAGCCTAATCTCTAGTAATTTCCGTCTTACAGAACGATTATGTCATCTAATTTAGTCACTCACGTTGAAGGACAATCTTATAATAGACCCCCATGGTTTGATGGTTCAAACTATAACTATTGGAAAACTAAGATGATAGATTTTCTTCAAGCTATTGACTACCAAATATGGCAAGTTGTTCTTGAAGGACCTTTTGTATTGACCAAAATCGTTGATGGAAAAACCATCCCCAAATTACCAAATGAATGGGATAATGATGACCGAAAGCTTATGTCCTACAATGCTAAAGCCAAAGTAAATTTGAATTGTGCATTGAGTCCAAATGAATTTAATCATGTATCTACATGTTTTATGGCAAAAGAAATGTGGGATAAACTTGAAGTAACTTATGAAGGTACATCTCAAGTTCGAGAATCGAAAATTGACATACTCATGCATGAATATGAATTATTTGCTATAAAAGATGATGAAAATGTGAACTCTATGATGTCTCATTTTACAAATATTTTGAATGGACTAAAGCATCTTGGTAGAATTGTTCCTAGATCCGATGCGTCACGAAATGTGCTTAGAAGACTTCCGGCCAAATGGGATGCAAAAGTAACGGCAATAAAAGAAGCTCATGACCTCAACACCATGAGTCTTGATGAGATTTTCGGCTCTCTACTCACTTGGGAAATCACATTAAAATCACGTGAGGATGACATCAAGCCAACAAAGGGGATAGCTTTCCAAGCCTCCACCAAAAATGAAATCAATGAGCCAAGTGAAGAAGAAGAGGATGAAGACATTGCCTTGTTCACCCAAAAATTCAAGAGATACCTTCAAAGGAAAAAAGCAAATGGTGGAAGATTCATGAAGAAAAGAGAACCCCCAACGTGTTTCAATTGTGGAAAGCCGGGACACTACAAAAGTGATTACTTCAAGCTCAAAACGGAAAATGAGAAAAGACCAAGAAAGATGCTGATGAATGTCACATGGGATGACTATGACTCATGTGACTCGGATGAGGATAAAAATGGCGAGGAAACGGCAAACATTTGTCTCATGGAAAATGAAGAAAAGGTACATTTAAATTCATATGTTGTAGATGAATCAAAATTATCATATGATGAAGTTCTCCTTGATTATAATGAATTTCAAGATGCGTTTGAAGAATTACATGATGAATTTGAAAACTTAGCTAGAAAATATATTCTTCTTAAGAAAGCTAAAACTCCATGTAACTTCACTAGTTCAAACTTAAAAATTTCTTGTAATGACAAAAGCATTGAGCTAGAAAAGGAAAATACTCGGTTGAAAAATACTATAGATGATCAAATAAATGTCTTAGCTAAATTTACAAAAGGAAAAAAGAACCTTAGTATTATGTTAGGAAGACAAAAAGGATCATTTGATAAATGTGGTCTAGGGTATGATGCCTTTGAGAAAGATGCTATCATTTTGAAAAAAAAGAAAATCACTTAGCTCTACATTTACTAGACAATCACTTCATGCATCTTCAAATGATTATAAACATGTTATTTGTTACTATTGCAATAGAAAAGGACACAAAGCAAATGTATGTTATCATAGAAAGAAGAAAATTATGTCAAAAATGGTTTGGGTTCCGAAAGGGACTATTGCATGCTTACATAGAAAAGAGAATGTTGTAACGAAACAAATTTGGGTTCCAAAAGGAACTATTGCGTCTCTATCTAACCAAAATAGACCCAAAACAGATTAGGTACCAATAAAAGTTACTTGAACTTGTTTTGTAGGTATGCTTGAAGTCCGCATCAAAAGAAAAGTGGTTTCTTGATAGCGGATGCTCAAGGCATATGACGGGAGATAAATCAAAGTTTATCTTACTAAAACCATATGAAGGAGGAAAGCTAACTTTTTGAAACAATTCTAAAGGCAAAATTATAGGAATTGGCTCAATCGGTATTTCCTCTTCTCTCTCTATTGATGATGTACTTTTAGTTGATGGTTTGAAGCATAATTTTCATAGTATTATGTGATAAGGGCTATGATGTTATCTTTAGGACAAATGCATGCATAATCGAGAAAGATGGGAGGCAAATGTTCAATGCCAAATGAAATGGAAATTTGTATACTTTGTTGCTATGTGAATTGCATGAACAAAATGTTAAATGTTTTGTCACATCTAGCGAAAATAGTTGGTTATGGCATAGACGTCTAGGACATGCTAGTATGGATCTCATTCATCATTTATCCAAAAATGATTTAGTCATGGGTCTCCCAAAGACTAAATTTTTGAAAGATAAAATATCTAGCGCATGTCAAGTAGGCAAGCAAGTAATGTCCTCTTTCAAGAGAAAGAAAGACATTACCACTTCTAGACCTTTAGAGTTACTTCACATGGATTTTTTTGGTCCGGAAAGAACGACTAGCTTAGCCGGGAAACTCTATGTACTTGTTATAGTTGATGACTACTCTAGATATACTTGGGTTCACTTTCTTGCTCATAAAAATGAAACTCACTCCATTCTTGAAAGATTTTATAGACTCATTCAAAATGAAAAAGATTTGAAAATCAAGAGACTTAGAGAAATTATGTGATGGTCTCGGTGTTTCTCATGATCTCTCGGCCCCTATAACCCCTCAACAAAAGGGTGTAGTTGAAAAAAAGAATCGATCTCTACAAGAGATGGCTAAAACCATGTTAAATGAACACAACCTTCCCCGAAGCCTTTGGGCGGAAGCGGTAAACACCGCTTGCCATATAATTAATTGTGTTATTATTCGGATGAAGTTGGGGAAAACACCTTATGAGTTGTGGAATGGTCGAAAGCCAAATATTGGGTATTTCAAAGTTTTCGGGTGTAAATGTTTTGTGTTAAATGATAAAGATAACCTTGGAAAATTCAACTCCAAATCGGATGAAGCAATTTTTCGAAGATATTCTACAAGGAGTAAAGCCTTTCGTGTTTTTAATAAACGGACTTTAACTATGGTTGAGTTTATTCATGTTGTCTTTGATGAATCACCATCATCACCATCACCTAGAATTGGCCTAGAAGACGATAAGGTTGTTGGGATTGAGGATAATTTAAATACTCTCAATATCTCCAATTCATCAAGTAGCCAAAAGGAAATGAGGGAAGTTGAGCATCAATCCAATGATGAGTTGACCAACTCAATGCCTAAAGCATGTAGGATTGTTCACAATCATCCTCTTGATCAAGTCATAGGTAATCCATCAAAAGGGGTTAGTACTAGATCTCAACTTAAAGATTTTTGCAAACACATGGCTTTCGTATCGCAAATCGAACCCAAGAACTTCCACGAAGCTCAATGTGATGATTGTTGGATCGTAGCAATGCAAGAGGAACTAAATCAATTTGAACGCAATCAAGTTTGGCGTTTAGTTCCTAGACCTGAAAATCAAACTATAATTGGCACAAAATGGGTTTTTCGAAACAAAAAGGATGAGAATGGAGTAATTATTCGAAACAAAGCAAGATTGGTAGCTCAAGGATATAATCAAGAGGAAGGCATCGACTATGATGAGACCTTTGCACCGGTAGCTAGGTTAGAAACAATTAGAATGCTTCTTGCATTTGCATCATATAGAAATTTTACTCTTTATCAAATGGATATCAAAAGTGCTTTCTTAAATGGTGTCATAGAAGAAGAAGTCTTTGTGAAGCAACCACCCGGTTTTAAAAATTATATTTTTCCAAATCATGTTTTAAAATTAGTTAAAGCTCTATATGGTTTAAAGCAAGCTCCTCGAGCTTGGTATGAGAGACTTAACGGATGTTTGACTAAAAATGGTTTTACAAGAGGAAAAGTTGACAACACACTTTTTACAAAAACCATTAAGAATAATTTGTTGATTGTCCAAATTTATGTTGACGACATCATATTCGGCTCAACAAATAATTATTTATGTAAGGAATTTGCTACAAATATGCAAAATGAATTTGAAATGAGCATGATGGGTGAGTTGAATTTCTTCTTAGGGTTGCAAATCAAGCAAAGCTTGGATGACTTATTCATTAGTCAATCCAAGTACACTAAAGATTTACTAAAGCGATTTGGTGTGGAGGCTACCAAACATGCCATAACTCCTATGAGTTCCTCTATTAAGATTGATAAAGATGAAAATGGTAAATGTGTTAATATTACTAATTATAGAGGCATGATCGGTAGTTTGCTTTATTTAACCGCTAGTAGACTGGATATAATGTCTAGTGTATGCTTATGTGCCCGGTTTCAATCATGTCCTAAGGAATCTCATTTACTTGCGGTAAAACGTATTTTTCGCTACCTAAGTGGTACAATTAACTTAGGGCTTTGGTATCCACGAGGAACTTCAATTGACCTTATTAGTTATTCGGATGCCGATTTTGCGGGATGTAGAATTGATCGAAAAACCACAAGCGGCACTTGTCATTTTCTAGGACACTCACTAGTATCTTGGTCAAGTAAAAAGTAAAATTCCGTTGCATTTTCTACGGCCGAAGCCGAATATGTGGCAGTCGGCAGTAGTTGCGCTCAAACTCTTTATATTAAGCAACAACTACTTGATTTCGGTCTTACTTTCTCTCACGTGCCTATTAAATGCTATACTACGAGTGCGATTTGTATTTCAAAGAATCCTATTCATCACTCACGCACCAAGCATATTGAGATTAGGCATCATTTTTTACGTGATCATGTTGCTAAGGGTGACGTTGAAATGGTTTTTATCGACACTAAAAATCAATTGGCGAATATTTTTACAAAACCACTTGCGAACGAATCATTTTCTAAAATTCGTCGAGAAATCGGAATGGCCATGGATTTTGATGTTTTATCTTAAATTTTTTCATATTTTTTTTGTTTTCATATTTTTGCTATTTTCATGTATTTATTTCACATTTTTTAAATTATTTTTCACATTTTTCATACTTTAGTCGACTACATTGTATGTAATATAATTCATTCTAGTCGACTACTTTGGTCAGTAGCTTCCTTCTTGGCATCAAACCATCATCTAGTCGACTACATTGCCTTTTAGTCGACTATATTGCACTTTCTAGTAGACTATTTCCTGTTCTAGTCGACTAAATGCTCCCTCTAGGCCCCTATAACATGCCCTAGTCGACTCAACCCATATATAAACCTAACCCTTATCTCATCTTCTCCATCCGCCTCCCTCCATCTTCACCCACCTTCATTTCATCTCCTCTCAATACCGCTCATACTCCCATTTCTACCTTCAAATCAAAACAAATCTTTCATTATTTTCACATTTCCAACATCCTCCACCCATTTCCCTCACCCAATTTCTTCATTCTCACTCACTTTCTCACATATATATATACACCATCTTATATCTATATATATCTATATATTTTTGCATCATCTTCTACAATGCCACCTTAGAGTCGTGGTCTACACCGGAAACGTTCACGAATTGATGGAGGCTAAAACTCCATCAATCCACGCTTTCCTACGGTTTTAGAGGAAGAGGATTCGAATGAACCTCTTCTTCTTGAAGTGTTTCATCGTGATGATGATGATAGAAATAAATTCATCACAGTTTTTTATCATCGTGCTCCTACACCTTGCCGAATTGTCACACAAGCTTTGTGCACTGAAATTAGTGCTCAAACATTCAATTTGTTTCGAGCAATCGGTTGGGATTTTTTCATTTCTCTTGACATTCCGGTACTTCCGTGAATTGTCAAAGCCTTCTACGCTTCTCTTGCGAATCTTAAGGAGAAATTCCTCCCAAATCTTCATTTCAATTTGTGTGGTAATGATGTAACTGTTGATGACGGCGATATCCAACGCATTTTTTCACTTCCGAATGACGGTATCCGCCATTTGTCTAAGGATCGGTATAAGGCTGATGGGTTGGACTGTATTGAAGTAGTTCGGACTATTTGTGTTGACAAGGAAATTTCGTAGAACGCCGGTATTCTCTCCTTTATGCTACTACCCGAGGCAAGATTAATTCATAATGTTATTACTTGTTCTATTTTGCCTAAAACTGGTAGTCATAGCATTGTATCTCATATGGAAGTATTTTTAGTTTACTGCATTATGACAGGAACCCGTGTTGATTTAGCTTATATTTTTCGTTTTGTCATCCTTACATGTCAGCACAAGCCATCCGGCCCACTCTTCTTTCGCGCGCACATTACATATCTACTGCAGTGGAAAGGTTTTTCATTTCCGAATGAAGTGTCCAAGCATCACCCTATTTTTCTTGACACCACTCATGTCAAGCATATGCATATTTCTTCGGATGCGGAAGGAAATTTCATTTATGAAAGTGCACCTGCTCGTCATTCGCGCCCAGCTCTTAGCTTTTCTGCACCGTGCCATGAAGCCTCTTCCTCGGTTCCTACGATGGAAACTGCTTCGGCTCTATAGGCTATCAAGATTAGTGCTCAGACTTCTCTTCTCAACCAAATTCTTGGGATTGTTTAGAACAGTACGGAGACACTTCAGCGCCTTGATGCAGCGGTGAATAGGAATTTGGAAGCCATTCGATTGATCAATGAGCGCCTTATTATTTCTGATGAGGAAATGTCTACACGTATCACTGCTCTTACCGGGTCACTTGATGACCTTACTCTTGGACTCAAGAACCCTCGCTCATGCACCCCTCGACGCTGACAAAAAGGGGGAGAAATTATGCTATTGAACTGTCATGTATTTCATTATCCGACATTAGCAATTTATGTTTTTCTGTGGCTTGTTATGGTTATTTGCGACTTGTTTGTTATTTTCATGTTTTTCATTAGTATAAACGGCTTGTATTAAATTGAAACATCTATGACATGTTGTTTATTTGTTTTCTTAAATGTGCGTCTATTTATATATTGTATCAAAATGCCCATTAAACTGCAAATTTCATTTACTAAGGGGGAGCATTTGAACAAAATATTATGCACATGTTGAGGGGGAGCAGCACTTGATGTTTCGCCAAATACCAAGCAAACACAAAATGTTTTGTCATCATCAAGGGCGAGATTGTTGGCTTTGAAATTTACTTTCGGGAAACAATTCCAAAATTGATGATAACAAACCATTGAAGAGTGTTTGATACTAATGAATTATCGAGTTTATGTTTTCAACAAAAGACAGGTGAACGACTCGGAAAGGAAATGATTCGGAAAGCAAGATCAGAAAGAAAGCTTGAATTAAAGCGAAAAGTCGTGAAAGAAATTGAAGCGCAAATGGAAAATCAAATAATTCAACGGCAAAGGCGAAAGTCGAAGACACAAGACATGGGGTAGATAGGTCAGGGAGCAATCATTGTAACAAGGTAATTTTATTCGTTGATTTTATTGTATAAGCTCAAGTATAAAATGAACCGAACTCAAATGGAATGAAAAACGCTTTACTGAACTTAAACAGAAAGAAAAATATTTTTATTAAATGTTTTTCAAGTTGTAGTCGACTAAAATAACACTGTTGTTAGTCACTAATTAACCCTAGAGTGGGGGTGAATAGGGTGTTCAAAAATATTTCTAACTCTTTTTGAAAATGGAACACGCTATAACCAAAAAACAATTTCTCAATAAACAAGGATGATTCAATTTAAAAATCTCTAACAATTAATTTCAAGACAAATTATAGCATACAAGATATTCAAGTGATTATAGCATGCAAGTTAATCAAGTAAAGAGAAAGAGATAGAGAGATTGACACCATGATTGTTTTGAGGTTCGGTAACTCCTACTCCTCGGCTCAAGAACCCCTTCTTGAGACATTTCCCGATCCTTTCACTATGGCCCTTCCTTCACAGGTGGAATGGCAAACCTTTACAACACAAGCCTCTCGAGCTTGTCTCTCAATCAAGAGAACAACCTTCTCTTGAACAATCGGTGGACTTCATTTGTCCGAGATTACAAATTCGTATGTAATCAATAAAATAACTCAAGAACAAAAACACTCAAAACCCGAAGGTTTTTTATGGAAGTTAAATCAATATAAGCTCAAGTGTTTTTGGTGATTTTTCAATAGCACTATAAATATATTCTCAAAAGATATAATCAATGAATGATGTTTGGAGAATAAGAAGAGATACTAGAGGTTTTGATTTTCAAATAAACTTGAAGAAAATTAACTTTTCAAAGCTTGGTTTCAATGGCTTTTGTAGAGAAATGTTTTGCAGAATTTTGAGAGCTTTTCTTTCACTTCTTTCTCTTTTGTTTTTCAATCTCTTGCTTTCAATAAAACACATATAATTCTATATATATCATTGCATTAGGGTTAAGAGAATGATTATTGATTTATTAGAGTCAAGAGCCGTTTGAAAAACATTAAGCACAACCCACAAAACATGGAAACTGTTTTCTGAAAAATCTGCAGGTTTTGAGGATCAACTAGTCGTCTAGAACATTGTTTTAGTTGACTACTTTGGACCATCTAGTCAACTAGAATGAGTTCTAGTCGACTACATGAAGTAGTCTAGCCGACTCAAAGCCTCTTTTAGTCGACTACTTCGAAATGGTTGAAAACGTGTACCTTCTGATTGTTTCAGTCGACTATTAGAAAATACACAGGGTCATTCTAGTCAACTATAGCATGACAAATATTTAATAAAAATATTTTTCTTTCCGTTTAAGTTTGGTAAAGAATTTTTCATTCCATTTGAGTTCGGTTCATTTTATACTTGAGCTTATACGATAAAATCGACACATAAAATTACCTTGTTACAATGATCATTCCCCGAGCTATCTACCATAAGTCTTGAGTCTTTAACTTTCGCCTTTGCCGTTGAATTATTTGATTTTCGATTTCCGCTTCAATTTCTTTCACGGATTTTTTCTTTAAATCAATCTTTCTTTCCCAGCTTGATTTCCGAGTCGTTTCCTTTCCGAGTTTGTTTTCCGAGTCGTTCGTGTCACACCCCGAATTCCTAGGACTCCGAAACCCGAGCCTAAGAGCTAAGGGAGTGATTGCAGAAGTAAAAAGAAATGAGAACCAACGACTTTCAATCTTCAAATACCCACGAAAGGGTAAAATGATCTGATACCACGCTGTCACGCCCCTAAGATTCCCGAAACTCAAATCTAGAGAATCAGCGAATCTCCAAGGGATGACGCTAGTCAAGCGACTACTAGAGTCAACAACAACAAATAGACACATGGAATAACAATAAAAATATATTCCATGTCAAGTAGAATGCTAGAAACTCACTAGCATCCTCCAATACCAACTGACACGCTCCTAAATTCCTAAGACTCCCGAACAGGGACATCCGAGGAATCCAAGATGTGATCCTTAATACAAATGACCAACTAAGACATCATTAACCGTGAAAACATATGGGTTAATGATAGATACGGTATATTTCATACCCAAATGGATAATAAACTAAGCAGCGGAATCTAACGAAAATCCGGCAGAGTTCCGTTTGTAAATGGAACATCCGGATACACAACCACAACACAATAACCTGCCCAAAGCAATTCAATAATCACAATGGCTTCCAAGCCCAACATTCATCAATCCTACTAGGGCCGAGGTAGTGGAAAGAAACCAAAACCCCTTCAAACCCTCTAAAATCAATAGAGCCACAAATGCTCGAATAGGAATACAAGAAATGCACCTAGCTGTGCAAAATAAATACAATAACCTCCTGAAAGAATAAATACAGGAAATAAATGATACATCAACAGGGATATGCCAACAGACTGGCTCCCAAAAGAGAATACATAACAATCCCATAACAATGGGTAAGGAAGCTGAAAGCGGATACCTATCGTCCCCAAACCAGTCGTACTGCAACCGTAACCGCATCACCCAACGCAACTCCAAACCTGTAACAAGGAAACAAAAGAAAATTACCGTAACCGCATCCTACTCATAGCCGTATGTTTCCTGCAACCTGGCGTGGGAATACCAGGGGGCAAATGAAATACCCCTGTGAGCAAAGAAGCTCAGTGGGAAAGGATACTCTAACTACCACATCCTCTAATAGTTTAGGTAATGCTAAACCACCCAGTGAGATACATAACCCAGCCACGAAAACCCAAGGTACGTGCTCATATGCTACCGTAAACGAGTATATACGGGGATATATATATATATATATTTATGTGTGGGTATATATATATATATACATATAAGTACACAACAAGAGTCTATAAGATACAACTAAGACTCGTACTCCCAGTACCAACACCAGTAGTCTACACTACTCTCACCAACATACACTAGGTACACGACACCCAAGTCAAACCTAACCAATCATCAAGCATTCACAACGCTAACAAGAAACTCCAAACAGAGGGAATCACACTCACCTCTAATATCCTTAAGGATCGAAACACACCACTAGTACCGAGGAATACTCATAACTCACTCCCCGAGAACACAGGAGGAAAAGTACCCACGTCCTTACGTACTAACACAATCATCGTCTATATATATATATATATGTGTACAATATATATATATATATATAACAAACCTCATCCCATTCCTAAGGAAAATCTACCTCTCAAAGGCTAGATCACCTCAATCATATCACCATACCATAAATCATATCGACCTCATAATGTTATCATCAATAGGGTCAATCACGTCACCAACACTCTCACTGTAGGCGAGGAAAACCACCCAACCCAAATCACTAAGAGGACACGAACACTACTCTCTTGGAAGACCACCTGAGGGTCACCAAAGCAAAGCGAAGGAAAGGACTTCCTAATGCTAAACCAATAGATAACCGAGACAACAATGTCAAGGTTAAAGAACACCACAAGTGTTTAGTGAGAACACCCGGACAAAAGAAACCAATCCACTCGGTATCCATGCCCCTAACACGTGTGACGACTCAAATCACCTAAGTGGTGACATCAACAATAAAGAAAGTGAAAGGCAACACTATATGTGTGCACTGAACAACACAAAGTCTCATACAGAGACCTAGAAATTATAGGAAGCAAAGGTGAAACAATGGAACACCTTTCAAAACTCTACAGGATGAGATATTGAGAAAGAAGTCTCGAAATCTCAGAATCCCAAGAAAAGTAATAAAATAGTTTTCCTTTCAAGAAACCACATAGTAAAAATGACCGTCTTGCCCCCGGTCTCCGTCAGTTGCCATCACCGGCTTTTAAAAGATGAAAATCTTTTTAAAGAAGATCCTAAGATCATTTTATAAAGTGTTAAAACTTTTCATTGCTACGGGGGTAGGCGAAAACGGGTTTTTCCTTTTAAATACAAAGAGTTTAGAAAACACCGTTTCCGAAGGACAGTCAAATAAGGGTAAACACAACTCCACGGATTCCTATAATATCCGAGGGGACAAGGTAGGAAGAGTACTACGTTGGGTTCACGGAACACAACTATCCGTTCCCAACCTCACGAGATCAAATGACAACACCTGGAAAAGGTTCGGCACCACGCCGTAAGCTACAACTCAAGGAATGACGTGTAAGTCAAAGACATGTACTAATATACAGAGTACAATAAAAGAAATGCTTAGAGGAATGAACTAAGGACTAGAAACAAGATTGCCAAGCTACAGTACCTCGAGTACTTAATAAAATCACTTAAACCCCCTAATATCATGAAAAGGGAGAACTAGTGGCCGATACCACGGGAATAACTAGTCTCAATCAATACCTCTTCCAATTCATTATGACTCTAATTTCACAATTGATAATTAACAGAATCAAGAAGTCATTTCCACTTAACTAGACAGGTTCAATCACAACCACTTCTAACCGCACTCAAAACCTCAAAAGCACGATAAAGGATACCTCCCCCTAAGTGGGAAAGAAACATCCAGGGTCAGTAATATGCATCTAACCGAAACCACAAAACTATCACCGCCTTCTCTAAGGCCTCAGATCACAATTGATACTCAATCAATCCCTAACCTCAAATCTCTAAAGATAACGCATAACTAACCACAGAGGTCACTATGCCAATATACCTAATCTCCCGCAAGGGCACAAGATAAATAATCACAAGTATAAAGATACACTTTTCATTTATACTTTAACAATTTTCTCATTTAATTCATGTTTTCGCATTTATCACTTTCAACTGAGCATTTTATAAAGATATGAATTTAATTTCACAATATTCATACATAACATGCTCCAAAGTCCAACAGGCAATAATAACACATATTAAACCTGCTCCAACATCACATGTAATAATATCACGTATACATGTCAAATGAAATCACATAAATGTCATACATATTCAATGTGACTCATACACCACCCTTTGCCCACATCACGTGGTTAACGAATACGCACTCCACCCATTTACAAGGAGAAAGAGTACCGCACCGATTCTTCCCAAGTGTTTTTGACACTACACTTTCAACAAGGAAGGCGGTTGGCACGAGACGACCCGTGACCAAAAATCCGTATAATGGATGCACGAGACGACCCGCGACTTCGAGAATGAGATGACTCACCCTATACCCCATTCACAGCTCATTATTCTGTAGGATGGGAACACCCCCTGGCCAGTTGTTGCGACGATTCGACACAAAGACACCCCACATGATTTCACAACCCATATATACCAATACCATGATTTAACACTACATGATATTCTCAATATGCATCCAGGTCCAAATGACAATCAAGCATCAATCATAAATATATAATGCATCATATTTATGTAAATACCCACAGGGTAATATATAAATCTCAAAATCTCTTTTCATGCTTTAAAATACAATAAAGCAAGTAAATCATATGAAAACAATTTCATATACCATTCATGTTTTCAAAATATATATTTTCTTTAACTCTTTAGAAAATATTTCAAATTCCCTTATCATGCCTTTAAAATAAATTAAAGCAATTAATTCACGTATAATAAGAGGAACCTAGCATGGCGTCTAAGTCTCTCACATCCAACATTTACAAATCTCTCTAGCCCATTTAATTCTCTAGGGAATTTCTAAGCCGTCTATTCCTATTCGATTCAATTAGGAATATATTTAATCTCGTAGGAAATAATTTAATAAATTTTCTTAAATTAATTCCTAAGTCCAATTCCGATTCTAAACGAATTATAGATATTTAAATTAACGATTTAAAATATCTATATTAAATTAAATAAGGTTTTTACACCCCTAAACTACTTCAATAATGCGGAGTGAGAAATATAATTTCCCACCTGAAATTTCGCTTACAGAACAGCCGTTTCGGGCCCACCGTGAACAGTACCGGCGCCCGAATATGACGCCCGCCGACCAAAGTTGTTCGAAAAATATTTCGAATATATCCAAATGTCCGTCTCGACAACCTATACGATATATGCGAAGCCCATTAGCAATAGGTTAATTAATTTGGCTAAATCTAAAATAGCCTAAACGAAAATTAGAAACTTCAAATCGAATTTCCCGACAAACCGTTCAACGTAAAATTACGAAATGTTTACACGTCGTACCTGACATATAGGCGAAGCTACCCTCCGAAAATCAGCCCAAACCG
The DNA here is from genome assembly GCA_963922005.1 of Cornus suecica. NCBI lineage: Eukaryota > Viridiplantae > Streptophyta > Magnoliopsida > Cornales > Cornaceae > Cornus > Cornus suecica. The sequence goes on from OY998241.1 coordinate 33,509,533, forward strand.
AGGTCGGGAAGTCGACCGAACAAATGGTCGAAGTTTCTGGCCAGACTGCACTGTTGCGCGAACTGCTACAGTGCGCGTCGCCTCTGCACGACCCAGCTGCTGCGCCACCACCTTCAGCTCCGGCGACCCCTCCACGACGCCGCCATGCCGTCGCCAACCACCGCGAACCGCCGCCCAGCCCTGCTCCAGCCGCGTCTTCCATGGCAACCAGCCCGAGCTCTCTCTCTCCAGCCGACTCTCTCTCTCTCTCTCTCTGCCGGCAACCATGGTGGCCGCCGCCCATGGAGAAGATGAAGTCGCCGTGTGAAGGGGAGGAGGCGTGAAGCAGAGGTGTAGTCATGGAGAAGGAGATGCACAGGATTTGTCTGTTGCGTACACATGTATAGATATATATAACCTAATTGCAAAAGAAACCCTCTAAATGTCCATAATTGCGAAATAACCCCAACACTATATATATATAATTATAATTAAATATATATATATACAATAAATTCCAATAATTATCGGGGACGTCCAAACATAATCTCGTAAGCCCGAAATAATAACGGGACGTCCAATTAATTATATCGGGTTAGAAACCCAAACGTCGGAACACTAAACGCCCGATCCAATTAAAACGCGTCGTCATTCAATCGAAACACTAATCATTAAATGTCGAATAAACTAACGTTGAAACGAGACCGTGTAATTGACAACAAGAATAAGCGTAGTCGTCAAAGAGAAACCGTAAAGCCATCCAGTCGACTTTAAAAGTAAACGCGAAAAATTTACACGCGAAATACCAAGAATAATATGAACGTCATGAACAAGTGACGTCATAACCGAAATTAAATTAAATATAATTTCAGGAAAAAGGAAAATAACACGGGGTGTTACAGTTCGCCTGTCTTTTGCTGAAAACATAAACTCGATAATTCATTAGTATCAAACACTCTTCAATGGATTGTTATCATCAATTTTGGAATTGTTTGCCCAAAGTAAATTTCAAAGCCAACAATCTCCCCCTTGATGATGACAAAACATTTTGTGTTTGCTTGGCATTTGGCGAAACATCAAGTGATGCTCCCCCTCAACATGTGCATAATATTTTGTTCAAATGTTCCCCCTTAGTAGATGAAATTTGCAATTAATAAGCATTTTGATACAATATATAAATAGGCGCACATTTGAGATAACAAAAATAAATAGCATATCATAGATGTTTCAATTTAGTACAAGCCGTTTATATTAATGAAAAACATGGAAATAACAAACAAGTCGCAGATAACCATAACAAGCCACACAAAAACAGAAATTGCTAATGTCGGATAATGAAATACATGATAGTACAATAGCATAATTTATCCCCATTTTTGTTAGCGTCGAGGGGCGCGTGAGTCCAAGAGTAAGGTCATCAAGTGACCCGGCAAGAGCAGTGATACGTGTAGACATTTCCTCATTATAAATAATAAGGCGCTCATTGATCAATCGAACGAAGGAACCGAGGAAGAGGCTTCCTGGCGCGGTGCAGAAAAGGTAGGAGCTGGGCGCGAATGAGGAGTAGGCGCACTCTCAGAAATGAAGTTTCCTTCCGCATCCGAAGAAATGTGCATATGCTTGACATGTGTGGTGTCAAGAAAAATAGGGTGATGCTCAGACACTTCATTTGGAAATGAAAAACTTTTCCGCTGCAGTAGATATGTGATATGTGCAGGAAAGAAAAGTGGGTCGGATGGCTTGTGCTGAGATGTGAGGATCACGGAACAGAAAATATAAGCTAAATCAATGCGGGTTCCTGTCATAACGCAGTAAACCAAAAAAGCCTCCATACGAGATACACTGCTACGACTACCAGTTTTAGGTAAAATAGAGTAAGTAATAACATTATGAATTAATCTAGCCTCAGGTAGTAGCATAAAAGAGAGAATACCGGCGTTCTGCGAAATTTCCTTGTCGACGCATATAGCCCGAACAACCTCAATACAATCGAACCCATCAGCCTTATACCAATCCTTCGAGAAGTGGAGGATACCGTCATTCGGAAGAGAGAAAATGCGCTTGATTTCGCTGTCATCAACAGTCTCGTCTTCACCACATAAATTAAAATTAAGATGAGGGAGTAATTTTTCCTTGTGATTTTCAAGAGAAGCGTAAAACGCTTTGACAATTCGCGGAAGTACCGGAATGTCAAAAGAAATGAAAAAATCCCAACCAATTGCTCGAAACAACTCGAATGTTCGAGCCCTAATTTCAGTGTATAAAGCTTGTGTGACAATTCGGCAAGGTGTAGGAACACGATGGTCAAAAACCGTGATGAATTGATTTGTATCATCATCATCAAGAAGAAGCACTTCAAGAAGTAGAGGTTCATTCGAATCCTCTTCCTCTACAACTGTAGGAATGCGTGGATTGGTGGAGCTTTGGCCTCCATCAATTCGTGAACGTTTCCGGTGTAGACCACGAGTCTTCGGTGGCATTGTAGAAGATGATGAAAATATATAGGGAAAATATCACTGACCTCCCTTGAGGTAAGGCCTAATTGCACGCGGTACCCCTTAGTTTTGAAATCTATTAGTTACCTCCCTCAGGTTAGTTTTTTCTATCACTTTCACCCCCTCCATCCAAAGTCAACGCGGTCAAAGGGGTAAAGTACCCTAAATACCCCTCAAATTCATATTACAGTTTACCCCTTAAATTATTGAATTTCACAATCCCCCCACCCCAATGGGTAAATTACAATTTCACCTCCTAAAATTTTAAAAAATATTTAAAATTTTAAAAAATATATATAATTTGAAAAAATATATAAAATTTGGAAAATATATATAAATTTAGAAAAAAATATAAAAAATCAAAAAAATAAATAAATTTTGAAAAACATAAATAAAATTTGAAATATATATAAAATTTGAAATAAATATATAAAATTATAAATAAAAATATAAAATAAGAAAAAATAAACAAAATTCGAAAAAAATATATAAAATTTTGAAAAAATGAATAAATTTCGAAAAACATATATAAATTTCAAAAACTATATATATAATTCGAAACAAATATATAAAATTCGAAATATATGTAAAATTATAATATATATATTGAAACAATATATATATAAATTTCGCAAAACATATTAAATTTAGAAAAATATTTATATAATTTGAAATTTTTATGGTTTAATCTTCCAAGCAAAAAATTGCATAATGGGCCTGTTTACTAACAGGAAATATTTCCTGTTTCTGTTTCGTGAAAAAGTAGAATTATATTTTTGATTCCTTAAGAAAAACAGAAAGTAAAATCTTGTTTACTAGATTTTGATTTTTTTCAGAAACAAAAATAGAAAAGAGAAATTATGTTTACTAAAAAAATTTTGTTCTTACTTTTTATTTATTTATTATATGTATTTCTTATTATTTTTTATTTATATTTATTATTTATCATAAGTTTTATTTATTTATTATTAATTTTGTATATTATTTAATTTATTATTTAATTATTTTTATTTAATTTATCAATACATTTAATTTATTATTTTTATTATTATTAATAAATTATTTTTATTTAATTTATAAATATATTTTGTTTAATTTATTATTTATTATATTTTTATTTAATTTATAAAATATTTAATTTATTTATTATTTGTATTTCTTATTATTTTTTATTTATATTTATTATTTATCATAAGTTCTATTTAATTTTGAATTTATATATTTGTTTCAAATTATATATATATTTCAAAATTTATATATCTTTTTCGAATTTTATATATTTATTTCGAATTAGATATATATATATTTTAAATTTTATATATTTATTTCGAATTAGATATATATATTTCGAAATTTATATGTTTTTTTGGAATTATATATATATATTTCGAATTTTATATATATTTTCTAATTTTATTTATTTATTTCGAATTTTATGTATGTTTTCTAATTTTATTTATTTATTTCAAATTTTATATATATTTCAAAATTTATATATGTGTTTCGAAATTTATATATTTTTTTTCAAAATGTTTATATTTTTTCCAAATTTTATATATATATTTGAATTTTATATATATTTTTTGAATTATATATATATATTAAAATTAAATATATATTTTTAAATTTTAAATATTTTTTAGAATTTTTGGGGTGAGACTGTAATTTACCTATTAGGGTGGGGGCAATGTGAAAATTCAATAGTGTAGGGGTTTATTGAGGGTAATTTCGTAATTTTACATCTCCAAGGGAGGTATCTGATATTTTCAAAAACTTAGGAGTGCCTGTGCAATTAGCCTTACCTCAGGGGAGGTAAGTGATATTTTCCCAAATATATATAGATATAGATAGATATATGATGGTATATATATATATGTGTGGGAAAGTGAAAGAAAATGAAGAAATTGAGTGAAGGAAATGGGGGAAGGATGATGGAAATGTAAAATTAATGAAAGATTGGTGATGATTTGAAGGTATAAATGGTAGTAGGAGAGTTATTGAGAGGAGAGGATTTGAAGGTGGGTGAAGGGTGAAGGAGGCAGATGAAGAAGATGAAGGGGGTTTAGGTTTTATAGTGGGTTGAGTCGACTAGGTCTAGGTGAGTCGGTTAGAAGGAAGGGTTGAGTCGACTAGGTCTAGGTTTGAGTCGCCTATAAGGGATCTTTAGTCGACTAAGGCAATGGACTAGTCGACTAGAAGGGGTGATTTAGTCGACTAAAATGGCATGTAGTCGACTAGGTGATGAAAATGCTCAAAATAGTTCAATACTGATTGAAATAGTCGACTAGGAGGTTTTGTACTACCATTGGTTGAGTCGACTAGAGCAAGGAAAATTCAAAATATGAAAATAATATGAAACAATTAATGAAATAAATAGGCAAAAATAGCACAAATATGAAAAATAAAAATTATGAAAGAATTTAAGGCAAAACATCAAAATCCATGGCCATTCCGATTTCTCTACGAATTTTAGAAAATGATTCGTCCGCAAATGGTTTTGTAAAAATATTCGTCAATTGATTTTTAGTGTCGATAAAAACCAATTCAATGTCACCCTTAGCAACATGGTCACGTAAAAAATGATGCCTAATCTCTATATGTTTGGTGAGTGAATGATGAATAGGATTCTTTGAAATACAAATCGCACTCGTATTTAATAGGCACGTGAGAGAAAGTGAGACCGAAATCAAGTAGTTGTTGCTTAATATAAAGAGTTTGAGCGCAACTACTACCGGCTGCCACATATTCGGCTTCGGCCGTAGATAATGCAACGGAAGTTTGCTTTTTACTTGACCAAGATACTAATGAGTGTCCAAGAAAATGACAAGTGCCGCTTGTGCTTTTTCGATCAATTCTACATCCCGCAAAATCGGCATCCGAATAACTAATAAGATCAATTGAAATTCCACGTGGATACCAAAGCCCTAAGTTAATTGTACCACTTAGGTAGCGAAAAATACGTTTTACCACAAGCAAATGAGATTCCTTAGGACATGATTGAAACTGGGCACATAAGCATACACTAAACATTATATCCGGTCTACTAGCGGTTAAATAAAGCAAACTACCAATCATGCCTCTATAATTAGTAATATTAACACATTTATCATTTTCATCTTTATCAATCTTAATAGAGGAACTCATAGGAGTTATGGCATGTTTGGTAGCCTCCATACCAAATCGCTTTAGCAAATCTTTAGTGTACTTGGATTGACTAATGAATAAGCCATCCGAGCTTTGCCTGATTTGCAACCCTAAGAAGAAATTCAACTCACCCATCATGCTCATTTCAAATTCATTTTGCATAGTTGTAGCGAATTCCCTAAATAAAGAATTATTTGTTGAGCCGAATATGATGTCGTCAACATAAATTTGGACAATCAACAAATTATTCTTAATGGTTTTTGTAAAAAGTGTGTTGTCAATTCTTCCTCTTGTAAAACATTTTTTAGTCAAAAATCCGCTAAGTCTCTCATACCAAGCTCGAGGAGCTTGCTTTAAACCACATAGAGTTTTAGCTAATTTGAAAACATGATTTGGAAAAATATTATTTTCAAAACCGGGTGGTTGGTTCACAAAGACTTCTTCTTCTATGACACCATTTAAGAAAGCACTTTTAGCATCCATTTGATAAAGAGTAAAATTTCTATATGATGCAAATTCAAGAAGCATTCTAATTGCTTCTAACCTAGCTACCGGTGCAAAGGTCTCATCGTAGTCGATGCCTTCCTCTTGATTATATTCTTGAGCTACCAATCTTGCTTTATTTCGAATAATTACTCCATTCTCATCCTTTTTGTTTCGAAAAACCCATTTTGTACTAATTATAGTTTGATTTTCGGGTCTAGGAACTAAATGTCAAACTTGATTGCGTTCAAATTGATTTAGTTCCTCTTGCATTGCTACGATCCAAGAATCATCGCATTGAGCTTCGTGGAAGTTCTTGGGTTCGATTTGCGATACGAAAGCCATGTGTTTGCAAAAATCTTTAAGTTGAGATCTAGTACTAACCCCTTTTGATGGATTACCTATGACTTGATCAAGAGGATGATTGTGAACAATCCTCCATGCTTTAGGCATTGAGTTGGTCAACTCATCATTGGATTGATGCTCAACTTCCCTCATTTCCTTTTGGCTACTTGATGAATTGGAGATATTGAGAGTATTTAAATTATCCTCAATCCCAACAACCTTATCGTCTTCTAGGTCAATTCTAGGTGATGGTGATGAGGGTGATTCATCAAAGACAATATGAATAAACTCAACCATAGTTAAAGTCCGTTTATTAAAAACACGAAAGGCTTTACTCCTTGTAGAATATCTTAGAAAAATTGTTTCATCCGATTTGGAGTCGAATTTTCCAAGGTTATCTTTATCATTTAACACAAAACATTTACACCCGAAAACTTTGAAATACCCAATATTGGGCTTTCGACCATTCCACAACTCATAAGGTGTTTTCCCCAACTTCATCCGAATAATAACACGATTAATTATATGGCAAGCGGTGTTTACCGCTTCCGCCCAAAGGCTTCGGGGAAGGTTGTGCTCATTTAACATGGTTCTAGCCATCTCTTGTAGAGATCGATTCTTTATTTCAACTACACCATTTTGTTGAGGGGTCCTAGGGGCTGAGAGATCATGAGAAACACCGAGGTCATCACATAAATTCTCTAAGTCTTGATACTCCCTACCTTTATCACTTCTAATTTTCTTGATTTTCAAATCTTTTTCATTTTGAATGACTATAAAATCTTTCAAGAATGGAGTGAGTTTCATCAACTATAACAAGTACATAGAGTTTCACGGCTAATTAGCCATTCTCTCCGAACCAAAAAGATCAATTTGAAGTAACTCTAAAGGTCTAGAAGTTGTAATGTCTTTCTTTCTTTTGAAAGAGGACTTTACTTGTTTGCCTACTTGACATATGCTACATATTTTATCTTTCGAAAATTTAGTCTTTGAGAGGCCCTTGACTAAATCATTTTTGGATAAACGATGAATGAGATCCATACTAGCATGTCCTAGACGTCTATGCCATAACCAACTATTTTCGCTAGATGTGACAAAACATTTAACATCTTGTTCATGCAATTCACATAGCAACAAAGTATACAAATTTCCATTTCGTTTGGCATTGAACATTTGTTTCCCATTTTTCTCGATTATGCATGCATTTGTCCTAAAGATAACATCATAGCCCTTGTCACATAGTTGACTAATACTAAACAAATTATGCTTCAACCATCAACTAAAAGCACATCATCAATAGAGAGAGAAGAGGAAATACCGATTGAGCCAATTCCTATAATTTTGCCTTTAGAGTTGTCTCCAAAAGTTACATTTCTTCCTTCAAATGGCTTTAATAAGATAAACTTTGATTTATCTCCCGTCATATGCCTTGACCATCCGCTATCAAGAAACCACTTTTCTTTTGATGCGGACTTCAAGCATACCTACAAAACTAGTTCAAGTAACTTTTATTGGTACCCAATCTGTTTTGGGTACATTTTGGTTAGATAGAAAAGCAATAGTTCCTTTTGGAACCCAAATTTGTTTCATTACAACATTCTCTTTTCTATGTGAGCATGCTATAGTACCTTCCGAAATCCAAACCATTTTTGACATAATTTTCTTCTTTCTATGAAAGCATACATTTGTTTTGTGTTCTTTTCTATTGCCATAGTAGCAAGTAACATGTTTATAATCAGTTGAAGATGCATGAAATGATTGTCTAGTAAATGTAGAGCTAAGTGATTTTCTCTTTTTCAAGATGATAGCATCTTTGTCAAAGGCATCATAACCTAGACCACATTTATCAAATGATCATTTTTGTCTTCCTAACATAATACTAAGGTTCTCTTTTCCTTTTGTAAATTTAGCTAAGACATTTATTTGATCATCTATAGTATTTTTCAACCGATTATTTTCCTTTTCTAGCTCAATGCTTTTGTCATTACAAGAAATTTCTAAGTTTGAACTAGTGAAGTTACATGGAGTTTTAGCTTTCTTAAGAAGAATATATTTTCTAGCCAATTTTTCAAATTCATCATGTAATTCTTCAAACGCATCTTGCAAGTCATTATAATCAAGGAGAAGTTCATCATATGATATTTTTGATTTATCTACAACATGTGAATTTAAATGTACCTCTTCTTCATTTGCCATGAGACAAATGTTTGTCGTTTCCTCGCCATTTTTATCCTCATCCGAGTCGCATGAGTCATTTTCATCCCATGTGACATTCATTGTCATCTTGCTTGGTCTTTTCTCATTTTCCTTTTTGAGCTTGAATCAATCACTTTTGTAGTGTCCCGGCTTTCCACAATTAAAACATGTTGGGGGTTCTCTTTTGCTAGGCTTGCCTTTTGGTTCTATTCTCTTCATGAATCTTCCACCATTGGCTTTCTTCCTTTGAAGGTATCTTTTGAATTTTTGGGTGAACAAGGCAATGTCTTCATCCTCTTCTTCTTCACTCGGCTCATTGATTTGATTTTTCGTGGAGGCTTGCAAAGCTATTACCTTTCTTGGCTTGATGTTATCCTCACGAGCCTTTAATGTGATTTCCCAAGTCAGTAAAGAGCCGAAAATCTCATCACAAGTCATGGTGTTGAGGTCATGAGCTTCTTTGATTGCCGTTACTTTTGCATCCCATTTGACCGGAAGACTTCTAAGCACCTTTCGTGACGCATCAAATCTAGGAACAATTCTACCAAGATGCTGGACTGTTTGTGAGTTTTAGTCGTATCTTAAATTATTGTTCAATCTTATCTTGAATTTTCTTATTTTATTTTTATTTTATTTTTTATTTATTTTCATTTTATTATTTAGATTGCTTTATTATTTATTGTTTCATCATTGTATGAGTAGTCTACATTCCATATCTAAAGGACTTACTCATTTTTTATCCTGAGGTTGATAGAACTTATCGTAAAAATTTAAGAACTAATAAACAAAGAATTGAAAAAAGTGTTGGCATTGAAATTTACTTTCGGCAAACTATTCCAAATTTGATGATAACAAACCATTGAAGAGTGTTTGATACTAATGAATTATCGAGTTTATGTTTTTAGCAAAAGACAAGTGAACAACTCGGAAAACAAACTCGGAAAGGAAACGATTCGGAAAGCAAGATCGGAAAGAAAGCTTGAATTAAAGCGAAAAGCCGTGAAAAAAATTGAAGCGCAAATGGAAAATCAAATAATTCAACGGCAAAGGCGAAAGTCGAAGACTCAAGACTTGGGGTAGATAGGTCGGGGAGTGATCATTGTAACAAGGTAATTTTATGCGTCGATTTTATCGTATAAGCTCAAGTATAAAATGAACCGAACTCAAATGGAATGAAAAATGCTTTACCGAACTTAAACGGAAAGAAAAATATTTTTCTTAAATGTTTTTCAAGTTGTAGTCGACTAGAATAACCCTGTGTATTTTCTAGTACTCGACCAAAACAATCAGTAGCTACATGTTTTTCATCCACATCAAAGTAGTCGACTGAAAAGAACTTGAGTCGACTAAACTACATCATGTAGTCGACTAGAACTCAATCTAGTCGACTAGATGGTTCATTGTAGTCGACCTCAACAAAGAAGTAGTCGACTTGAAGTTCTTTAAAACCTGCAGTTTTATTAGAAAACATTTTCCATGTTTTAAGGAGTGTGTTTAATGGATTTCAAACGGCTCTTGACTTCTCTAATTCAATACTCACTCTCATAACCCTAATGTATTGATATATATAGAATGAGATATGTGTATTTAAGGCTAAGACATTGAAAACCAAAAGAGAAAGAAGTGAAAGAAAAGCTCACAAAATTCTGCAGAATTTTCTCTACAAAAGCCATTGAAACCAAGCTTTGAAAATCTGATTTTCTCCAAGTTTCTTTGAAAATCAAAACGTCTAGTATCTCTTCTTATTCTTAAAATATCATTCATTGATGATATCCCTTGAGAATACATTTCTAGAGCTATTGTAAAATCACCAAAAACACTTGAGCTTATATTGATTCATCTTCCATAAAAACCTTTGGGTATTGAGTGTGTTTGTTCTTGAGTGATTTTATTGATTACATATGAATTTGTAATCTCGGACAAGTGAATTTCACCGATTGTTCAAGAGAGGGTTGTTCTCTTGATTGAGAGACAAGCTCGAGAGGCTTGTGATTGTAAAGGTTTGTCACTCCACCTGTTAAGGAAGGGCCATAGTGAAAGGATCGGAAAAAGTCTCAAGAAGGGGTTCTTGAGCCGAGGAGTAGGAGTTACCGAACCTCAAAAAACTCACGGTGTCAATCTCTCTATCTCTTTCTCTTTACTTGATTAATTTGCATGCTATAATTGCTTGAATATCTTGTATGCTAATTTGTCTTGCAATTAATTGTTAGAGAAATTTAAATTGAATCATCCACTTGTTTATTGAGAAATTGATTTTTAGTTATAGCTTGTTCCAATTTTGAAATTAGTTAGAAATAATTTTTGAACACCCTATTCACCCCCCCCCCCCCCCCCCCCCTCCTCTAGGGTTATTTAGTGACTAACAAAAAGATACATTAAATTTCAACGATATGGGAGAACCTTAAGTACAACCACTAGGTTCTTTAAAAGATTATGGCATACCTTCTAATTTCGAATCAGCAGCGGACATTATAATACCAGGCGAAACAACGTCCCATTATGAAATTAAAGCTAGTATTTTGAATATGTTACCTAAATTCTATGGACATAAACATGATGATCCTTACGAACATATTATTGAGTTTATATAAATTATTTCGACAACTAAGATGAATGAGATTCCTACTGATGCCTTACATATGCGATTATTTCCCTTTTCACTCAAAGAAAAAGCTAAAATATGGTATAATAGTTTAGAAGAATGAGCAAGAAATAATTGGCAGAACCTTAAAAAATAATTTTTACATAAATACTACTCTATGGGAAAAACACATGAAACCCAAGCAGCTATAATAAACTTTGCCCAAATTTTGGGTGAACAATTCTATGAAATTTGGGAATGTTTTAAAGAAATCTCTGTTAAATGTCCCCATCATAAATTTACAAAATACGATTTGATGCGTAATTTCTATCATGGCCTAGGCGAGATACAACATCATCGCATAGATGCGACATTTAGAAGAATATTTGCATTAGAACCAGTTGAAGACATATGCAAAATATTCGAAAGATTGATTGAAAATTCACAACAAAACTCGTCAGAGGCTAGGGCTAGATCAGTACTCAATAACCCTAGACGAATCAAAACTGTTAAAGAAATAAAAGTAACTAACGACGTTACGGCTCAAGTAGCTGAGATAAGTAGAAAATTAGACAACTTTCTAAATTTCTCTTAAAATACTCCTAGAGAAGTATGTTCGATATGTTATGATCTTCCCATTTAACTAAAGGATGTCCAATGATATATAAAAAAGATATACTACCTTATGATGTTAACGCAGCCTTTACTACTACCAATAATCCTTATTCAAATTATTTCAATCAGGGATGGCAGAACCATCCATATTTATCTTATCGTTCTCAGAACGTAGAAAATCCCGTCCAAACTCAAATTTTTAATCAACATCCAAGGCCATTTAATAATACATAGAATTTCAATCAAAATCCAAGACTATTCAATAACACTCAAAAGTTTCAAAATATTACACAAGGATTTTGATCTTTTCAATCAAACCAACCTCAATTTAGGAATCAAATTCAAAATCCTAATCCACCACAAAGATCACCTAGTTTCAAGGATAAAGTCTTAGCAGCCCTTGGTGACTTAGAAGCTAATACCCAACTGTTACATACACATTCACAAGCTATTTCAAAACTAGAAGTGCATATGGGACAAATAGCTAACACGCTTAATAAAAGATAATAGGGTAAATTACCAAGTCAACCAGTGATGAATCCTAAAGGGCAACACATGATTGAGTTAGGAACTTTACAGTAACCTACGCAAGAAACTGTTCAATGAATCACAACCTTAAGGAGTGGTAGGATAGTGGACAATAGAGTTGAGGAAAAGTTTGAGGAAAAATTATCACAAAAAAAAAGTCTTGAAAAATATTCCTAAAGAAACATCACATCTAACAGAAGATGAACCAGTTAAGGAAATACCTGAAAAACCAACGGAGAAGGAATATGAGCCAAAAGCCCCATTCCCTCAACGTCTCTATTGATCAAACTATTATGGCAAACAAGGCAATAAAAATAATGAAATCATAGAAGTTCTTAAACAAGTAAAAATAAACTTGCCTTTATTAGATGCAATATCTCAAATCCCACCTTATGCTAAATTCTTGAAGGATTTATGTACACAAAAGTGTAGAAGTAGAGCTAAGGTACCTAAAAAGATAGTGTTGAGAGAACAAATGAGTTCTTTATTGTTAAATGATACACCACCCAAATACAAAGATCCAGGAGCGCCTACAATATCATGCATAATTGGTGATCAAGAAGTAAGACGGGCTCTCCTTTATTTAGGTGTCAGTGTCAATTTATTACCTTATTTAGTTTACCAACACTTGATATTAGGAGAATTAAACCCTACTACGGTTATACTTCAATTAGCAGATAGATCAATCAAACAACTAAGAGGGATAGTTGGAGATGTGATAGTTCAAGTAGACAAATTCTTTTTCCCTGTCGATTTCATAATATTAGATACCGAACATGTTCATAGTCCAAAGAAACACATACCTTTATCCTTAGGATGACCATTCTTAGCAACATCTAACGCGTGCATTAAATGTAGAACAAGATTAATGGATATATCATTTGGGAATATGAAACTAAGATTAAACGTGTTTAATACAAATAGCCAACTTCCAAAAAAAACTGATTATTTTAACATTGATGAGATAGATGAATTGGTGGAAGAAGTGTCGCAGGGAATATTAATAAAAGGTGACTTGAAAACAATAATGACTGAGGCAAAGAACACTGATAAAGATGAACTAGAACAATTCGTAAACGAAGACATTGCAATTATAGAAACCCCACTATATGGAGAATCTTGGAAACAACATAATGCGCCATTACCTCTTATTTCAAGTACTCCACCTATTCCGTCAGTTACATCTCCACCAAAATTAGAACTTAAAGAATTACCTGAAGAACTCAAATATGTTTTCTTAGTGTAAGAACACTTTTGAGTATTATGTATTTATGACATGTTCTAGACAATAACCATGTTGAGTGTTAGATAGGTTGTTTTGGTTTCAAAGACATCTACAAGCTTTGACAAAGGTGAAATCTAACATTGAAGTAGTGAACAATTCTGGTGTAGTGCAAAAGTGAGCGTATTGAGTAAACATTTCTTTCGGAGGGCAAAAAGGGCATTTCCCAAAGCCATCAATTCAACTAAAAAGTTTCATGGAGTCAAGAGGGTCATTTTAGCGCAGTTACGGAGAAAATTGGTTTCCATGAAAATACCTACGCCTGACCTACATCTACAGAAGCAAAAAGTGCCTAGAAAATGAAAATCTACACCTAAGCTACGCCTGACCCCTATGCCTGAATCCTACGCCTGACCTACGCCTAAGGCGTAGATGTGGTAAGGTGTTTTTAAAATTGTAAATTTCCCTTGTTGCCCTGATTTGTTCGTAGCTTTAATTTTATACCTTAGTATACGTGTTATACACATAATATACATCAGTGATTAGGGTTTTGCTGAGTTGGATGTGAAATTACGAGAAAAGGGCAAACTTAGGGTTTCCATCAGCTATGGTCTATAAATACCAAGGTGTTCTACAGATATGGAGTAGCCTTTAAGCCATTGAGATATCTATACAAGTTTTCTACAAATTCATATTCTTCTATAGAGACAGAGATAGAGAGAGAAAATTATTGAGTGATTCTAAATTTTCTACTTCTCTCTTGTGTTGGGGTTGATTCTATCATGCTTCTACATTGACGATTTTATGCACAGTTGAATGACCTACATTCTGAAAAATCTACATATCGTTGTTTGCAACGTGGTTGCTTAGATCTGTTTGAGAAATAGAGTCATCTGAGTCCGGAGATCGGAGCAGGAGGCTTTGTGGTGATTTGATCTGTTGAGAAGCGGAACTGTCAGAGTACAGAGTGGAGCGAGAAGCTTCGTGTAGTGCGAGTGAATCTAGACTTTTAAACGTTGAGTAAAGAACATCATATTACATCAGTTGTAAGTATTGTTTTCATAGAGTCGGTACAAGTTTTCTGATTCATAGTGCATCGATACCCGAGCGTATCTGTGGCTTTTACTTGGAGTCTTTCCAAGGTTTTCCACATAAAAATATCGTGTGTCTCTATTGGTTTACTTTCTCCACTTAGATTAATCTTTACATGATTTATCTTGTTAGAGAATTGGATTAAAATTAACTTTTCGCAAATATTATTAATTTGTCAATAAATCCACAAAAAGCCTATTCACCCCCCCCCCCCCCCCCCCTCTCTAATCTATTTTCATTATCGTTTAGGTAATTTCAATTGGTATCAGAGCATTGTTGTCCAATTTTAGGTTAACTACCTCGGGTAAGATCTTCAACTTAGACGATGGAATTTCTTCGTGAACGAGATTTCATTGATAGGCCCCCTATTGTTGATAGGTTAACTAATAAGGGTGATGATGATTGTGATGATTCGCTTCAAGCTAAGTACAATAAATTGCATGATAGGTACACTCATCTTAGCAAAGTTTTCTCAAAATCTATTGAAAGATTTAAAAGTGTTGACAAGGAAAAAGAATCCTGAATAGAATAATTAACCAGCATTACCCATGACTTTAATCAACACATGATTAATAAGTCTGAATGGATTGAAAGGTTGAGAAAGTCTGAAAAAGAAAGGAAAGAGATTTTAAAGAGTATAAAAGATCTCAATAAGGAACTAATAGCTGTAAGATCTGATTTGATTAAAAACATATGTGAAGATTGGAGATTTGGAGAAGAATTTGGAAGATGTTAACTCAACTATTCATAGATGGTCTAGTGGAACTAATAAGCTTGATCATATGTTGAGTGTAGGTAAATCTGTGGGAAATACTAAAGGTTTGGGGTTTGTAGGAACACCGAATAATCATAATGTCATTCCCAAAACTATTTTTGTTAAGAGATCTCATGTAGAATTGTGTTCTACTCAAGGTAAGTTTGATAGGAATCCGAATACTCAATTTTATGTCAAAAAACCTGTTGAGATTAGGTCTCCCTTTACATCTAGATTCAATAAGGGTTCAAATAATGGTTTTCAAAGGTTTGTCCCAATATGCCATCATTGTGGAGTGCAAGGTCACATTCGACCTTTGTGTTCAAAGTTAAAAGGAAAGACTTTGAAATCTAAGAGAAAATCTAGAACTAAAAAAAGACCCAATGTTGAAGATCAAATTAGGGTTTTGAGTAAAGAGATAGAGAATTTGTTTAACTATGCTAGTAAAACACCTAAGATTAGACAAGCATGGGTTAAAAAAGGTGAGCTACATTATTGTGATGCTCATACATGGGTTAGAAAAAGTGAGCTACATTATTGTAAGGCTCAAACTGAACTTAGAGCATGTGACTCTAGTTCCATGAGTTTAGATAGTGAATCCTCTAATCACATGACATGAGATAAGTCATTGGTTGATAATCTTAAGGATAGTGATGGTAAGAATGGTTCTTTTGATAAAAAGAAAAAGTCTAAAGATTTAGGAAAAGGCACAAATGTTGCTTCTGGTCTACCTAGACTAGAACATGTTGATTGTGATAAGGGCCGAAAGGCTAATTTGCTTAGCATTAGCCAGAAATACAATAATTATCAATATGTCAGTTTCTATCGTGATAAATGCATTATTAATGACACTTTTGAAAATTGTCTTATGGAAAGTGTACGTACATTTGATAATTGGTATCACATATTTTCTAAATTTGGTACTTAGAAAGGTCTTGAGTTTATATCTACAGATTCTCTGTTAAAAGACATCTCTACAAAATCATTAGATTTTCAAAAGCATGTGCATCTTATAAAATCTAGTGACATGTTTTCATTAGGATAGATGTTTTCATATGTATCATTCTAAGAATATCTTGCACTATCTTTTATCCTAGAATTGATACATTATCATGCATTGTTATTTTTATTTTCATGTTTCTTTTTTTATTATTATGCATGCATCATGTTTTGCTACTATTAGGATTATACATGCATGCATCATTATGACAAAAATTCCATAAAAATCATAAAATAAAAAATTTATTAGCATTTTGAGCTTGGCTAAAGGTACAAATAGATGACATATTTCACTCTATTCTCATATTTATTTTTCTTATTATGTTTATGAGAATTGAAGTTGTTAGTTGAACCTGAGGTTATGA
Organism: Cornus suecica; assembly: GCA_963922005.1. Taxonomy (NCBI): domain Eukaryota; kingdom Viridiplantae; phylum Streptophyta; class Magnoliopsida; order Cornales; family Cornaceae; genus Cornus; species Cornus suecica. The sequence continues at coordinate 33,526,331 of OY998241.1, forward strand.
GTTGTTCACTTGACATGTTTAAGTATTATTTTTAGAATTCATCAACTTCGGGTGCTTGTTTCACTTCAGAGATGACTGTAATACTTGTTGAAACTTTTAGTCTTTTTTATCTAATCAGAAGTGATATATAGGTTCATGATTCATGCTAGATTGATCTATGCTTTTGAATACCTTTTGCATACTTATGAATGTTGGGGTAATGTTGAAAAAATATGAGATGTTTAAATTATAGAAATGCAAAAAGTAGTTCTTCAATCTGAGTAATCGGGCCTCGTGTCTCAGCAAGCATAGAGTGTTCGCGTAAAAATTGGAGAAGACTAATGAGTATAAATCCCATGAAAGAAGCTCGGGCCTAGTTGGTCGGGACTAAAAATCCTCGCTGGAAAGTCCAGAGCTTACAAAGATAAAAAAGGGATATGGTGAAAAAGTTGAAAAGGTTAAATTGTGTTCCCTTAATTAGCAATAAGATCCAAGTTATCGATTTGACTTCTAACTTAGGTTTTGGATTGAAGTATCATCACGGTTAATGAGGAGATTATTAGAACTAGCACGTATTGCTTTCATCTTAGTTGTTTGTTTGCACCTGAATATTTTTCATATATGCAAATGTTATGTACAACTTGCCTTGTGACTGCTTATGACTACAATATACGTGTGCTAATTTTATTCCCTCTCGTGTGTATAATAGTTAAGTCAAATATAGGAATATGATGTGTTAATGATTAGCTCATTGTCTGTACTGCCCTAGTCACGTGTTTATAAGAACAAAAATATTTTTTTTGTTTTGTATTTTTCATTCAGGCATTAGTCATAAGTTCATGCATTGTAGAGATTTTTGTTACTTGAGAAACTGGATAATCTTATAGAGTACTTTATCTTAGTATTTAGTTCCTGGCTTAGATTCTCTAAAGTCTCCTATGTTATCTTTTCCCTATGTTTTCATCTTGAGGTTTTCCCTTATTTCTCTCATAGAGTACTTATAGAGTACTTTATCTTAGTGTTCCTTGTCATTTCAGTGACAAAAAGGGGGAGAAATATTGAGTAAGGGGGAGTGATGGTTTTAGGGGAAAAAGTATTGAGTAAAAGGGAGAAGGAGTGTGTTTTATGATCATTATACTTACATGGATATTGTGTTTTTCTTATGATCATTTTATATATGTTTTCCACACTTGCAGTTAATGCTTTGTTCAGTGTTGTGGTTACAGGATTGGTAGACCGCCATGAAAGCAATGTGACATTTTATATCTATGTTTTTCGGTGTGTGTTCATAGGTATAGATGTTATGTTATTATTTATGAGGCTATATTGTAAAACATGATTTCGTCTCAGAAATGCCAAAGGGGAGATTGTAAGAATACTTTTGCGTATTGTTTATTTATGGCATATTCTAGACAATAAACATGTTGAGTGTTAGATAGGTTGTTTTGGTTTCAATGACATATACAAGCTTCGACAAAGGTGAAATCAAGCATTAAAGTAGTTGAGAATTCTGGTGTAGTGCAAAAGTGAGCGTATTGAGTAAAAATGTCTTCCGGAGGGCAAAAACAGCATTTCCCAAATCCGTCAATCCAAGCAAAAAGTACCGGGGATTCAAGAGGGTCGTTTTGGCGCAGTTGCGGAGAAAAGTGGTTTCCATGAAAATACCTACGCCTATAGAATCAAAAAGTGTCTAGAAAGTTAAAATCTACACCTGAGCTACACCTGACCCCTATGCCTGAATCCTACGCCTGACCTACGCCTAAGGTGTAGATGCGGCAAGGTATTTTTAAAATCGTAAATTTCCCTTATTGCCCTAATTTGTTCATAGCTACAATTTTACACCTTGGTATACATGTTATACACATAATATACATCAGAGATTAGGGTTTTTCTGAGTTGGATGTGAAATTACGAAAAAGGGAAAACTTAAGGTTTCCCTCAGCTATGGTCTATAAGTACCAAGGCATTCTATAGATATGGAGTAGCCATTGAGAGATCTCTGCAAGTTTTATACATATTCATATTCTTTTATAGAGATAAAGATAGAGAGAAAATCATTGAGTTATTCTACATCTTCTACTTCTCACTTGTGTTAGGGTTGATTCTATCGTGCTTCTACATCGACGATCTTATGCATGATTGAATGACCTAGATTCTAAAAAATCTACACATCACTGATTGCAACGTGGTTGCATAGATCTGTTTCAGAAACAGAGTCATCTGAGTGCAGAGATCGAAGTAGGAGGCTTCATGGTGATTTAATCCGTTGAGAAGTGAAGCCATCATAGTACGGAGCGGAGCGAGAAGCTTCAGGGAGCGCGAGTGAATCTAGACTTTCAGACGTCTAGTGAAGAACAACAAATTACATCGATTGTAAGTACTGTTTTCATAGAGGCTGTATAAATTCTCTGATTCATAGTGCATCGATACCCGAGCGTATCCGTAGTTTTTACTTGGAGTATTTCCAAGGTTTTCCACGTAAAAATATCGTGTCCCTATTGGTTTATTTTCTGCACTTAGATTAATCTTTGAATGATTTATCTTGTTAGAGAATTGGATTAAAATTGGCTTTTCCGTAATCATTATTAATTTGTCAATATATCCACTAAAAGCCTATTCAGCCCCCCGCCCCCCTCTAGGCTATTTTCCTTGATCGTCTAGGTAATTTCACTTAGGTTCAGATAATACTCTTTTTGTAATAATCTTTTCATACCATACGAAACAATATGAAGAAAAATTAGTAAAAGTACTTTCTGACCATAGGGAAGCAATTAGATAAAGTGTAGCTGACCTAAAAGGAATTGATCATTCAATTTTCATGCATCGAATAAACTTAGAAGATAATGAAAAATCAACACGAGAAATGTAACGTAAGTCAAACCCTAATATGAAAGAGGTGGTAAAGACTTAAGTATTGAAATAACTCAATGCGGGTATTATATACCCCATATCCGATAGCTCATTGGTTAGTCCAACACAAGTGGTACCAAAGAAATCCGGTATCACAGTCGTGCCAAACTTAAAATGTGAGTTAACATCACAACGAACCACGATTGGGTGGCATGTGTGTATCTATTATAGAAAACTAAACTCACACACAAGGAAAGATCACTTTCCACTACCATTCATGGATCAAATCTTAGAACGGCTAGCTGTGCAAAGTTATTACTATTTTCTAGACGGATATTCTGGTTATAACCAAGTAGCAATTGATCCAGCAGACCGAGAAAAAATCACATTTACTTGTCCTTACGATACATTCGCATATAAAAGAATGTCATTTGGCTTATGTAATGCACCTTCAATATTTCAAAAATGTATGATGTCAATCTTTTCAGACATGGTAGAAAAGTTCCTATAAGTATTTATGGACGATTTTTCGGTGTTTGGGACTACTTTTGAAGATTGTTTAAAACATCTAGCACTGGTATTACAAATATGCAAAGAGACAAATCTAATATTAAGTTGGGAGAAAAGCCATTTTATGGTTCAAGAGGGTATAGTCCTAGGACACATTATTTCAAAAAGAGGGATATAAGTAGATAAAGCTAAAGTTTAATTAATTTCTAATCTACCCCCTCCTACATCTGTTAAACAAATTATATCATTCTTAGGTCACGCCAGATTTTATAGACGATTTATTAAAGATTTCAGCAAAAAATCGTTGCCATTATGCAACCTCTTAGCTAAAGAGGCAACTTTTGATTTCAATAAAGAATGCCTTTAATCTTTTGAGAAGATGCGAAATTTACTCTCGGCTGCCCCAATAATGCAACCGCCTAATTGGTTTTTACCATTTGCATTAATATACGACGTATCTGACTACGCCATAGGAGCAGTATTAGCACAATGAAAAGATAAACTACCACATGCAATCTATTACGCTAGTAAAACGCTTGCTGATACTCAAACTAATTACACTACTACTGAAAAATAATTGCTAGCTGTAGTATTTGCCCTGGATAAATTTAGATCATATTTGTTAGGAACCAATGTAGTCGTTTTCTTTGACCACGCAGCTTTAAAATACTTATTAACAAAAACATATTCCAAACCCAGACTTATTAGATGTATATTATTATCACAAGAATTTGATATTGAAATATGCGATAAAATGGGTACGGAAAATGTACTGGCAGATCATCTATCAAGAATATTGATAGAATCTACAATGGATAATACTCCACAAATGGATTATTTCCCAAATGAGCAATTATTTAGTGTGAGTACATTAAAACTCAAAGGTCCAAGAAAAAAAAGGCAATATAAAAAATGTGGTCAACAATTAGAAAGCTTCGTAGAATTAACCATGAATTAAAAGGTGTGAATTCTATCAATTTGATAGAACCCACTTATGATAAAGGTTAATAAAAACTACGAATGTCGAGCCAACAAAGTTAAAAAGAGGCACCATTAGGAAGAGTTCATGTTCTCTTGAATGGGTATGTATAATTAGGATTATTGTTTTCGTATTATTATGATTGTCTTTATAGTTATGTACTTTAAAAATTAGAATCAAAGATGGTACCATGAGATAATTTTGAGAAAATTCAAAAAGTGGTAAAAATGAACTACCGAGTACTCGGTAGAATTTTCACCGAGTACTCGGTGGAACAGCAGTGATAAAAATGGGTCAGAATATTTTTTGTTTATTCTCCACTTCTCTCTACCCAAATGCTCTCATTTCTCATTACTCCACAGTAGAATTTGTAAATGAGAGATATTTAAACATGTTTCAATCTCCCTCTAAATATCATAACTCCTTTGTGTCAACCTAATGAAGGAACAATCCATACTCAATTATATCTTCAAAGCCTTGGAACTTCTCTTACACCTTCTCCTCATTTCTTTGAAGTATCTTCTAAAAGGAGAAGTGAAATCTTCTGAAAAAGGTTCCTTATGATCACTTGATTGTCTACCTCTCATTAGAGCTTGTGAGGGTTAATGTGTGGGTATTGAACTATGCTACAAGCTAAGTAACCATGGCCTCTTTAATTGATGCACTTTAGGTGTTTGATAGAATGACTAAATAGAGTCATGGCCACAAAGAAGAAACCGCGCATTACCACATTGTCAAGCAAGTGACCAATTTCCCAAAATTCATCACAATCGTCATCTGATAAGGCCAAATATGAAGCACCAATTAAAGAGCTAGTCAAGAAAGCTATTGGAAAAGGATTTAATGTCGAAAGGACTATCAAAATTTTGGATTTTGAAGATGACGAAGTAGCATCATGGGGGATCAGTTGCATTGTGAAAAGGGGGTTAAAGCCATTATTACAACCCGTGTCAACCTATGTAATCAAACCTATTATTTGAGTTTTGGCTCAATATGATGGACGTGGGCGAGGATGATGATAAAATGATGGAAACACCGATGAAAGGGAAATCGATTCTTATAACAACATTATCCATTAGTACAGCATAGGGTATTCCACATGAATGCCCTATCCATTTAAGAGATATACTTCCGGCATTACCCCGATCTTTCTCGGACATTGACTTTATCGTAAAGAGTATAACTAAATGAAGGTTCAGAAATAAGCACAACTCGTGTACGGAAAAAAAACACTATGAACCAAAGGTGTGGATAATTGATACTATTATTCGATGTCAAGCAAACCCCCAAGGCCATAGTAGTGAACGTCGCGGGATTTTTCAAGAAGCGTTATATGCCTTTGTAAAAGATCATTGGATTTCAATCCCGGATGTTATTTGGACAAACATTTATGAGGCGTGGGTTGACATGAGTAAAACGATTAAAGTTAATGCCTCATCATATGTGGTTCCCTTCCCTACCTTAGCCATGAAGTTAATGAAAGATCATCATGTGCTAATAGAGAAACTAGGAAAAAATGAGTACAAACTAAAATCTTTTGAGATTTCTAGTTGGCATAACATGATATCTAAGTTACGCAATTAGGAAGGAAAGAAAATGCCGATAACTAAAGAACAATACTTTACAATCATGGCAACCATAGAGGGGATAACAAAGAAATTGGAGGACCTGACTATAAGAGTCGATTCGTTAATAGAAAAAGGCTTTGCATCCACTTCTCATCCACCACCACCACCGTCCTCTTATATTAGAATTTCGAGAAAGTAGTCGATCATGACCCGGCATAGTTATGTCCTAGATATTGCCGTAGGCCGAGCCATGAATCGTTATTTTATACTTTTTGCTTTATTTTGTTAATTGCATTTTTGCACTCGAACCCCAATGAAAAATATTAGAAAATTAATGAAAATTGATATTTTGCTATTTATCGGGCAAATTATTTAGATTTTAACTATTTTTCATTTATACAGATATAACGATATAAGTTTGGAGTAGGGTATGATTTTTTAATAGTATTTTTATAAAATTTTAACTTATATAAAAAATACTTCTATTTTAATTAATTTATATAAATATTTATGTATTACAAATATATAGTAATTTTATTTTGTTTTAAATATTTTATTTAATTTTATTTACTAAACTTCTTATATATATATTCTATGTATAACTTTATATATATATATATTAAAAAGTAATTTTTGAAAAATTTCTGGTACAGGGACTACCGAGTACTCGGTAGTTTCCTCACCAAGTACTCGGTGAACCCTGGAAAAATATATATATATGTTTCTAAATTCAGAAAATTAATAGAGATAATTATGTATTTTGATTTTTCTTTCAAATTAGGACTTTGATTGTGATATAATAATATAATATAAAGTTTTAGTAGCTTTTCATAAAGAAAAGAGAATTTTATGAAATTTCCATAAATATGAAATCATTTTCAAATAGGGAAATATTTGAACTGAATCTAATTACCATTTCAATACTTCCATTCTAATGATTTATATTCCAGATTTCTGCGGTAAATTGAGTCATTCCACCTTTAGCAAGGACTTGGATCTAAAGTTATAAATATAGGGTCTTTTCCCTTCATCTTTTCACAATCTATCACCCTTGTTAAAGAGAGAAAATAGTAAGAATCCATTCTTTTCTTAAATTCATGGCAGTCAAAAACAAAGATTCGTTAGCCACTTGTAAGCTTACATGTGAACGTTTGTTTTATATGGATGGATATCAAAAGCCGGCAATCAAGAAGACGATGGCTAAGCTAGAAGAACGTATGTTAACGCCATTGATAACTCCGGCGTCCGACATCATGTTTCCCGATGTGGTGAGAGATTTCTATTGAAATATGCGCTTTGAAAGTACAAAGAATGGTGAGATTCTATGCACCACTGTGCAATGAGGTACGAGGAGTATTGAAGTTTCCCCCAAAGCAATAGCTATGGCGTGGGGAATTCCACATGAAGAGACTCCGAAGCTTGAAGGCAAATTCTTAACATATTATGCTCCATATCCTTCTTTTCATCGAATGGTTATAGAAGTTTATCATTACTACAAACTGACATCGTATGATCGCACAATACCTAGGGCTATGCTTAACCCTGAATTGTGATTTCTTAATACTTTGTTGGCTAAGCAAGTATACCCTTAAAATTGGAAAGATAAGTGCGAGTACGAGGCGATAGATACTCTCTATTGATTTTGAATAAGGCGTTGGGTGTCGATTCCTTCGGTTATTTACGAGCACATGGTGAATCATTGGAGATGGTTTGTCCCTACACCATGTTCATAGGCTAAAGATTGGAGATTACCTTTCCCATTCTTGATCCAATCCATGATTACTAAGCAATTGGGGGGTGATTTTACGCCAGCGATGGGAGCTGAGATAATGTATGTTAAGGATTACGACCATTGGAAATTTATGGATTTATCTACCCATGAAGAGAATAGTGGATGGTGTAGCTATCAACAAGATTTATTTGAGGAAGAATACAAAGCACAAGAAGAAGAAGACACCAAGATTAACAAAAGTGGCTAGAATGGAATAGAAGAAAATTTTATAGGAATAGGGAATGGATGTAGAATTCTCTGAGTTGTAGAAGAAGAGTTGTTATTTTACTTTTCCTTTTATTATTTTTCCCACCAAATCCGTTTAGGATTGGTTCTATCCATGTTTTACATTTATTTTATTTTATTTTTCTGCAATTTTATTTTTAAGATTGTAGGTCCTTAAGGTCAAATCATGAATGATTTTATTACTAAAATTCCATTCCCTTGAAAATATGCTTCATATTTTATATTTTGGTTTATTTAATCAGTAGCTCTCTATTGGATATGATCTTGGGTATTGCATAGTATATTATTTGTGAATAGATCATCCAAAGCAAACTTGGGGGAGATATACGCCATACAACAAAGCAACTGAAAGTACACTTCAAGGGAAGTGTAAATTTATTCCCTATTTTTATTTTTATACCATGAGGACATGGTCCGCTTTAAGTTTGCGGGGGGGGGGGGGGGGGGGGGGGGGGGGGGATAACTTATTTTATGCTTTAAGGGAATGAGAAAAATAAAAACTTTCAAGTTCTTCATTCTAAATATGTGATTGAGATTTGATATGAGTAGATTTGTTTACATGTTATGACTAAAAAGTTATTATGTATACTAGTACCCCACTCATGAGTATGTAATAGTTTAATTAAATTGAATTTTTAAGGCGTAGTCCACATGAGTGAATAAATGAGTGAAATTGAAACCGGAAAAGATAATCTTGGCCTATAAAGCACACGCACACATTGTTTATGGGAAAACTAGTTGACCTTTGACTATGTAGTTGAAAAAATAGTTTTGTTTCAATGACAAGGGGAGAAGGGGATTAATAAAAAAATATATGGAGAAAAGAAAAATATGCAAAAATATAAATATATGAAATGCAAAAAATAGTTCCTCGATCTGAGTAACCGGGCTTTAGTATCACCAATATCATTGTTCGCGTAAAAATGGGAGAAAACTAATGAGCATAAAATCCCATGAAAGAAGCTCGGGCCTAGTTGGTTGGGATTAAAAATCTCGTTGGAAAGTCCGGAGACTTAGAAAGACAAAAAGGGATAAAAATGAAAAACAAATATATATATATATATATATATATTGAAGTTGTGTCTTGACAAAACTTGATCAATGAAGTAGGAGAAGGGAGATTAGTCTACTATAAAGAATGTTCACAAAAACACGTATAGCTATGTGGATCGGCTATAGAGATTAGCAAGTTTATTTCACCACTGTGGGGACCATTCTTTTAGATTTAATTTGTGAAAATTATTATGTATAAGTGAGTGGGGATAACTTGTATCCATTTTATTATAACGAAATTATAGCATTGCATGATTAATAATTATTTGATTTCATGAGCATACAAGAATGAAGAATGAAAGAATTTGTGGGTAGTTTATTTAACCCTCACGAGACTTCACTCGTCCACTCGGTATTGCTGAGGGGTTTAAAAGGCTTGTTACACATGCTAAGTGTAATCGTACACCTTCACGAAAGAAAAGGTTAGTTAGTTAGATAGTTTAGTTAGTTAGTTTTAATTTCTTATGTTAAAAACACAGTCATCACAAATTTTGAGATTCAAGATTGTTCGAGAGCCGAAACCATGGATAAAAGACCTATAAAGGACTAAAAATAAGTCAAGGATGCAACATGAATGAAGAGGAATGAAGTCGAGAAGAGAAACAAGCAAAGGAAATAAAGTTCAAAGTGAAGAACTACCGAGTACTCGGTAGTGCCTTCACCGAGTACTCGGTAAAGTACGAAAGGGAGCGCATTTGCGCAAAAGAGAGAAAATGACTAGAACTTTTAGCGCACTTGCGCCCGTTTGTGCAGCACTCAAAACCTACCGAGTACACAGTAGAACTCTCACTGAGTACTCGGTAAGACCAAAAACGGTCAGGCCACATCAGCAACTTGTATATACACAAGTGATGTCTGTTGGGGTGTGCTAAAAATATGTGTTAAGAATGCACCCTTAAAACGGCTTAGGTTTTACCTATCGCAAGTGCACGAATCGTATTGTAGTATAGTTCAACTTATGAAAGGTTATCGATCCCACAAAGATTAAGTCGTATTCTGAATTCTCGTAAAATAATATTCTTAAATTGTTATAAAAATATGGTTTGTCGTTTTGAAATTAATTAACTAATTAACTAAGAAAACAAGTAAAGATATATTAAGACAAGAACAATAGAAATAAAATCTAGGGTTTCCATTCTCCACCACTAACCACATAATATAATTCTCAATTCGCTCAATTGCAAGAGGGCGATCCATAACTATGAATCAGATCGTACCTCAAATAGCTAAATACGACCCCTAAAAGGATTACCATCAACTGGATTGCGACAACCCATCTCATGACTGACCTAACTAGTACATGCCAATTAAATTACTCTAATCTACTATTAATGCATGAAAATAAACTAAAACATGTCTATATTAAATCTCCAAGGCATGGCCTTTGTCAACCTAGGATTTCAAGTTTTTTTAGCACCATTGTGTAGAAAATCATAAGTTAAGCATGCGAGTTCCAGCCCATATAAGATAAATATATTCATTCAGTCTAAGACAATAATCATAACAAATATATAACTTGTATCAAGAATAAAAACGGTATCTCATCTACTACCATCATCATAGTATGGTAACAGTTTTCCCTCGTCACAATTGAAACAAATAAAAAAAACTACATTACTTGGCTATGGTTTTGCTAGAAAACCCTAGATACCGAATTAGTTGCTCATTGTAGAAGAAGACTGCATCGTTGATGTAGAACTTATAATTCCATTCCCTTGAAGACTGCATCGCCCTCCATGGTCGTCTTCTCCGGATATCTAGTTCTTGAATGGCTCATCCCTTTGAATAATATGAATCTAAATATTGGGTACAAATAAGTCCCAAAATTATATGGAGAGAACTCCCCAAAATTATGGGGAAAATTTCTTTACATTTGTAGCAATGTTTGGTATTTATAGACAAAGTCAAGGGAAATCCTAACTTGTGGAATAGGATTACCCTTTTTCGTAATTTCACACCCAACCAAGCAAAACCCTAACATCTGATGTATGATATGTGTATATTACATGTATAGAGGTGTTGGGGTCGAATTAAAGTCATCCAGGTAAAAACGAATCAATCCAGGTCAAAATAGGATTTTGGCCCGAATATGAAATTTCCTATTTTTTCTATAGGACACCTCTCACTCTTTTGATCATATCTGGAGCTACACACATTGGATGGAGGTGTGTAATATATCGTTAGAAAGCTGACTTCAATATCTTGATGATACATTTAAGAATCACCTCATTTGGATTCACCAAGATATGACTGCCCGAATTTGACTGAAAAATTATGTTGAAAACACTGTTCGTTATGCTCCAAGCATAGCTCCAAGCGTAGAAACTCACTTTCTGACTACTTTTTGACTTTGAAAGCATAGGGATTTTGATAACAACCATTTTTTCTTCGCAACAGAGCCAGAATGACTATCTTGAACCCACGATACTTTTTGATTGAAGTGACGGCTTCGGGAAATGACGTGTTTGCCCTCTGGGAGCCATATTTGTCTCGAAAATACCTCTTTGACTCTGTCTTGGATAGAAATGAACATGTACTTTGTTAATTCACCAAAGTTAGCTCTATTTCTTTATTAAGCTCCTGAAACATGCTTAAACACAAAAACGACATAAAAATACCAAATAATGGAATGTAAAGACGTAACAAAAGTAAAATAGGGGCTTAAAATGGACACTTTTGAGCACCTATCAAAAAGTGAGACCCATTTCGGCCAGAATCAATATAGGATTATCTATAGACTATCTTGGACACAATATTGACCATATTTGATGAGAATTCATATCATTCTTCAAGGAATATCAAGATACACAATCCTGACTTAACGGTGAAGCAATCAGATTACCAAACAAAGATGCTTCTTTTTTTATAAAAGAGAGGGGTCTCCCTTACAGATAAAAAAAAAGATACACAGATCATATTAGAGGTTGGAATATATACATATTGTCTTAGAGAGTGCGTAGAAGATCAACCATGGAGGGCGTGTCTACATTAATGCAGACAGTCACTACCATGAATAACTAAATCGGTATCAAGGGTTTTTAACAAAGCTCTAGCCAAGTAATGTAGATTATTTCTTATTTTTATTGTATAAGGGGAAACTAAAGGACACATATCTGATGATTGTGTAAATGAGTGATTACGTTTGATTTTATATAAGATTCTACGTTTATTTTATGTCTTGTCTTAGCTTGAATGAATGTTTTATCTTGCACAATCATGGTTATTCAATATGGGCTAGAACTCGGATACTTAACTCGTGATTTTCTACACAATGGTGGTAATTAACATGTTATCTTGATTTAAACAAACCATGCATAAGGAAAGATAAGGAGTGACGTGCTTTTAATTTATGTTAATAGGGGTAGTTTAGAATAGATACATGTACTAGTTATGCTTGTTCAATGATGGCTTGTGTCAATGATGTATTAATTGCTCCTTTTTTGGGATTAGGGTTTTGCCAATGTTTACGACCCTAAATCTGATTCACATATGATGGACCTCCATTTAAAATCAAATGATTAAGAGGATATATTATGTGGTTAGTGGTGGAGTTAGAAATACCCTAGATCTTTATCTTCATTGATCTCAATCAAAACCAAATTATATCTTTACTTTTATGTTTTTTTATTTCTTGTCAACTTAATTCTATAAAATCAAACAACCAAATTATCTTTCATAATTTAGTTACAATAATTTTAAAGAAGTTGTGAATTCAATAGTCTCTGTGGATTCCATATACCCTATCTCATTTATATTATATTATAATTGATTTGTGCACTTGCGATAGGAAAAATTAGGTCAAATTTAAGGGCTTATTTGCACACAATATTATTATTATTATTATTATTATTTATTACCCAAGCCTAGTAGGCTAAACCTAACAAGGTTTGGCCGACCGATCAAGAACTACGACTTTGCACTCTAGTATCATGCTAGGAAGGCTAATGTAGTGGTGGATGCGTTGAGTCGCAAGTCACAGACATCGTTGTCTAACATCTTTATACGTGAGTGGTAGATGATGGACGACATAGCAAAGTTGGCTCTTCAGTTCCGTGATAGTGGGGAGTCATTAGTGACTTTGTTTAGCATGGTGGCACAACCTTCACTTGTGAGTCGCGTGATTGAGGCTCAGGGCTAGGATGACAACATTTTTTCGGTTCACACTCGCATTGCTAGTAGTGAGGTCGTTGATGATTGGGTTTTGCACTCCGACGGAGGCTATCATTTTAGGGGTTTACTTTATGTACCCCAGACTTTCCGTTAGGAGGTTTTGCAAGAGTTTCATAGTTCCAGGCTTGCTGTTCACCCGGGTGTCACGAAGATGTATCATAATCTTCGGCATCATTATTGGTGGCAAGGGATGAAGAAATCAGTCGCGGATTTTGTGAGTTGTTGTCTTACTTGTCAACAGGTTAAGGTCGAGCACTGAAGACCTGTCGGGTTGCTAATCTGTTACCGATTCCTAAGTGGAAATGGGAGCATATCTGTATGGACTTTGTGACAGGGTTACCAAAGATGAAAAATTAAAAGGATGCGGTGTGGGTGATCGTTGGTTGATTGACGAAGACTACACATTTTATACCTATCCATGAGACAAATAATGTAGAGGTTCTTAGTAAGTTGTACGTAAAGGAGATTGTCAGACTTCATGGGGTTTCAGTTACTATTGTTTCAGATCGGGATATGCGATTCACGTCATGGTTTTGGCAGGCTTTTCAGAAAGTCTTGGATACGCAATTACAGTTTAGTACCACTTCCATCCTCAGACGGATGGTCAGTTAAAGCATAACATTTAGATTCTTGAGGACATGCTTCGTGCTTGTGCTATTGATTTTAGAGGTAGTTGGGAGGATCATCTACATTTGGTGGAGTTCGCGTACAACAACAGTTATCAGTTCAATATTCAGATAGCATATTTTGAGGCATTGTACAATAGACCGTGTCGTTCACCGACTTGTTGGGTCGAAGTTGGTGATGTTGCGCTTTTGGGACCCGATATGGTTCATGAGGCAACTGAAAAGATTAGGATTGTTCAACAACATTTGGTTACGGCACAAAGCCGATAGAAGAGCTATGCGGATCGGGGTAGGCGTTCTTTGTCTTTGAGGTCGGTGATCATGTGTTTCTAAAGATCTCAGCTCGGAAGGGCTTGATAGGATTTGGGAAGAGTGGCAAGCTGGCCCATGATTTATTGGGCCTTTCTAGATTCTTGATCATATCGGCGAGGTGGCGTACCGTTTAGTGTTGCCACCAGATTTTTCATGGGTTCATAATGTTTTTCATGTCTCTATGTTTTGCAAGTATGATTCGAATCCATCTCATGTCTTGAGTTGGGTGGATGTCGATGTTGCCGAGGACGTGTTGTATGAGGAATGACCCGTGAGGATCTTGGATACGCGAGAGCAAGTTTTGTGAGGCAAAACCATCCTGTTAGTTATGGTCTTATGGCACCATCGCGGATTCGAGGAGGCAACTTGGGAGCGCGAGCGTGAAGTTCGGGAAAAATACCCGTACTTGTTTTCTACTATAGGTACGTCTTGATTTTCAGGATGAAATCTCTAAAGGTGTGGAGGTTGTAGCATCTGATATTTTTACGTGCTAATTAAAAATATTATTAGCAAATTAAGTGCTTATGTGATTATGTGCTTAATGTGTTTATGTTCTTAGCAAGACTTACATGTTTTATGTGATATTAAATTTGTAATTTTCATGTTATATTTTTATTTTGAGAATAATGAAAATTGTTGAAAACGATTTTGGGAAATAAAGGACCGAAGTGTAAATTGGTATTTTCATATTAAGAGCACTTAGTGGAAAGTGTAGAGATTTGACTAAGTGTTGGGGTATGAGTGGCATAGTAGTAAATAGATAGGATGACAAGGGGTAAAAGAGTAATTGAGAGTCATGATGGCACTATTGAAATTAACCCTAAGTTGAGAAGAATTTGGTGGATATCTCTTGGTAGTATTCTTGAACTACTTTGGTAAGTCTTTTATCCCATCTTAGAGTTTTGTTGCTAGAACCCTAGCTTTCATGTTCATAAATTTCCTTGTGTTAATATTGATTTTAGCCTTTTTTTATTCATGTTATGGAAGGTTGAGTTTTCTTCCAACTACCAAGTGAGTTCCATTGGTAGTAGCTCTTGAATTCATCTAGTGAACAAGCTAGTGGTGAATTCACTAACTTGTACTCATAAGATTTCATTTCTCCATGAAACCCTAAATTAGTTATCATTAGGGTTTGATTTGATTCTTATGGTTGGGGCCACTTTTGAATAGTTTCGGTTAATTCACTAATGGTGTTTTGGTAGTTGGAAGCTATCCTATTGAGCACTTGGATTAGTAGATTGGTTTAGAGCTCTTTTGGGCATTCTTGTGTAGACTTGCTTGGATTAAGGTAGGGGAAAAATGAATTGTTTTAGTTTTTGTATGAGGGTGTGTGTGTGTCTATGTATATATATATATATATACGAGTTGAGTCTTGACAAGTTAGACGATAAATTATGCCCTTAAAAGCATGATTGTGTAATATAAATGCTTGTGGTGGTTTATTGCTTATAAATATGAAATTGTAAGCACTGTGATAAATTGAGTACAATATATTGCATAATAAAATGAGCATGTATTGTGATGGAGCATGTTGAAAACTATTGCTTATAAATGTGAAATTGTAATCATTTTGATAAGTTGGATATAATATAATAATGCAATTTGAGATAAACATGTATCGTGATGAAATATGGTTGTTATTGAAAACCTTGATGCATTTTGAGTACACTGTGTAGTGTCAAAAACATGGGTGTTAGTTTATACGGTTTGTGTAAACATGTGTGAGTAGTCTCTTGTCGGATTATCGCAACAACTGGCCAGGGGGTGTTCCCAACCTACGAAACTAGTGTGTCCGAGAATCGGGTATAGGGTGTGTTGTCTCATCCTCAAAGTCCCGGGTCATCTCGTGCATTCGATATATGAATCTTTCGTCATAGGTTGTCTCGTGCAATCGTTCTTCCTTGTTGAAAGTGAGAAGTGTCAAAATTACTTGGGAAGAATCGGTGCGGTGCTTTTTCCTCATTGTAAATGGGTGGAGTGTGTATTCGTTAACTTGTATTAGGAGAAGTGTGTACTATGAGGTGTGTTGAGTCATATTGCACTATCATATATGTGGTTATGGTTTTGATGTTGAAGCATACTATAATTGTGAAGAATTATTATGTGAGCATGTTAGGGAAATTGTTTGTTGGGTTCGATGGGGTTCCGGATTGGCGTGAGAGTATTGTGGGACAAGAAAATGACTTAGGTTTAGTAGGATGATCCTTGGGTGGGTTGTACCACTCGGACTACCAAGATTGAGGTGATGACGCTTCCTCTACTTGGCTAGTGAGCTCACCCCACGACTTATATATTTTTCAGGTGGTGATCGCTTTTCGGGAGGTCCGGAGTCTCTCAGTAGAGATACGGTGTTGATTTTGCCTTTTTGTGTATAAGGAGGCGGAGTACTTATTTTGTAGAGCATACTTGAGAATTTTACACATATGCTTATTTTGATAAGTTTTACAAACAATCAAACTTATTCTTTTGTTGGCTAGCATGTTAGCCTAGTAGTTTACTATAATGTATGTTCCTTGGAGCGGTAGGGGCGGGGATGTTATTATTTTGGTGCATTTTGACGAAGTCATGTAAAACTATTTCAAACTTGTTATAAACGATGTTATGTATTGCTTTGGACATATTAAATGATGAAATCTATGAAATTCTTTCGTTTTGTCCAGTTTTGAGTTGACATGAGATTTGTTATGTAGATTGGTAATTTTTCGGAAACGATGTTTTTTCATGGTTCATGAGTGAACCCTTTAAAAATCTTGAAGGAAAAACCCATTTTCGTCTTTCCCCGTGATTTGAATTAAAGTGACCTTTAAAACTGGGGGACACCGAGTACTCGATATTGATTCCACCGAGTACTCGGTGAGCGCGCAATGGTGCGAGTTCTCGCGTGACTCTCGGGAATTTTTGCAACTTTTGTGTCTAAGGTCACTGAGTACTCTGTGTACAACTCGGTGGAATGGTCACTGAGTACTCGAACCTTTTACCACTGAGTACTTAGTATACAACTTGGTGGAATCTATTTTTGTGTATCTATTTCTATCTTGTGTCCTTTCTCATTTATGCTTCACCATTTTTTCTACTATGCTTGGGGCATGGATTAGAGGCTTTTAAGGTTGAGATTTGTTAGATTGAAGGATCGGTTTAGATCCACATGTTGACTTCCACATTTGTTATTCTCATAATTAGCCTATGGTTTATGTTACCCTCGGACTTTTTAGGCTTCGTTGGGGAGTTAGGAAATTTGGGGCGTGACAGTTGAAACAAACGGCATTCCTTTCATCAATACACACTGATTTGTATAACATAAAAATGAAGATATTCAAGTTTTAATAAAGCCTCCCATAACAAAATGATCGCCTGGGCCTCCAAGAGTGAAGCGCATTGAATCTTAATTTATGGATAAAAGAAGCAACATTGTTTGCTATGCCCTGTTGACGGACATAACAGAAAAACTTATCCATTTGTAAATCCAAGTTCAAACAATTAATATACATATGGTAATATGATAACAAAATTGACTCACAACTAACATTTATATAATTATATTGTGATGTATAATATTCTTTCTAATCTAATATATTACCTGACTCTTTTTGTTTATTTGCAGGTGATGCTTGGAGTCGCTAGTTGGTGACGATGACGAGTACACATGATCAACACCATGAATAAGAAACAAGAATTTAGAGTGGCAAGAAGTAAATTTTTCTTCTTCTTCATATATTTGGAGCATGTAATGATCTTGTGTTTTATTTTAGGAGTATTGAATTTTATTTTTTGGCTATTGTTTACTAATAAGGTTAGTGCTGAATACACTATTTGAGCATTAGCTAATTGGTCTTGTTTAATATTGGAAGAAATTTATTAATATTGTTATCAGTTTTAAACAAATAATACTATATATGGTGAGAAAATTATCCAAATTGTAAGTACTAGTTTTTTTTTATCCTTTCTTTATTTTTATTATCATGTTCTAGTGCAGAAGTATAGTTTTCTCCTTGTCTTACTGGATCTAAAAGACTAGTTTTAATGTTTGTATTTTGGTGTTGAAAAACTTGAAATAGTGTTTGATGTTTGAAATAGTGTTTATTCCAGTATTTGTTAGTTTGATTTGAATGATGTTGTTTTGCTTATAAGAAGAATACATCTATGTGGAATTGTTATTCTTATATCGTATTTTTATGCCCGAATTGGATAGAAAAACCAAATTTCATTGACTAGTGACTCATATTTCATGACCACAAACGTAGTTTGCTTGACCACTGACCACAGTCAAATAGGGCGGGCCCCGGATTTTAGGATGGGTGGCGAACTATTAACGATTTTTTTCCAGTGTAATGTATATATATTGTAAATTAAAGATATTTAATAATCGATTATATCTGTTATGAATATATAATTACTTAAACATAAATTTATTTGTTTTAAGGGAAAAAACAATTGGCATCTACCCAATCATTACAAAAAAAAAAAAAAAAAACAAGAACCGAAATCTACTATTAATGTAAAATCCCGTGTTATTTTTTCTTTTTCTTAAAATTATTTTTCAATTTATTTTCGGTTGTGACATCACTTGTTCATGACGTCTTGTTTATTCTTGGTGTTTCGTACACGTAAATTTTTCACGTTTATGTTTAAAGTCGACTGGACGACTGATAGGTGTCAAATATTAAACATTTTGACCCCTTAACTCACTATTGTTACATTCTTTCATTCCATTATTTGGTATTTTTATGTTGTTTGCATGTTAAAGCATGTTTCAGGAGTTTAATGGAGAAATGGAGTTAACTTCGGTGAATTAATTGAAGAGTGTGTTCTTCCTATCCAAGAGGAGAGTCAAAAAGGCAATCCGAGACAAAAATGGTTCCTGGAGGGCAAAAATGGTATTTTCAGAAGTCATCATCTTCAGTAAAAATTATCGTGGGTTCGAGATGGACGTTTTGGCGCATTCACGGAGAAAAGTAGTTTTCCATAAAAACCCTACGGTTGTGCCTACGCTTCCCGTACCAAAAAGTGGCTAGAATTGCAAAATTTACGCTTGGACCTACGCTTGAAGCGTAGGCCAGCTACGCTTGAAGTGTAGCCCCCAAGCGTAAGTGCGGCAAGTTTTTGTTGGTTTTGCATGACTTTTCCTATTTCAGCCCGGCTTATTTGGATGACGTGTCCGCGACTCCAGACCTTTGTATACATGTATATACACTTACATTTAGGGTTTTAATGAGTTTTGAGAGTGAAAATACTGAAAAGGGTCTCTCTATGCCATTGCCTATATATACAAGACCATACATCATTCACGAAAAAGAATAAAGAAAGGAGAAAATTCTAGTGATGATAGATAGAGGTTGGTTGGTTATATGAGGCGTTCATTCAATAAGTTCATTAATTCAGACTTGCTGCTGTTGAGAGCCATATTCAAGCCTAGAGATCCGAAAAAGAATACTATGAAGAGTGTTTCTACATCAACGATGCAGTCACCTTCTACCATGGCCAACTAACTCGGTATCTAGGGTTTTCTAGCAAAACCCTAGCCAAGTGATATAGTTCTTTTATTGTTTTTAACTGTAAACGAGGGGAAACTGTGACCATATTGTGATGATTGTAGTAGTTAAAAGACCGTACTGATTTGCAATATAAAAGTATATGTTTGTTCTAAATTCTTGTCTTAGATGGAATAAATATATCATTTTACACAATTATGATTATTCAATATGGGCTGGAACTCGGATGTTTAATCATGGTTTTCTACATAATGGTGGTAATGAAACTTGAAACCCTAGGTTGACACAGGTCGTGCCTTGGCAATTTAATATAGACATACTTTAGTTTATTTTCATGCATTAGGAGTAGATTAGAGTAATATAATTGACATGTACTAGTTAGATCAGTCATGAGACGGGTTGTCACGATCCGGTTGATGGTATTCCTTTTTGGGGTCGTATTTAGCTATCTGCGATACGACCTGATTCACAGTTATGGATCGCCCTCTTACAGTTGAAACAGTGATGAACTATATTATGCGGTTAGTGGTGGAGTTATCGCCCTCTTACAATTTACTTTGTTTTTTAGTTAATTTAGTTAAGATTAGATAATTTGGTCTTTCGACCACCAAAACAAACAGTTTTTCAGAAATATAATTCAGTATTTTTGAATTGCTAAAGTGAACAATCTCATTTTCTGTGGGTTCGATATCCCTTACTCAAGCTATTTGTTATTCTACAATTGGTATGTGCGCTTGCGTAGGGTAAAACCTAGAGTCGTTAAGGTTTTATTTTGAATCACATATTTTTTCATACCTGACGCCACATCAAGTTCTTGGCACCGTTGCTGGGGACTAAACATTGTTCAATAGCTTTAGTAGTTTATTTACATTGGGTTATTGTATTGTTTCTAAAGTTAGAATTTGTGTGTTTTTGCGAGGTACTCTGAGAATCATAAAGGGATTTGGCGGAGTAGTGAAAGTTCCGTCGTTGGACCTCTTGTGATTTTTAGTTTATCTTAATTTTGCACATAATTTTTTTTTTTTTTGTTAATAGTTAGAAGAGTTTAGAAGTAGTTAGTTTTATTTTTTGGAAAAAATAAAAAATAAAAAAATCTGTAGTTTTTGTATAAACTATCAGAAACTCCAATTTTTGCAAACGATGTGAGATTTTTGAGTGGAAAAGGGCCATTGAATAAAACTCACTTTCATTCAGTGAGCCCAGTTGATTTTAGGCCGAGATACGTCATTTAGGACCTCAAAACTGCGACTTTGTGATTATCATAAAAAAAAAAAATTAGATTCCGAGAAGATGGGTGACCAAAGAGCCAATCTACCAAGGACACCAGCCACATCTTTGAAAGGATACTACGCGCCCGATGCATTTGATTCCTATGCTGAGTTCCCAGAGGAAGAAGATGTGAAACACTTCGAGATCAAGTCAAGCGTTATCGATATGTTTCCAAAATTTTCTGGCCTTAGGATAGAGGACTCATACCAGCATATTAATGATTTCTTAGAGGTTGCCTCGACTGTTAGGTATGATAATCTATCTAAGAATGATTTGCGAGTGCGTCTATTCCCTTCGTCGTTCAGAAAAAAAACTAAAAGATGGTACCGCAAATTAGCTAAGGCAATTAAAATTGATTGGGAAGTCTTTCAAAGAGAATTCATAGAAAAACATTATCCCATATGAAATACCTCGGAAGCCCAGGATATGATCAAAAGTATTAGAGAGTTACCTGGTGAGAAGTTTCATGATGCTTGGGAGAGATATAGTGAAATCTTGTATAAATATCCTCACCATAGGTTATCTGAACAAGATATAGCTAAGAATTTTTACATGGGACTTGGAGATGCACATAAAACTTTAATAGATGCGTCAACACAAGGTCAATTTATCCTAGAGCCGGCAAAAGAACTCTTAGATTTGTTTGATAATATTAGTGAGAATATTATTCAATATGAATCTGAGTTGAGGGCTAGAGGTGGACAGGATAGAAGATCTAAGAATCTTATGGCGTGAATAATGATGATGTGAGAGATTCAGTAGCATTGATAAGAGAGAAGTTAGAGAGATTTGACAAGTTTCTTCAGCAAAGTCATTCCCCTCCTAGAGAGATCTTAGAAGTAGAAGCTAAGTATTCCCAAATTGAGTGTCAGGAGATAATGACTGCTGATGTCAATGCATTGTGGAACTATTCCAATAAAGCTCCTTTCACCAATTCATACACCTCAAATGTCAAAAATCATCCACTCATGTCCTACGAATCTAACAATGTTGAAAATCCACTATCAAACTTCCAACAAGGGCAATCATTCAATCAATAGCCAAGGTTCACAGATAGACAGCAGTCATCCAACCAATAACCAAGGTTCACTGAGAGACAGCAATCATACAACCAACAATCATGGCTAGAAATCCTCAATCAAATTACCAACCCAGACAACCATCCAATAATTCTCAAGTTCTCTAGCCCTATAATTACCAAACTCAGCCTCAAGGAAACCAAATCCAAGGATTTAATCCAAATCCATCTTACCCTTAATATCCTCAAAATCATCTCCAACATCAAAATCCAACTCAAAATCCACCACCAAGAACACATGGCTTTGAAGAATAGGTGATGATCGCCTTGAAGGAGTTAAAAAATCAAGTTTTAGGGGAGTTAAAAAATCAATCTAGTCATTTTTAGGCAGCTATCCAATCGATGAACTCTAAATCCCAATCCATTGCTCAGATAGAAACCCAAATGGGGCAACTAGCTAATGTGGTGAATAGGCTTGAAGAGGAAATATTGATTAGGCAACCAGTGGTTAATCCAAAGAGTCAACAAGTAGTGGATCGTGGTTCATTTGCTGAGCATAATTATGAAACAGTCCAAGCCATTACGACTCTGATAAGTCTAAGGTAAGTGGAGTAT
The DNA here is from genome assembly GCA_963922005.1 of Cornus suecica. Lineage (NCBI taxonomy): Eukaryota > Viridiplantae > Streptophyta > Magnoliopsida > Cornales > Cornaceae > Cornus > Cornus suecica. Next base: position 33,548,786 of record OY998241.1, read on the forward strand.
AGAGTTGAGGAGGAACATGAAAAGAGGTTGTAGAGAAGAAAGGAAGCGGAACGAGCGCAAAGAAGGGAAGCTGAAGAAGAGCGAATAAAGGAGGCTGATAGAGTCCAAAAAGATAAATCTCAAGTGAAGGAAGATGAATAGCCAGAAAGGGCACCATATGAGGAGGAAGCACCGTTTCCTCAACGTCTTAGAGAGCCAACCAAAAATGGTGAGGATATAGAGTCGAACATGTTGAAGACATTTTGACAAGTCAAGATTAATATGCCATTCTTAGACATTATAGACCAAATACCACCCTATGCTAAGTTCTTCAAGGACCTCTGTACGCAAAAGCGGAAAAACAGAGCAAAGACTCCAAAGAAGATCATGATGACTGAATAAGTGAGTTCATTGCTTCTAAGTAACATGCCACCTAAGAGGAAAGATCATAGTGCTCCCACTATTCCATGTGTCATTGGTGACAAGGAAATTGGTAGAGCTCTTCTTGATCTGGGTGCGAGTGTTAACTTACTACCATATTTAGTTTATCAATAGCTAGGTTTGGGAGAGCTCAGTCCTACTTCGGTGGAGCTCCAATTTGTAGATAGGTCGATTAAGCAAGTAAGGGGAGTTTTGGAAGATGTCATCATTCAAGTGGACAAGTTCTACTTTCTAGTGGATTTCATAATTCTCGATACCGAACCTGTTCAAGACTTGAAGAAACATATCCCAGTGATATTAAGAAGACTGTTCTTGGCTACAGCCAATACACATATCGATTGCAAGACAGGAACAATGGATCTATCTTTCGGGAATATGAAGGTGAGGATGAATGTTTTTTATACAGGTCATCGAATCAATACACCGGTTGAGTGCTTTAATGTAGAAAGAGTCAATAAGGCTTGTGAAGAACCGATACCTCAAAGTCGGGCAAGAAATGACCTGGATGCTATGATGGAAAGATCGAATGCATTTGAAAGAGCTCTAGGTTTGCAACCAAGGGAGGGGCCAAGAGACTCGCCTAAATCTCCATTTATGTCACCGGCAGCATTGGTGCCCGACATCTTACTTTGTAAGATTGGGTTATATGACAGCACTGAAGGTCAAGAGAAGACCTTAGTGATGAAAAGATCGGAGGTGAATTTTGAAAATTGGGAGGATCAACAACAATCAAATTTGGAAGTTATTGCGGCATTGGAAGCTGCGTTGTACTCGCCATTAGAGAGATCATCAAGAGAGTTGCTTGATGTTGGGCGTCAGGTGTGTGCAAAATATATGGTTAAAAATGACACCTTAACAACACTTTAGGTTTTACCCTTCTGCAAGCACATAGATCAATTGTAGATAGTTTTGCTTAAGTAGGGGAATATCGATCCCACAGAGACGAGGATTGTTCACTTTAATAGTTTAAAAACACTAAATTATATTTTTCGAAAAGAGTTTGGTTTTGTGAATTATCTAATACTAATGAAAATAAAAAATAAAACAATAATAAATAATGGTTGTGATTTAGAGAGAGATAAAACTAGGGTTTCCTCACTCCACCACTAACCGCATAATATAGTCCAAATTTTATTTCAATTGCATGAGGGTGATCCATTGACTGTGAATCAGGTCGCACCGCGCCAGCAATTTGACCCCAAAAAGAATTATTCTCAACCGGATCGCGACAACCCATCTCAAAACTAAACTGATTAGTGCATGCCAGCTACTAACATAAAGTAAATGCAAAAAAGTAAATTAAAGCATGAAAATAAACTAAAACATGTCTATATCAGTTTGTCAGGGCATGGCCTATGTCAACCTACGGTTTCGAGTTTTATGACCACCATTGTGTAGAAAATCACAAATTAAGCATCCGAGTTCCAGTCCATAGTGAATAATTGTGATTGTGTAAGATAAATATATTCGAAATGTCTAAGACAATAATCAATTCAAATATATAAACTTGTATCATGAATAAAAATAGTCTTTTATCTAACACAATCATCATAGTATAGTCACAGTTTCCCCTATCTACAATTGAATATAAAATCAGAACTACATTACTTGACTAGGGTTTTGTGAGAAAACCCTAGATACCGAATTAGTTGATCATGGCTGAGAGAATCTGCATTGTCGGTGTAGAAACGCTCTCCATAGCCTTCTTCTCCAGATCTCTAGGTCTTTAATGGTGGTTATCTTCAATGGAAGAACTCTATGAATGAACGTACGTGAAAATCATAACAAAAATTTGTCTCCCAAAAACAACAGCCTCTCTAAACCTAAACCTCTGATATTTATAGACAAGTGAGGGAAATCCTAAGGACCTGTTTTGTAACTGGTTTTGGTACCAACTTTTTGGTTTTGGTACGAAATAATGGTACCAAACCATGTTTGGTAAAATTGGTGTTGGTATTACTGTAGCAAACCATTCGGCACTGTAGCAAACCATTTGGCACCATTTTTGGAACCATCAAAGTTGATGGTTTTGTATGGTGCGGGTATTGTAGCACTCCACTATAGCACCCCATGTGCGGGCATTGTAGCACCCATGTTGCACTGTAGCACCACCTCATTAATATTAATACTAATATATTAATATATTTTAATATTATAATATTAAAATATTAATATTAATAACTATCATGTAAATAATGCAAAAAAAAGGTTGAGCAATTTGTTTTTATTTTTCTTTTTTGATTTCCAATAAAATAATTTGTCAGATTAATTTTTGTTATGTGTGCATTATTCTTAATCACTTTTTTTTTATTTCGAATTGTTAATTTTGGATCGATCATTTTCACCATTTTCACCCTAGTCATAATATTAAAATATATTAATATATTAGTATTAATATTAATATATTTTAATATTATAAATTTTAATATTAATAAATTAGTATATTAATATATTTTAATATTACAAAATTTTAATATTTATAAATAAAATGTGAAACCATCTCAAGTTACCAAACATGGTTTGGTTACAGAATTTCAACCCATACCAACTTTACCAAACATGGTTTGATTTTTCAGCATCACTTTTTCTCACACCAAAACCATATGCACCAAACATGGTTTGGAACCAAAATAAAACCACACCAAACCAAATCCAACCCAACCCAACCCAAACCAGAACCAAAAACTAACACCGCACCGCACCGTTACCAAACGCACCCTAATGGTTTCCCTTTTTTGTAATTTCATAATACATGAATAATCTTTATAAAATCTCATGTACATATGTGTATAAGCATGTATGTAGAGGTCTTGACTCACCGATCACTTAAAATATTGAAGTAGAGACAAAACTAGAAAATTTTGAAACAACTCCGAAACAACTTCAGCACATAAAGGGGTCATGTGGCCACAAGGTGGGACCTATTCTTGGGCGTAGGTCTAGGGCATAGGGTCCAAACCAAAGCGTAGCTTAGGTCCAATTTGCCTCTTTTTCCCTCTGACGACATAGGGTATGATGCATCTTTTGCTGTAAAAATTCATTTTTTCATATTTGAGCTAGATTGGTCGCCTTTGACTCCCGATGCTTTTGGGTGAAGTAATAATGTCTGAAAATGACATTTTTGCCCTTCGACGAGATAACGATGTCGGGAAATGACCATTTTGCCCTCAGGTAGCTCTTATTTGCTCTGACACACCTCTTGATTCCTTTTTTGAGATAGAAACGAACACGAACTCAGTTAATTCACAGATATTAGCTATGTTTCTTCATTAAGCTCCTGAAACATGCTTACACACACAAACGAGATAAAAATACCAAGTAACAGAATGTAAAGACATAGCAAAATCAAAATAGGGGTAAAAAATTACCAATATTGAGCACCTATCACACCCCCAAACTTACATATTGCTAGTCCCTTAGCAATAAACTCAGAGAAACTATCTATGATGATTCTTATTATGTCTAACCTATCTACTCTAATCTAATCCCTTGCTTTCGTGAGGGTCAACAATTACACTTAGCACGTGTAACAAGCCTTTTAAACCCTAGTGGACTAATGAAGTCTAGTGAAGGTGTCCAGTGATGGTACCAATAAACATCTCAATTCTTTTGTAATTACGCATTCATGAGTTTACACACACAAGTTAAATAAGCTATGATACAACACACAAGAAAATATTAATGCAAATATTCTCACTCACTACCAAACAACAATTATATAAAGCTTTATGTTATGAATGGTCCCCACTTAAGTGAATGATTTTGCTACTTTCTACTTAAAATCCAGACAACCTTCCGTGATTTTATGAACATTCAACTACAATATTTCAGTTTCTTTTCTCCTACTTCATTGATCAAACTTTGCCATTTTTAGTAAAAACGTACATTTTCCATCTTTCCACTTTTCATTCATTTTTGTCTTTCTAAGTCTCTGGACTTTCCAGCGAGAATTTTTAGTCCCAACCAACTGGGCTCGAGCTTTTTCCATAGGATTTATGCTCATCAGTCTTCTCCCCTTTAAACGCGAACAGTGATATTTGTGATATCAAGGCCCGGTTACTCAGATCAAAGAATTGTTTTTTGCATTTTATTTTCTCAAAAATATATTTTTAATTTTCTCCATTTCAACCATAACAACTCCCCTTCTCCCCTTTTACTGCGGCAAAATTATTTTTCAACTACATAGTCAAAAATCAACCTATTTCTCATAGTGAATGTGTGTTTATGTTTATAGGTCAAATTCGTCCTTCTTAATTTCAATTTCACTAATCACTCACCCATGTAAATCACATCACTTCACTAACTTGATCTAATCATTATTCTCATGAGCGGGAACATCACATAACATACTACTTATACATTATAAACATAAATTCAATCAACTTATAATGCGAAACACGCATGCATGAAAACAAAGAACCCCTCAAAACATTCAATTTTTTTTTCAAAATTTTCAAAAAATTTCCTTTCTTGTAACTAAATACCCTCACCCCCAAACTTAAATGTGACCATGTCCTCATGGTCAAAAATAAAGAATGAGAACAAAAATAGTTACCCTTGAAGCACAATCCTGGATTATTCGAAATGATCAACCTCCTCCCCTAAACTTGATTCGGATCACCTGTAAATATCAAACAAACACATACCTAAATATCATAGCAAGGGAAAAGAAATTGTAAAAATTATAAGAAATTGACACACAATTTTTCAAGGAATTTTATTTGAAAATTCACTTTTTGGATTTTATTGATTTTTTTTTAAATGAAAAAAAAATGGCATTTTATTGAAAGGCAGTTGTAATACCCCGTATTTAATGGATATTTATTTCCTTAATTATTTTGGATGGCATATTGAGTGTTTAAATTATTGAATGAGGCTATCTTAGTCTTTTTAACTCTAGTAGGTTATAATGAAATTTTGTGATCTGAAGGGGGGCAAGGTTGTCATTAGTGTTTGGGCAGTTTGGTGATTTATGCATAATACAAGGTTAATTTGTACATTTCCCTAACCCTTAGCATCTTCTATATAAGCATCATTAACTTCAAATCTAGCCCCCATCTCATTTCTTCTACTACTTCTTCTTCATCATCAATTATACCCAAAATTGTGAGGGTTAAGAGGTTGAGAGCTTAGAATTGGTTTGGATCTGTACTTGTGGTGGATTCAGCTCTACATTACAGGCAAGACATATGTTCTGTTCTTCCTCTTTGTACTGAAATTTCGTAGCCTTTACTTTGTGCATCTATAATCTGCTAGATAGTATTTTTCATATATGTATATGTATGTGTAAATCATGTTCATATATGACTTTTATATATTCTATTTATACATATATGTATAGATCCGTAGGTATATATATAGATCTTGTATATATGTAGAGATTCGTGGATCTATATAGGCATATATGTATAGATCTGTTAGAGTATATTCATATTCATGTTTATTTATGTGACTTATATATTCTATTTATACATATATGTATAGATCCGTAAGTATATATATAGATCTTGTATACATGTAGAGATTCGTGGATCAATATAGGCATATATGTATAGATCTGTTAGAGTATGTTCATATTCATGTTTATTTATGTGATGATATATATTCTGTTTATATGTATATGTATAGATCCATGATCATCTGTACAGATCTTGCATATAGGTAGAGATTAGTAGACTTATATAGACATATATGTACAAATCTGTTAGGGTATATTTATATTCATATATATATATGATGATTTCTATTCTGGTTATACATATATGTACAGATCCATGATTATATGTATAGATATTGTATATATATAGAGATTTGTGGTGATATATTGATATATGCATGAGACTATGTTTATATCTAGCTATATATACAAATCTGTTTTTACCATGTGTAGCTATACATGTATGGATTCGTGGTTATGTGTCTTGTTGGTATGATTCTGATGATGTGTATATGGTTGGAACTTAGAATAAATATCTGAATACATAAATATTTTAGGTTTCAATGTTGACAAATATTTCAAAACTATTATTAGAAAAATATTGCATATTTCTGTAATTATTTTTCTCTATTTTCTTTGTTATCAGACTCTGGACATTGATTTATATTGTTATTATGTGTATCACGAATTATACTGGATTATGTATTTTCGACCGTATAAATGAATAGTTTCGACCGTATAAAATACTGTATACCTTAGCACTAGGGCGCTGACCCAGACCCCCCGCCAGGGGGGTGCTCAGGTAATGGTCGCGCCGCCCCTTGGACCCCCCAGGCTCGACCTTATAAATTGTTATTCGTTCCCGAATAAAGATTACGAGTGAATTATTAAATTCATAAAATCATAAGATTTAAATTAAATGACTATGTTTTGGAAATTTATAAGGAACCACAAGGAGGCTGACTATTACTGCAGTCTAACTAGTACCACGGGACATGGGTGAGTTGTCACGGCATGGGTGAGTTGTCGGGTACGTGGTTATGGTAGGGCATGGATTGGATGTTGTATGGAAAAATCAAATTAATGTAAGAAATTTATAAACATAATTATATTAAATGGTGGTACATTAGTGACTATAGTTATAGTTAAATATATTATTATTTTATAATATAATTTTGGGATTAGGTGTCACTAGGAAAGGGGATGGATTTTGGTACTCTGCTTGGGATCATGTAGAGTTGTACTTGCTCGTGGGTTTAACCCACATTTTTGTTGTTTTAGGTCCTCGGCAGTTTCACCAGCAAGGTTGAGGACTTCATATATATCCGTCCGGTTCTATCATATTTTCCTTCCACTCCAGGGTAGGATCCGATAAATGTCATACGTTATATTTCTTATAAGTGTGTTTCTAGGGGTCCATGTTTATGGGATTTTCAAGTTGTACTGTGTGGGACTTATTTTTTTTAAGGATGTATTGGGAGTGGTCTTCTTCATGTATAAGTTGTATCCTTATTTTGTTATTGTTGTTATTATTATATTTCTATTTTATGTCTTCTCTTTTGTGCTTATGTTATCAATTATTGATGCTCCTAGTTTTCTGTGTATGGGCCTTGCCAACCTATGCATGGAAATTTGGGGGTGTCACAACAGTTTAAGACAAAAATGGCTCCAGGAGGGCAAAAACGATATTTTCAGAAGCCATCATCTTCAGCAAAAAGTATCGTGGGTTCGAGAAGGACATTTTGGCGCATTCACGAAGAAAAGTAGTTTTCCATAAAAACCCTACGGTTGTGCCTACGCTTCCAGTACCAAAAAGTGGCTAGAATTGCAAAATCTACGCTTGAACCTACGTTTGAAGTGTAGGCCATCTACGCTTGAAGGGTAGCCGCCAAGCGTAAGTGTGGCAAGTTTTTGCTGGTTTTGTGTAACATTCCCTGTTCCATCCCCGACTTATTTGGATGACGGGCCCACGACTCCAGACCTCTGTATACATGTATATACACTTATATTTAGGGTTTTGATGAGTTTTGAGAGTGAAAAGATTGAAAAGGGTCTCTCTATGTCATTGCCTATATATACAAGACCATACATCATTCACGAAAAAGAAGAAATAAAGGATGAAATTCTGGTGCTGATAGATAGAGGCTGGTTGGTTCTGTGAGATGTTCATTCAAGAGGTTCATTCATTCAGACTTGCTGCTGTTGAGAGCCATATTCAAACCTAGAGATCCGAAGAAGAAAACTATGCAGAGTGTTTCTACATCAACGATGCAGTCACCTTTTACCATGGCCAACTAACTCGGTATCTAGGGTTTTCTAGCAAAATCCTAGTCAAGTAATGTAGTTCTTTTATTGTTTTTTACTATAAACGAGGGGAAATTGTGACCATACTGTGAAGATTGTAGTAGTTAAGAGACCGTACTGATTTGGAATATAAAAGTATATGTTTGTTCTAAATTCTTGTCTTAGATGGAATAAATATATTATTTTACACAATAATGATTATTCAATATGGGCTGGAACTCGGATGCTTAATCATGATTTTTTACACAATGGTGGTAATGAAACTTGAAACCCTAGGTTGACACAGGTCGTGCCTTGGCGATTTAATATAGACATGCTTTAGTTTATTTTCATGCATTATGAGTAGATTAGAGTAATATAATTGACATGTACTAGTTAGGACAGTCATGAGACAGGTTGTCGCGATCCGGTTGATGGTACTCCTTTTTGGGGTCGTAGTTAATTATCTGCGATACCACCTGATTCACAGTTATGGATCGCCCTCTTATAATTGAAACAGTGATGAATTATATTATGCGGTTAGTGGTGGAGTGATGAAAATCCTAGTTTTCTCTCTCATCTGAATCACAACCAATTTACTTTGTTTTTTAGTTAATTTAGATAAGATTAGATAATTTGGTCTTTCTACCACCAAAACAAACAATTTTCAAAAATATAATTCAGTGTTTTTGAATTGCTAAAGTGAACAATCTTAGTCTCTGTGGAATCGATATCCCTTACTCAAGCCATTTGCTATTCTACAATTGATACGTTCGCTTGCGTAGGGTAAAACCTAGAGTCGTTAAGGTATTATTTTTAACCACATATTTTTGCACACTTGACGCCACATCAACAACTTTGCAAATTCTCCTTGACAACTTCGTGGACATTCTTATTGTCGACTACGTGGGTTCATTTCACGTTTAACGTTTGGTACTTCGACTGGATGGTGACATGTTTTATTTATCCGATATTTAAGGGTTCGACTCGATTGTTTCAGTTATGACATTTAGTGCTTTTAGGGATTCGACATGACGCTCATGGTTTTACTTTTTCTATTTAATTGTCCATTCATATTAGCGCTTGTTTACCTTATATGTATATCTCTTTAACTGTGTTTATATCTACGTGATACGTATTAGTAGATTTATTTGGGTAGATGTCGATGTTTACCTGTTCTTGAAGTTTTGGTAGGATCGGACTTGTTAGGTGTTCCGATGATTGAGTTTTACACCCCAAGCTATTTATATCAGTTTATATTGTCTATTTGGTGTCCCGTTTATTTTTTGGGCTCGCATGATTTTATTAGGGGTTGATTCGGTATTTTTCGGGATTAGTTATGCCTATATATATTGTTAATTATAATATATGTGGGTATTTAATAAATAAATAAATGAATTATGGGTAATTATATATATATATATATAAATACATGTAAATATATATGAAATATATGTATATGTATGTGTCGGCTGACAGAGAAGGAGCCGACCCTATTTCGCACCATCTATTTTTCTCATTCTTGACGCACGCGACTCGCCCCAAGCAGTAGACTTGCTTCTTATTCTCCTTCATCTTCATCGCACATTGAAGAGAGAGAGAAAAATTGCGCGACTAGAGGGGGAAGTTGCACGACCTAGGCAAGTCGACAGAGAAGGGCTGGCGACGATGGCTGAAGGCGCGACTGAGGGTGGTGGTTGCGGATGTCGGAGTTATACGTTGTAATGGCACTAGGGCCTTCCTCGGTCGGACTGTCTAACGTTGGTTCAGCGGCTTCCCGAGCTCCGATAGGAGCAAAATTTGGGGGAAAGCTGGGTCTTGGTGTCGTATACGACATACTCAAATTTGGCACAAAACCGTTAAGCGGTTTGTCAGGAATTCGTTATTATAGGTACGAATTTTTGTTTCGTTTTTCCTAGATTTGTTCAATTTCATTTAGCTATTGCTAATGGGCTTTGGCTATGTTGAATAGGTTGTCGAGGCGGTCGTTTTGGTCCAAGCAGAAATTAATTCGGACAACTTTGGTCGGCGGGCCCCACTTTTGGGCGCCGACACTGTTCATAGTGGGACTGTTTTGGGAACGCATTTATGGTGGGAGTCCCTCTAACCCTCTCACTTTTGGCCTAGGTTTTATGCATTTGTGGATTATGATTTTGAGCACGCTAGTTGTATGATACGATTTAGAAATTTCATGTAGAATTGAAAATCATGCTAGTATGTATATACATATATATATATATATATATATATATATATAGTTGTACGAGAATACATATATATATATATATTTATGAGTTGGATAGTGGCCTAAATAGTGAATTAGACTAGTTCCATCTAGGTGATTGGAATTAGTAGCGCTAGACGTAGTTTAGTATATATGTGTAGGCGTTGTTGAATACATTTCCATTTTTATTGATTAGGGGGAGCATATTTGTAATTATGTGATTTGTGTGACATGGTGTCTCGACTTAGAATGTTATTCTAGTTGCCCCTATCCTTATGGATTATTGCTTTAATGAAATTAAAAGCATGTTTAAAGGAGTAGAAAAGATAAATCATGTAATTGAAACGAATATGATTTATTTATAACATGAATTATGTAAAATATCAAACCCTTGTGAATTATTTCTTTATTGAGATTAAAAGTATGTGGATGGATTTGATTTAACATTCATGTTGGAATTGTATAGAATTTTCTTAATAAATATGATGCAATACATATTTATGATGAGACATGGTTTTTATTGAGGCCCTTTATACATATTGAGTACACCGTGTCTTGTTAAGTGCATGGGTGTTGGTTTATGCGGGTCGTGTAATCATGTGTAAGTTGACTTGTGTCGGATCATCGCAATAACTGGCCAGGGGGTGTTCCCAACCTACGGAACTAGTGTGTCTAGGAATCGGGTATAAAGTCAGATTGTGCCACTGGGTGGAGTGTGTCGCTCTCGAAGTCGCAAGCTGGGCTTGTGCATCGATCTTCGGATCATTTATCGTAGTTGGGCTATATAGGCGTTGCAAGTTGGGCTTGTGCATCGATCTTCGGATCATTTATCGCAGTTGGGTTATTTATGCGACACTTATATCCGTTGATCTTAGTGGTTGGTGTGTGTACCATGGGTGGTGTTGAGTCACATTGCATTCATGTTGCCATTATGTAATTTCGTTCTACATGTAGATCATGATATCAGTACATGTGATTTTGGAACATGTTTAATATGAATATTGATAAATGAATTCATATTTTAATATAATGCTCAACTGAAAGTGAATAACGTGAAAATATGATTTAAATGTAGTAATTGTTAAAGTATAATAAAATGAAATTTTTTATGTTTGTGGTTATGTATCTTTATGCCCTTTGAGGGTTAAGTATGTTGGTTCAGTGAGCTCTTTGGATAGTCGAGGTCAGTGGTAGATTTTAATATCAAATGTAAGTTAAGGCCTTAGAGAACACGAGTGATGAAATTGTGAACCTAGTTGATTGTGTAATATAGGCCTTTAGATGCCTTTCACCTTTTAAGAAATGGATTATTATCAACCGTACTTTTGAGATTTTGGTTGAATTAGATTATGTGACAATTAAACTTAGTTGTTTTCGTGACAACGACCATTTAGGATCTTAACGTCCTTAGTGATTTTGTTCTTCCTTGGAGTTGTAGTCACTCTTATTAGGCTGTCATTCGAAAATGACATTTTTCGAGATTTATAAACAAACTCCTTATTTAAAAGAAAAATTCATTTTCGCCTACCCCCGTAGCCACAACAAGTTTTCGTACTTTAAAAAGTGATCTTAGGAGATTATTTAAAAAGATTTTTAACTTCTAAAACTCGGTGATGGCGAATGCCGAGACCGAGGGCAAGACGGTCATTTTCACTGTGTGGATTCTTAAAACAAACCTACTTTTTAACATTTCTCGAGATTCTGAGATTCCTAGGCTTCTTTCTCAAGATCTCGACCGACAACGTTTTTTAAAATGTATCTTCTGTTACACTTTTGCTTTCGTTCATTTTTAAATCTCGAGTATGAAGCTTGTTGTTTAGTGCACAGACGTAGTATTGCCTTTCCCTTCTTTTAGTTACTTAATGTCACCACCTAGGTGATTTAGGTTTTTACACATGTTAGGGGCATGGATGTCAAATGGATTGGTTCGAGTATTAAAAACTTTTTTCTTAAAACTATTGAATCCTTTTGATTCATCTTTTTGTGACTTTTACTCTTAGCCATTCGCTTTTGGGTTCTTTTGTTTGGGTGTCTCCCTAATCACTGGTGGGTGTTCTTAACATTGATATTGTTGGCTCGTTCTCCGTTGGTTTAGCATTGGGACCTCTTCTCCCTTACTATGTTTCTTAACCTTTATGTGGTCGTTCATGAGAGTAGTGTTTATGTACTCTCCGTGATTTGATCAATTAGCTTCCCTTACCTATAGTGAGAGCGTTGGTGGTTTGATTGACCTTATTGAGGATATTATTATGAAATTGATGTGGTAATGTGCTTAGTGGCATTGATGAGGTGATTTAGTCCTTGAGAGGTAGATCTCCTCTAGGAATGGGATGATGGTTTGCATATATATATATATATATATATATATATATATATATATATATATATACTGATGATGGATTATGTTAGTACGCAAGGACGTGAGTGTTTTCCATCCTGTCTTCTCGGGGAGTGGGTTATGAGCCTTCCTTAGTATTAGTTGTGAATTTTTTTCCTTTGGATATTAGAGGTGATTGTGATTCTCCCTGTTTGGTTCCTCTGGTTAGCATTGTGAGCGCTTGGTGATTTATTAGCTTGGACTTGGGTGTCGTGTACTTAGCGTACGTTTGTGAGAGTAGTGTAGACTACCGATATTGATACTTAGAATACGAGTCTTAGTTGTACCTTGTAAGACTGATTGTGTACTTATATGTATATATATATATATGTACTCATATATCGGGATATGATTAGTTACCTTTAGAATATGTATACACATATCTATATATATACTCGACTGTGTTTTGTACATTGGTATGTGACAGAGATTTATTGTTCGCATTATATTCTATGTTTCACGCCTTATCGTGCTTCCTTAATATATGATTGAGTTATTTGTGGGATTATTTGGGGTCTTGCATTGGCGTGAATGCCATGTGAGACGACAAACCGACCTAGGATAGATGCATGCACATGGAGTGGTTAGCATTTCCTGGACGCCTAGGACTGTGTTTGTTAGAGGTTTTATTGTGAGATGTGGTTTTGCTCACCCCCACACATATTGCAGGATTGCAGGTGGATGCTGACGACATGTACAATGACAATGCCGGTACAGATGGTTTGGGACGTTGTACTTAGTATTTATTCCTTTATTCCGTTATTCATTTTTTAATTTTGTTTCTCCTCCTCTTGTTATCCGGAGGCTATTATTGTAGTTTGCGAGTCAGCCTGTTGGTATATTCCCTTTCTGTGTATCTTTTATTTTTCATGTATTTATTATTTTAAGATTGTTGACCCAAGGTTTTCCACCATGGGTAAACATGACAATTTGATGATAACAAACCATTGAATGTGGTGAATTTAATGTCTACTTGAGTTATGCTTAATAGGTTATTGATTCAAGATAAACTCAAGAGAGCTAGTAGATCCATGAGAAGATCAAGCAAAGGTGCGTAGAGCTCTAGTCAAACACTTAGTTAAATAGATGATCCTAAAGTCAACATTCCATCTTTTCATTGTGTTCGATGTTCTTAATTGGTTTCTCTTTGTTTGGATCACAACCCAAAATTCTCGGATGTCCCGGTTCAGGAATCTTACGAATTTAGGGGCGTGACAATTAAATTTGTACCCGAAGATTTTTCTTTTTTTTAAAAAAAATCATCTATTATATAACATGAACTAAAAACTGAACAATCTCTTTTCTAATACGGATAACCAAATAATTTGCAAGAAAAACCCGTCTTCCATCTTTTTATCAAGTACTCATTTAAAAAAATTTAGGTACCACTCTGATCAGCTCTCTATCAATATCAAGTTTACTAACAACTATCAAATTAACAAATTTAACAACTTAAGTATATTGTATTGCAATACCTCATAGTTATAATCATAAGTAATAATGATAAATATATGAACTGGTATGTGTCAAAACTTTTAAAAATAAATAAAATAAAATAAAAAAGAGCATTTTTCTTTGTAAATAAAAATTGAAGTGAAGTTAAAATTATTGTTGAATTAATCAATGAGATTAGAATAAAAATAAATTAATATAAAAATCTTATAATTTATTGATTGGTTATATAATCATGGTATTATGTTTTAAAACTAGGACTACAAAAGCTATTTTTTCAATTTTAATTATTTATTTTATAAATTGTTGGTCCACAAATTTTATTGGGAATTAAAAATTATTCTTTAGGGGGCCAATATAACTATAATTTATTTTTAGGTTTATATAATATATAGAGTAGTAAAATACTTATAATATATCTCTCTCTAGGGATGACAAAATGGTCCGACTCGGCCGGGTTTCGACCCGTCCCAACCCGATTGGGGCGGGTTTGGTAAACTTATAAACGAGTTTGGGACGGGTTTGGTATCCAAAATTAAAACCCGAAGTGGGTTCGGGTCGGGTTCGGGTTTTTTTGAAAACCCGTTGGTAACCCAACCCCGACCCGTTTACGATTTTATTTTTATTATATATATATATATATATATATGTGTGTGTGTGTGTGTGTGCGTTTTTGTCTATATATAACTCATTAATCTGATTCTTTGTGCTGACATTTATATATATATATATATTTTTTGGAAGAATTTAAGTCAATATGCGTATATATACATTTGTTTGTCTAAATATATGGGATATTTAGTTTATAACGTAAAGCAAAATATATGCCTAGAATAAGAGAGAGATACTTGGTTTATAAATTAATTTGTCATCAAACGTATTATAACTTAATTTGTCATCAAATAATTTAGTAAATCAACTGTACTTCTAATTTATTAAAAATAATTTAGTACAACAGATGGTAATCCGATGGAACCCGTTTATACCGATGGAGTGGTAATTGTATTACCGATTACAATCCGTCACGGGTTTGAGGCGGATTTGGTATTAATAATTTAAAAATGGGATGGTAATGATATTAGTCAAACATGTCCCAAATCCAACCCGTTGTCATCCCTATCTCTCTCGTCTCTGCAGACAAATATCATGAGTAGGACAATTTTACTTGTGGGGTTAAATTTGTCTAAGTATTAAAGAATTTATGATAAATTACACTTTCATCCCATTTTTAATGTAAATTATGCCCGCATCCCTTATGATTTAGCTAATTACAATTTCCTCCCTTATTTGTTTCATTTATCGCATTTAACCTCCGACGAGGTCAAACATCGTCACGATGATGTCACTCAATTTTGTCACATGAAATGACTGATTTACCCCCTAAATTTTAACCCACCCATAATGATGCAAAAAGACAAATATACCCTCACAAAAAGAAGCTCCATTATATATAATGTATATATATATAAAGAGAGAAAGATGGGGTTCTAGAGAGAGAGAGAGAGAGTTTATACATGTATAATGAGAGATAGAAATGAACAAACTCATTGAACTCTAGCATGCAATCGAATAATATCTTGAAAGTGATTGCGAACTAGGATTTTTAGGGTTAGGGTTTGGCTTTAGGAATTTCTAGGGTTGGATATAAAGGTCATTTCCCATACTCCGGTAACTTTACTCGATTGCAGATAAAATCTAGAGGGTGAAAGTATAATTAGTGGAATCACATGGGTGCGGATGTATTTTATGTTAACAATTGGGGTAAAAGTGTAATTTATTCAAGAATTTAATAAATAAACAAATGGTTTGTATTTAAGACTTTACAGTTTTTCATGATAAATCAATTAACTTTAGGATTGGTGATTAAAATATATAAAAATTTTCCAAGTTTTATTTTTCAAAATCCCAGATAGTGAAGGTGTAAATAAGATTCTTTACAGCCTTACGCGTAGGGCTGCAAACGAGTCGAGCCGAGCCGAGCTTTGGAATGTTCAAGCTCGGTTCATTTACTAAACGAGCCTAGAAAATGTGTTCAAGCTCGGCTCATTTGCTTAACGAACGAGCCCGAGCCGAACGCTAGATTTAACGAGCCGAACCCGAGCTTGTTCACGAACAACTCATTTCAGTGCAACATATATTAATCTTCCTAATAGTTGTTTGGATTGAATTGTTGCATATTTGTTTTAATATATTTTCACTAGTATAATTTTTATGAATGAATTTTATGTTATGACCGCCTAATTTCTATAATTTTTTCACAATAATCTTCATAATTTGTTCAATTTGAACACTTTCTTTTGTTAAATATAATATAATTTTACTATTTAACTTAGACGAGCCTGTTCACGAGCTTGGCGAGCCGAACTTAGTAATGTTCAAGCTCGGCTCGTTTACTAAACGAGCCTAAAAATTGTGCTCAGGCTCGGCTCGTTTACTAAACGAACGAGCACGAGCCGAGCTCTTAACGAGCCGAACCCGAACCTGCTCACGAAAGGCTCGATTCATTTGCAGCCCGCGGCTCTTGTCTTTTGAAATAGGGAGTTGGCACTCATACGTCAGTAACGAGGACACGTAACGCATTTGGTCACTAGTACTTTTATATATATATCATATATACGATCTCAGAACCACATAAAGAACATATATATACACGTATAGCTTGGTTATATATATATTTTTAACCTGTATAGATATAGATATAGATTTATATATTAACCAGCGTGTTGGGTGACGGAGACTGTTGTTGACCATCCACATTTTGGATCTAGGGCTTTCTATTGGTGACAATTGTTTCGTCGTCACACCAACAAACCCTAGCTACAACTGTTTCGGATTATCATCATCATCGAATCCATAATCGCCAAAGCTTTTTATTGACAGATCTATAAATATTTTCTGAATCGCATATCCCCAAAACCCCTAATTTCTCTCGATCTGATCACTAATCTTCAAAAATTGACCAAGAATTCAACAGAAATTTAACCGGATTGATTGCCATTTTCATCGAACGAACTCATAGATCTGTATAATCAATTTGATATTTGTATGAGAAAATGTATGAATCGGTTGTTTATGAAGGGGATAAAGTAGTTGGAGTTGTTGAGATTTATGCTGTGGGTCAGATTCAAAACGGCGGTGGCGGTGGCGGTTTCAGAGAAATTCGGATCTCTCACTGTTCGGCAGCGAGTGAGAGGTGTCCACCACTAGCTGTGCTACACACAGTTACATCCTCTGGTGTTTGTTTCAAAATGGAGTCCAAATCGCAACCACGGGACTCGCAGCTCCACCTCTTGCACTCATCGTGTCTTAGAGAGAACAAGGTATTGCCAATCTTCAACCAATTAAAGTAAATAAAATAAATAACCAAAATTGAACTAAAATTTGAAGTAAATTTGCAGAAATTGGAAAACTTTGACTGTGGACTCTGGACTTTTAAAACAAATTTCAGTGAACCCTATTATTATAAATCTCATCTGGACTGAAAAATAAAAATTTTGGACGTCTTAAACTTTTATTGGATTTTGATAAAAAAAAATGTCAGTGAACCCTGAAAATGTCAATACCCTGGAAATTCATACCCTGGATATCTTAAATTTCCAGTGAATATTTTCCGACTGGACTGAAACTTGGACATCTGAATTTGGCAGTGAATTTTGTTGGTAAACCTTAATGTTGTAGCACAAATCTAGACGGGAATTAAATTTGGGAAGTGAACTATAATGTTATAGCACAAATCTGGACAGAAAATCTTATATGATACTTTGGACATCTTGATTTTGCATTGAATTTTCTACATGGAAGATATGATAGTTTCCATAAAATGATTCACAATGAATTTTGGAATTGAACCCTAATGCTATAGTACAATCCTGGACAGAAAATAATGATACCATGGGCATCTGAACCTTGACATCTGAATTTTGCATGAAAAAATCTTGGAAGTGAAACCTAATGTTTAATCAAAATTCTGGACTGATATATAACACTTTTGGCCATCTTTATTTTGCCATGGTTATGATCTTCATGGATATGTGTGGAACAAAAGCCAATGTACTCAATAATCGCTAACAATCTACTGCTGCATATTACAAAAAAAAAGTGAAAAATGGAGAGTAATTGGTTAAGGGGATTGTTTACCATTAACATTGGTTAGGCAAAGAATACATGTTGATACATACCGTAATGCAACTTGTCTCACGTTTCTTGAGTTTGATTGAGAAGGATTTTTCTTCACTGAAATGTTATATCCAAATTTATAGTTCATGAATAAGGTTGTAATTTATACTACTTTTGATATCTGTGGCATTGGAATAGAAATCCTTCAATGATTTTTTTTTTTCCCCCACCTTTTTCTCCTTTCTGATATTTTATTTTCCCTTTTATCATACCTTCTTGTCATATGTAACATCCACATGTGGACTCGTCCATTCACTGATTAGTACTTGTTTACTCACTTAGTATTGTAATCCTGCCAACATCTTGTGATGATAATGATAACTGTGTTTTCAGACTGCGGTAATGCTACTAGGTGGGGAGGAGCTCCATTTAGTTGCCATGCCTTCTAGGAAGAATGGTGAACAGGGCGCATGTTTCTGGGGATTTATCATTACAAATGGACTCTACAATTCTTGCCTTGCCTTGCTCAACCTTAGATGTCTTGGCATTGTATTTGATCTTGATGAAACACTTATAGTTGCAAACACAATGCGGTCATTTGAGGATAGAATTGATGCCCTCCAGCGAAAAATTAACATGGAGACAGATCCACAACGAGTTTCTAGTATGCTAGCAGAGGTCAAACGTTATCAAGATGACAAAATTATATTGAAGCAATATGCAGAGAATGACCAGGTTGTGGAGAATGGCAAGGTGATGAATTCTCAGCACGAGGTTGTTCCAGCTTTGTCCGACAACCATCAACCTATTGTCCGCCCAGTTATAAGATTACAGGAAAACAACATTATCCTGACTCGTATCAATCCGCTGGTATGTATATGTCTTGAATTCTCTCTTAAAATTTCTCTGTGATTACAGCTTCCAATATCTACCATGGCATACTTCTATACACAAATGCCATAATATATTGTTGTTTTGATGCTTTTTCCCTTCACATTCAATACTCTGAGGGTAGTGAGGCTGCATTACATGAGGAACGTACCTGGATTCTTTAATGGATTTTTTCATTATATTTCTTTGAGTTCCGTAACATATGTAACTCTTATGTGTTTGTAGATTCGTGATACAAGTGTTCTTGTGAGATTGAGACCCGCTTGGGAGGACCTACGGAGCTACCTGACTGCAAGAGGTCGAAAGCGTTTTGAGGTGTATGTTTGCACAATGGCTGAAAGAGATTATGCTTTAGAAATGTGGCGGCTTCTTGATCCTGACTCAAATTTGATTAACTCAAAAGCGCTATTGGACCGTATTGTTTGTGTCAAGCCTGGTGAGTTTTGATGACAAATGTGTAGGGTCTTGGTCCATCTGTATATATCTTAAACAATATGCAACTTGTTATATAAGATGAGCGAAAAAATTATGCAGTTTGTTTTATGATCTTCATTGATCTTACCAATTCCTTTTTTGAATAGGCTCAAGAAAATCCTTGTTTAATGTGTTTCAAGAGGGAATCTGCCATCCTAAGATGGCTTTGGTAATTGACGATCGTTTGAAAGTGTGGGATGAAAAAGATCAACGTCGGGTGCATGTTGTTCCAGCATTTGCTCCATATTATGCTCCTGAAGCTGAAGTATGTGATGTGTGCAATTGATTATGTTATTGAATCACAACAAATGCATTCCTTTTCGAATGAGAATGGCCATTTTTTTGTTTTTTTTAATGGTTTGACATTTCGTTAATGATATGCTACTCATCAGAAGTTCCTTTTTCTTTTTGTGTTTTGTTTTTCAATTTTGTAGGCAAATAATTCTGTTCCAGTATTGCGTGTTGCGAGAAATGTTGCCTGTGATGTTAGAGGTGGATTTTTCAAGTAAGAAACAAACTAAAACAAGTTAGCACTAAAAAAATACGCACTAGAACACCACTGACCACTGCTGGAGTTTCTTGAGTTTTTGCTAGGCAGATTTATCCTTTCTTAATGAGATGACATGTTTTGATACAGAGATTTTGATGAAGGTCTCTTACAAAAGATATCGGAAGTTTCTTATGAAGATGATATCGGACATATCCCTTATCCTCCAGATGTTAGCAACTATTTAATTTCAGAGGTTAGCAAGTACAAACTTTGGTTTCTTTGGCTAATCTTAAAGTTGCAGTGGAATTGTCATAGTTGTTAATCCCTGATGGCTATTGTGTCCATCTGCTAATGTTTTTATTTTAATTATGGTTGATTTTTTTTTTTGGTTGCAAATAGGTTGTTGACTATATACTGTCTGAATTTCACTTGTACCTTTTATTTATTTATTTTCTTTGTTCCTTCTTGTCAAAATTTATTCATCTTTTCGGTTTGATAGAATTTTTGGAATTTTTTTCTCTGTTCAGGAGGAAGCTGTAGCTATGGCTGGGAACAAGGATTCTCTTTTTGATGGCATGACAGGTGTTGAGCTTGAAAGAAGATTAAAGGTAATATATGTGTAATTGATGTCCTCATACTCTTCGTTGATTTTTTGTTTTTTCATTCAAGTATACCGTTTGGATTTGACAAATAGAGCTTGAAAGGTATTTGTAAGGCTCATGGCAACCTGAAATACTTATTACATACTTTATCCTTCATACAATCTAAGTTAAAAGATCTTGCAGCTACTTGTGCATTTAAGGTTCCATTTAACTTTTATCAACTTGGTCATTCAGGACACAACCTCAGCTTATTCAGCAGCCTCCTTAACAGTCGGTAATCTAGATCCAAGGCTTGCTCTCCCTACTCAGTGTACAGTAGCATCATCTTCTATCTCAATTGTGCCATCAACATTGCAAGGTTCAATTCTGCCATTTTCCAATAAGCAGTTAACTCAGGTGACTTCAGTAGTCAAGCCATTTGGACAAGTTGGCTTCCCAGAAGGAAGCTTGCAAAGTTCCCCTTCCAGGGAAGAGGGTGAGGTTCCAGAATCTGAATTAGATCCTGATACAAGGAGGCGGCTTCTTATTTTGCAACATGGCCAAGACACAAGAGACTATGCATCAAGTGAACCTCAATTTCCGGCACGACCCCCAGTAGAACTTCCTGTGCCGCAGGTGCAGGCACGTGGAAGCTGGTTTCCAGGGGAAGAAAAGATGAGCTCAGGACAAGTTAACCGAGTACCACAGAAAGAATTTACTTTAAATTCAGAGGCAATGAATATTGACAAGCACCGACACCATCATATTCCATCTGATCAAATATTTCCTGAAACTCAGAGATTTCCTAAGGAGGTAACTGGCATTTTGTGTTGGTTTGACATTATGGCCTTGAGTATTTTTGCTGAAAGGTGACAAATGTATTTATCTTCCTGTTATATATTGCAGGTTGTTCAAAGAGATGACAGATTGAGATTAAATCAATCAATGCTTCGTTGTCGTTCATTCCCAGGTGAGCTATTAAGTACAATTTATATTATATTGGAATAGGAGATATATATTGTGGCACATGGACTCGGATACGTGTGTCGAACAGGGGTTTGTATCCTTGTGTCGGACATGTCAAATCTAATAGGACACATGGACACGGCTAAATATTTATATTATTTAATGTTTTTATTTATTCTTAATGTACGGTAACGGTTAAATCAAATATAGTCTTCAAACTGGGCATTTCACTCATTTGAAGTAATAATATAGCAACATGGAACCATTCCGACTAGCATCTTTCGAACCCGGGAACTTCACCTACTTTAAGGGAGTCCATGTAACATAGGATATATATAGTAAATGGGTCAAAATAGGTTTCAGTTAATCTTGGTTGACCTAACACGATTATGATACAGTCAATTAAATGTGTCTAATCGGGTTCAACATGAGCTATAAAACACGAACACGACACTGTTAATCAATTGGGTTAAGCGGGTTGACACGTTTGTGACCTGAACACGATTAAAGCTTACCCAAATTTGCTGACTTCGTGTAGTGTTTGAGTCGTTTTGGTGGGTCATGTTGAAATTTGCCACCCTAACCAGAGGTGAAGCTACGAAACTTGTCGGGGGGGGGGTTGAAATTTATATATTTTTAGGTTACTAGAAGTTTTTTTTTAAAATGGGGGTGGAAATGCTATTTTTTATAAAATATATATTTTTTAAGCTATCAAAGGATTTTTTTTTTAAATTGGCAGGGGCCATAAGCAATGTCCCTCTTTCTCCTTCCATTTCCTTTCCTTGGCTCCAGTTTTTTTATTTTAAGTTCACCATGTTTTGGAACATGTTCCTGACGTGCATAATGCGTGTTAAAAATAATAGTAACAGTGTTCAAGGAACACTTTTACTCAAAATGCATACTTTATCTAAAAGTTTTATTTCCTGTTTTTATATTATCTAAATTTAACCTTCCATTTCCTGTTGTATGCTTTGATTGTTGAACCGTATTAGTGAAAGATAGTCAATAAAGAATATCCTAGTTAACACAGCCTCACCAAGTAATTGTTTATCCAAGAGAAATAAAACCTTAGACCTGATGCTTCCTGAGACTCCAGGGCCAAATGTTTTACCACTTGAACCAACCTCTTGAGGTTTAACATAGTCAATTCCCCACTTATATGGAAGAAACATGATAAGAGTGCAACTTCATGTCTATACTGGTGCTACATTTTCTACTAGGTCCTGCTGTTGATGATGTGGTATTATCAGCTGATGCAGTCCTGCATCATAATCGCAAATTTTTACTGGGTAGTTTTCTATGATCAGGGAATTTGTAGATCCAAGTTGTGGATGATTGGAACAAAGAAGGGAGAAAACATGTGTCAAACGAAGAATGATTAATAACCTTTTCTATTAAACTTCTGACATTAATCGTAGAAACTAGAAGCAACTGTAGTTATCCAGGAGAATCGAACATTTTGCATTGGACTATGGCTTAGAGTTTGAGCAGCAAATTTAGATTAACAAAAGCAATATTGCTTTCTACATGATCTTCAGCTTTTATGACCTTTCGGTGTCATGTTCACATTTTAATGAAATTATTTGCTATTGGCAATTCTTCTAATAAATATATTTTTAGGATATGTGAAAATCTCTGTTGGAGAATTTTCTTGGGGATTTTCTTCTTTATTATTAGGTATATTCTCCATTTTTTTGGGGTCTTGGGTTCGCTCTCCTTGAGTGCTTTTACTAAAATCCATTTTACTTATCAAAAAAGAAAAGTTAAAGAGGAGTAAGTTCTTCATTTTTTATTGGGTAAATGACATAAAACACCCCTATAGTTTGGCCAATGGGCACTAAACCGCCTATATGTTCAAACAGGTCCCTATAGTTTCAATTGTGATAAAAAAAAGCCCCTTGCCATCATAATGCCGTTAAATAAGAGGTGAATTTACTTTGTTAGCCCTCTAGATTTAACATTAAAATTAATTAAAAAATTTAATCAATTAAAAAGTTACCAAAAAAACCCTAGCCACCACCACAACCCTAGCCGCCACCAGCACCACCATCTTCAACCTCACCTTGCCGCCACTACCACCACCACTCTTATACCTGATTCTTGATTTCTTTTGATACTGGGTCTTATAGTTAGATTGACTCTCTTCGGATTTATTGGAGGCCTTAGCTCTCTTGGAGTGACTTCTCATGTGACCAAAGAGATTTCATGGAATCAAATTGTTTCCCACATTTTTCACAGAGATTTCCTTCTTCTTCTCTTTGAGTGACATCTCATGTGAACAGACAGAGCTCTCGTTGACCCAAACCCTTTGCCACATTCTCTACAAACATTGTATTTCCTTAAAGCACCACCATGTTTCGGATTCGAAACCCTGCAAGACTTTTTGGGGTCTCTCTGAGGCCATAACAAACACCTTCACTAACCACATTGCTGTTCTTGAGCTTTTCTTGCTTGACTTTCAAATTGCCATTGCTTGAATGTGAAACCGTCCAAATCTTTTTAGGGTTTGATCTAAACCCATTATTCGTATCATCTTCACCTTCAAAACCCATATCACCAACAGTCTGATCTTCAAGCTTTTTCGCTGAAATTAACCCTAAATGAACTCTCATGTGACCTCCCAAGGACTGTCCACTGGAGATACTCTTGCTACAAAACTTGCATATAAACCTTTGTTCTTGATCTTCTTCCATCGATGAATGAATGAAAAAGCACAAACAACTGAGAATTGAAAAACCCAAACCCAGATCACATTCTATGGAAGCACAACAATCCTAGTATAAAAGACAGTGGATTTTCGAAAAAAATCAAAATTCTCAAGATTGTGATTAGTGAATTCAGTGAGATCACAAGTGTAATTGGTGTTGAATTGATCAACGAGGACCTATATTGGGTATCAGATCCTATAGAGAATGGTGTGGTGTATCTTCACTTTCTCTAAAACACTAGCTAACGTCCGGGGGGTTGCGGTGGCGGCTAGGGTTGTGGTGGTGGTTGCGGCGGCGGTGGTTGCGGCAGCGGTGGTGGGTGGTGGTGATGGTGGCAGCTAGGGGTGTGGTGGTGGCTAGGGTTTTGGGATGATAATATTTGGGTTGAAGATGATGATGTGGCATTAAGGGGCTAATGGGTCTTTTCACCACTTCTTAAAGGGGTAATAATGGCATTTAACAGGTCATGTGAGGTGCACATGATGAACTAACATCCATTTTTAATGGACGACTGACGGCAGGGGGTATTTGGCCCACTTTTAAATCTTTCGAGGACTTTTTTTGCCCAAAATGAAGGTTAGGGGTGTTTAGCGCCCATTTATGAAAGTATTTTATGCCCTTTACCCTTTTTTATTTTATATTGGGATATGCTTGCTATAAAATTGTTTTTCTATTTTGAAGATGAGGTTCCCTCAAGTCAATCATCCTCCAGCAATAGGGATCTTGATGCCGAACTTGGACAAGTTGACCCATATGCTGAATCACCTACTGGAGCTTTACAGGATATTGCAATTAACTGTGGAACCCAGGTTATTAATGGTTTTTTTTTTTTCTTTATTCCTTTTAGGTGGGTGAATATAGCAAGGTTTTGTAGTAACTAAATATTTATCTCAGCATCATGCATTTTGTTCTTGTTTTCTTATAGTTAACTTTACGTGCCTATTCCACATACTTGTAGGTGGAGTTCAGGTCAGCTTTGGTTTCAAGCACGGCGCTGCAATTCTCGGTTGAGGTTGTATAAATTTTCATTGGGATACTTGATATTTCTACAGTTCTACAGCAGTAATATAATATAGAATTTCCAATAGCTTCAGTTATAATTGTAGTTCACAATTGTTTTATGAATCCTCTAATTATGAGAATCTGTTAGCAGTGGAATTCCCGATTGTCTGCTGCCTGACTTTGTTGCCTATATCTGTAGTGAGAAGTACATTCTCTGAATAACCTCATGCCATATTGCTGTATTTGCAGGTCTGGTTTTCAGGAAAGAAAATTGGTGAAGGAATTGGTAGGACAAGGAGGGAAGCCCAGCATCAGGCTGCTGAGGGATCTCTGATGAATTTGGCTGGTAATTGCTTTTTATTGCTGTCTTTATTGGGACTGTTTTAATTGACTGGTTAGTTTTTCTAGTGAATTCTGTTATCGCTTTTGGTTAAGACTTCTTGCTGTCTTAGATTTCACTTTGTGTTAAGTTATTCTTGCTGCTTTTGATGTTTTAAAGAAATGGCTTGTGATTCTTTTGTTGTAGCAATTTATAGATGAACAAACCAAGTATTATACTCATTAAGTACAAAACTTTGAGGTGACATGCCCTTCATATGGAACATTTGCTAAGGTTCAAGGGTTGTGTTTGTCATTCTAAACTTGGCGATGAAATTTTATGTTGACTGTATGTAATATAGCAGGTCCAGTAGAAGCATTTACTTCAGGATTTAGAGTCTTGAAATAAAGAGATCTGAAGTATTAGTTATTTTATTGCATGCTGAAGGCGAAAATGTAAGCTTTCCTGCAAATGCAACTGGAAGGAGTTATCCCTTTTTTCTTTTTGAAATTGGCTATTGACTGTAGTGCTTCCAGAAAGCCTTCTTCTACTAGTGTTTCCAAATGTCTACCTCTTTGGCAGTATAAACTTTGGGGCCTCAATGTGACTTTGAAGTAACCAATAGCTGTTTTACTTTTTGCCCTGATCTACATATCTTATTCTCTGTCTAATATAGGCTTCCTGACACCAATTATCTGTTTGATATTCCACCAGCTATTAAGCCAAATATCTTGTCATCCTTATTTCCTTTTTTTAAGGCGAGTCTTATCGGATGGAAAGTTTTTGTTTAAACGAAGTATGCATGACAAAGTAGAGAAAACATTGAGGCAAAAACCATCTAAACTAAAGATCAGTCCACTATCCTTTATGGAAACATGAAATTGATAGTGCCAGAAATCCAGTTCGGAGAGGAACCCTAGAGGGAAAAATGACAAGATAATAATTCTGAGATCTCCACATTGTACTACGCTCACAGCCTTCTTAGATATCCTCAAGGTATGTTTGGCAGTATAGTATTGGAGCTTTGGGATTGGAGTTGGGGTCTCAATCCCAAATTACAGTTTGGATGCGAAATTTGGAATTGAATCATAATACCTGATGCCCCACTTACACAGTTTAAATCACACGGAATGAGCAATAAGATCTGAAACACCAAATAAGAATCGTCCCTCTAACCCTCCTTTTTTTATAGCTTTTATTCAATCTATCAGCATTATATGGAAACTCAGACCCTGAAGGTCCACAAACGACACCGACGACAACTCCTCATATTCCATATGGTACGTATTGGTTACTAAAAGTCATGTGGCAAAAAAGAGAAGTCAAAACTACATGTCTGAGGTTACATGTCTCGATTGAAAAGTCAAAGGGTCTCAGATTGAAATCACCATGGCAATGCCACAATATCAGCAATGATGCAATTTGGTCAAACGGTCAGTGGACAAGTTACATGGCATATACCACATCATCAAACAGAAGATTAAAGACCTGGTTTGAGAGCACGACTCAAGAATCACTGGGATTTGACGAGGTAATTGGTTTGGTGGCAGAAGTCCAGGGTTCGACTAGTTGACCTCAACCTCACTTGTATAGAGAGTACCATTGTTACTCCTATACAACTTACTCCCAATTTTATTTGAGATTGCTTTATAATTATTTGAGAATAATTTTATATATTAGTTGTTATGTCACTTGACCCTTCTGTGATGTCATGTGATTACATCATAATGCCTCTTTCTCGGCCTATATATAGAGAAGGACAAGAAAAGGGAGAAAGTGTACAAGGAGGAACTACCATTTTGACTCCCGCACAACTTAAACCCTACTTTATATGAGATTGCTATATAATTATTTGAGAAATTTATATTTATTACTTGTTGTTAAAGGAGTTAAATATTTAAGTTACACCATCTCTAACAACTTAAAATTTTAGAGTAGATGGGTTGTTGTCAGAGGTAGCAATTGGGCGGGTTAGGGCGGGTTTGGGTTGGGTCGTAAACGCTTCAGTGACCCATTCTTGATCCGCTATGATAGGTCATATGCGGGTTGGGTCATAAACGATCCGGGTTAACGTCAACCCACGGGTTGACCCAACCTGTAATTTTTTTTATTTTTTTTTACAAAATTTAATGGTTAAAATATGTTGCAAGTCAAATTTAGTTTTAAGAAAATAAAAGATGTGACATTGGCATGAGTTTTAAAATAGTAAAAAATATAAGTTCCTAAAATGTAATAAACACTAATAACTTAATTGCATTAGTAAAAGGACTCTTGATAATATATATATATATATATATCATAATAAGATAGGTCACATGTATATCAACACCTCATATCTATCAACACCACAAAATTTGACCGAAGGGTTGCATGTGCGCAGTGGTGGATTATGGTGGCATTTCGGCTTGGTCGAGGGTGAAGGATGTTTTTATTTCTTCTTTGTTTTCTTGGGTGGAGGGTCGCAATTGTATATCAATCGATGAAAAGATAGAGTTTTTGGATTCTTTTGGCCCGTAGAGGCTTTTCTTGTATTCTTTGGGATGCATTCCCCGTTTAAGTGTTTTTTATACAATTACTTATAAAAAAAATAAGACTTCGGTGGCTTGGGGCGAGTTGGAATAGGTGAGTTTGCAGGTAAAGTGGTGATTTTGGGAAGGAAACAGAGGTTGGAGGTGAAGCTCCCAAAATGATTAATGATGTTCATTGTATGTATATATATCACTTCTCCTTCAAATACATATATATATATATACATATATATATATATATATTGAAGAAGAGAAGTCGAACTTGGGGTGTTCACAAATTCAGTATTATTTTTGCTAACTTTATCACATAGGAGTGTTCCCAAGTAACAATAAATAATAACACATATGATGCTTCACATCAACCAATAGTTATGGAGGCCTAAGACGCTATCTAATTTTTTCTCTCTATCTCTCATGCTATCTAGTTTTCAGGTTACCGGCGTCCTAGCCTGGTGACCTTCTTTGGTCTCTCTCTCCCCAGTTTCCTTTCTATCTTCGGTTCTCCTTCCATTTTCTTGGTCTTTGTAGTGATGCCTTCTTTTCTGGAGGTGATAAAGCTTCCACGACTGTTTACTGATGGTAAGGTGAGGGTCGCCTTCCCTCCCAGAGGCCTTTCCCTCTATCTTGATGATGCTTCTACTGGTGGTCGACGTGATAGGTTGAGGTCATGCTTGGTTGGTCGATTCAATGTGGTGGTAGGGAGTGTCATGGAGATCTACGAGTGGGTAAAAAGGGTCTGGAAGGTATCTTGTGGGTTCTTTGTGGCGATTATGGCAGAGGACTGCTACCTCTTTCGGTTCCCCTCGCTGACAGCGGCGGAGGAGGTGTTGAGGAAGGGCCGTCGGTACTGGGGGAATGCTTACTTGACTTTGGAATCATGGGATTCAAAGATAGGATGCTCGGGTTATTTGAAAAAGTAGGGGGTAAGGGTGGTTTGGGAATGTGGCCTCCCCTTACATTTATGGTGTCTCAATTTGTTCAGAATGATTAGTGATTTGTGTGGTGGTTTTAAGGGGGTGAAATTTGAAGACGTAAGACTGCCGAATCTGGTTCGAATCATGGTGGCGATGGGCGGCGAAACCCCACCTGAGATTTTCATTCACGATGAGCAGCTTTGTTTCAGAGTTGTTATCATCGATGCTTTCTCTCCTTCTTTGGTGCCAACCACAGAAAGCTTGGCGGGTGGGGTGTCAAAAAGAGTAGGGCACTGAGCTTACGAAGGGTGGTCTGGTTTTTCCGGTGAGTCATGGAGGAAGACGATGGTCTGCTCCCTTAGATCGTGTTGAGAATCATGAGATCAGGACACGTTGTGGTCCCTCTCATCGAATGATGCTGATGGGAAGATATGATGGAAGGACACGTGGTGGTTTATCACATCAGATGGTGCAGATGAAAGGTTGGTTTGATGGGCGTTGGTCACGTGAGGAGAATAATGTGTTAGGTGGGGCTGGGTGGAGTATTATGAGGAAGCATAATCGGGTGACATGTAGTGACCCTATAGCCACATCTTTTGGCAAGCAATGGATTACAGCTGAAATGAATTTGAATTCAAACAAGTGTATGAATGGGTTTAGTGAAGGGCCACGTGGAGGTAGTGCATTGGAGGTGAAGTCTATGCGGGAACGGCCGAGAGGAAGTAGTGGATCACGCGTGTTGCCATCACGTGCGCCGTTACTTCCTCCTTGGGCCAGATTTAGGCTTACTTCATATGGGCCTTCATATGGTCATAGGCCCTCTAGAGGTTGGTCTAAGCTTCCAAGAAAGGGCTCAGCCATGTATGGGTTAATGAAGAATTGGGCTCATGCTGGTTGGGTCGGGCCTGGAGGCTATAGTGGGCCAAGGTGACCTGAGTTCGTTTCGTTTGGGTCGGAGCAACGAGTTGGGCTTGGCATGCAGGCTTCTATTTCGGGTTCGGGTGAAACCTAGGTCTGATCGTTGTGTTCAAGTGCAGCGTGAGGCGCGTTGTCATTTCCGAAAGGATCGATTTAGGGCGGCGACCACTGTGGGGCAATTTTCGACCAAATTCTGGCATTAGAGCCGAGATGTGAAGGGGAAGCAGGCTGATCCGGTGGTGGTTGCGATGGTTCCCTCAGAGGCTAGTGAGGTTTTGAAGGGTTATATTGAGCCAAGGCCTTGGGAGTTCCATGGTAAGTCGTGAAGCGGGTCAAATGTTACTGATCATGTGTTGCTGAAACGGGTGGGTTCAGATGCCACGTCATGCTTGTACAGGCAACAGAGGTGTGTTTCTTTTACTTCTCCTTTGGAACAACAATTAGGTGAAAGGGAGAATGTGTTTAATCAGTTTGTTGATGAATTGGTGGGTGAAACTGATTGTTCCGATGGTTTCACTTGAAGTTTGACATCCGATGTTTCTGATTTCTCTTCTGTGGGTGAGTTTGATGTGGGTGTTGGTGGGTTACGAAATTTATAGCTTGTTGTGGAGGGGTTGGGAGGTAGTGATTGTTTGGAGGAAAGGGGTGATGTGTTGAATAGAGGTTCTGAAGGAGGGGAGCTTGTGTTATCAACTGGTGAAAATGACTTGATGGTAATGGAGAATGTGAAGCCAATTGCGATGGACTGTTCAGGGATATAATATCATGATTGGCCTCTCAAGACGGTGGTGGATGTTGTGGGGTAATGGGTATGTCTCTTGGGGAGTTTCGGGAGGAAGAAGAGGCTTTGCTTCATGCAATGAATGCGGATACCGATGAGGAAAATAACAACGAGAGAACTCTGTGCATTGTTCCTCATCCGTCTACTCTTTGGAATGGTGAAAGGGAGCTCTGGGGACTTGTGTGTGAAATTATTAGATGGAAAAAGTGATGGGTCGAGGAATAGGGAGAGGAGGTGTGGGGGAGGCCGAAGGGGGTTAATGGGATTTTTTATTGTTTCTAATGAAGCTTAAAATTGTTTCTTGGAATGTCCAGGGCTTAAATAACCCGGATAAACGTCGGATAGTGCGGTTGGCTCTTAGAAAATGGAATGCTCATGTGGTTTGTTTACAATAAACGAAGATGGAGACCATGTCTGACATAGTGGTAAAAAGTTTGCGGGGTAACTGATTTGTTTGTTGGTGCGCTTTGAGCTCTATAGGGGCTGTTGGATGGGTGATTGTGATGTGGGATAGGCAGTGTGTTTCTCTAGTGGCATCTCGGGTTGGAAGATTTTCAGTTTCTTGCTCTTTCTCGATGGTTGAGGATGGTTTCGGTTGGGTATTTTCTGGTGTGTATGGTCCTGTTGAGGATGGTGAGAGATATGTTTTGTGGAGGGAGTTGGGGGAAGTTAAGGAGGCTTGGCTACTCCCTTGGTATGTGTGTGTGTGTGTGGGGGGGGGGGGGATTTTAATGTTATCCATTTTCCATCAGAGAGATCTTCAGGGGGGTGTAGGACCCTTGCTATGGATTAGTTTTCTGAGTTTGTTGATGGACACGTTTTGCATGATCTTCCGTTGGTTGGAGCTGCTTTCACATGGTTTAGTTATCGCAATCACCCTACCTTGTCTCGGATTGATCGTTTCTTGATTTTCGGTGATTGGGATGAACAATTTCCTGATGTTGTTCAGTCTATTGGGCCTCGGTTTACGTCCGACAATGCTCCTATTGTGCTGGATTGCGGAGGTATTTATAGAGGAAAATCTCTGTTCAGATTCGAGAATATGTGGTTGAGATCCGGGGATTTCCGGAGTAGTCTTCCTCTGTGGTGGGCTCTCTCGGTCAGACAGGGGTCGCGCAGTTTCACCTTGGCTTCAAAGTTGTATGCGTTGAAGAATAAGATTATTTCCTGGAATAAAAGTTTTCGGAAATCTGGAATGGAGGAGGAACCGACTTGTGGCGGAGATTACCAAGATTGACAGTGCTGAGCTCAGTGGAGGCATGGATGACGAGCGGAGGGCTAGGAGAGATGTTTGTCTGGTAGAGATTGAGGAGATTGCGGTTCAGGAGGAGATCTCGTGGCGCCAGAAATCTCGAGCCATTTGGTTGAATGAGGTGATCGGAACACGAAGTTTTTCCATTGTGTTGCCAATGCCCACAGGAGGTCCAATCATGTTGGGAGTATCACTATTGAGGGGTCTTTGCTTAGTTCTGAGGAGGAGATCCATCAGGGGATTGCCAATTATTATTAGCGTTTATTTGAGGAGAAACGGGAACGGAGGCCACAGTTGGATGGTCTTCATTTTGACTCTATTTCTGAGAAGGAGCGTATCAGTTTGGAGACCCCATTCTCAGAGGAGGAGGTGGTCAGGGCACTGAAGTCCTGTAATGAGGATAGAGCCCTTGGACCCGATGGTTTTACTATGAGGTTTCTTCTTGAGTGTTGGTCCGTGGTAAGGGAGGAGTTGATGGGTACTTTTTGTGATTTTTACCGTGATGGTTGCTTTGTGAGGTCTCGTAATGCTACTTTCATCTCCCATCTCCCTTCTCCCTAAAAAGGGAGGTGTTAGTGACAGTCTTAGACCCATTAATTTGCTTGGGTGTATTTATAAGTTGATTGCTAAAGTGTTAGCATTTCGGATACGCGGTGTTCTTGATAGGGTTATTTCTGCTCCCTAAAACGTTTTTGTTGGTGGCCGCCAGATTCTTGATTCGACTTTTGTCACGAGTGAGGTAGTGGATGCTAGACTTCAGAGTGGGATTCTAGGGGTCCTTGTGAAGTTTGATGTGGAGAAAGCTTATGATCATGTAAGTTGGAGTTTTCTGTTATATATGTTGGAGCGGCTTGGTTTTGGTGAAAGGTGGAGGAGATGGATTCATTTTTGTATATCGTCGGCAAGTTTCTCTGTTATGGTTAATAGGTCTCCCTTAGGATTTTTTGGGAGTTCGCGTGGCCTAAGACATGGTGATCCCTTATCTTCGTTCTTGTTCCTGGTAGTGATGGAGGTGTTCAGTCGGATGATGACTAGGGCCTCGGAGGTAGCTCTTCTGTGCGGTTTTAGAGTGGGAAGTGTGGAACATCAGTTTGTGGATGTGTCACACTTGCTCTTTGCGGATGATACACTTGTGTTTTGCGACATAGAGGAGGTTCAGTTGAGGCATCTCAGATATATCTTGACTTTTTTTAGGTTGTCTCGGGATTGAAAATTAATACTAGGAAGAGTTATTTGATTCCGGTAGGCGAGGTGGGGAACGTTGGGGCCTTGGCTGCAGTATTGGGTTGTGGTGTTAGTCAGTTACCTTCTACATATATGGGTTTACAGTGGGATCGGTGGCTCAGCGTAAACCTTTCTGGGATGCTATGGTTGATCGGGTTGCTAAGAGGTTAGCAGGATGGAAACGCCAGTACCTCTCCAAAGGAGGCCGGCTTACTTTGGTGAAGTCTATGTTGTCCAATCTCCCCACTTATTTTATGTCTATGTATCAACTACCTAGCAATGTGGCTCTCAAGATTGAGAGACTTCAGCTGCAGTTTCTATGGGGAGGGGACAGTGAGCACTCTTCTATCGCTATTGTTAGGTGGGAGTCAATATATCGCCCGTTACAGGAAGGAGAACTGGGAATTTGGAGCTTGGTGCCTTTCAATAAAGCTTTGTTGGGGAAGTGGCTTTGGAGGTTTGGGATTGAGAGGGACTGTTTGTGGATGAAAGTGATTGTATGTCGATACGATGAGGATCATAGGGATTGGTGCTCGTTACTGGTTCACTACCGTAGAGGTTTGGGGGTTTAAAAGGATATTAGTCAGGATTTGACTGTTTTTTCTTCTCATATTCGCTTCAGCATTGGTTTTGGTAGCTCAGTTTGTTTCTAGTCTGACATTTGGTGCATCGACTCTTCTTTAGCTTCTTTATTTCCCATGCTCTTTCGTATTGCTCATGATCGACATGCTAGCATTGTCGACTGTTATTGGTTTGATAACGGTAGGATCGTTTGGGATGTTCAGTTTGTGAGACCTTTTCAGGATTGGGAGCTAGAGGAGGTGTCTAGCCTTTTGGGTTCACTCTATAGCTTGCCTACCCCAAGAGACAGGTCTGATCGAATGGTGTGGTGCCCTTCTCCTATTGATGGATTTTCGGTATCCTCCTTCTTCACGATGTCTTCTTAGTTGTCGCGCATGGTCTTTCCTTGGAAGGAGATTTGGCATTCTGGTGCCCATCTTAGAGTCGTATTTTTTGTATAGTCGGCGGTTTGGGGCAGAATTCTAACCCTTGACAACCTTCAGTGCCGTATCGTTGTGGTCAATAGGTGTTTTATGTGTAAAAAGGATGCGGAATCCGTTGACCATCTCCTCCTCCATTTCCCAGTGGCATATGACTGTTGGTGTTTAGTTTTTGGCTTGTTTGACATTTCTTGGGTGATGCCAACATCGGTCCGCGAGCTCATTGATGGTTAGTGGGATGGCTTCGCGGGGTTGTGGGCTCGTCATTTTTGGAGAGCGGTGCCCTTGTGTCTTTGGTGGGTTATTTGGCTCGAACATAACAACAAGTGTTTCGAGGGGGTGGAGTCCCCGATTGGTTTCTTTAAGGATTCTTTTATTTCATTTTTGTTTTACTGGGTGGAGGTAGATTTTGTTCATCTATAAAAGAAAAGATTGTTTTTTTTGGACTCGCTTAGTTCTTAAAGTGGCGTCTTGTAAATCTTGTGATGCACTCCCCTTTTGAGTAACTTTTATAATTAAAGTGGTGTCTTGTAAATCTTGGGATGCACTCCCCTTTTGAGTAACTTTTATAATATACTTACTTATAAAAAGAGAGAGAGAGATGAGAAAGAGGGCTTTTGAGTGTAGATAGAGAGGCCAGAGGGTGAATCAAAGATGACGGGTTTACACGGGTACCTGCGGTTAACTCGTTACCAACCCGTAATTTTGCACTCTCTCATCCAACCCAACCCGTTATCAACCCGGATTTGAAGTCACTCACCCAATAACCCAAAATTTGAGGACGGGTGTGGGGGGGTTGGTGGGTTTAGGTAAAATTTGCCACCTCTAGTTGTTGACACGGTATCAGAGCCGAAATCCTCTTGTTCAAACTTCACTGTCATCCAAATTAAAAATTGTCACACTTGTTGGACCAAAAAGAAGGCCACATGTGAGGGGGGCGTGTTGAAGGAGTGTTATATTTAAGTTACACCATCTCTAACAACTTAATCTTTTAGAGTAGATGAGTAGTTAATAGTTGCCACCTCTCATCCTATAAGTAGAAAAGGCCAAGAAGAGGGAGAGAGTAGAAGCAGGAGGAACTTTTTTTTTTAATAAGAAAAAAGATATATATATATATATATATATATATATATATTGAATGGGAAGAAACTCACACACCACACACCCATAATGCCTCCTAGGAGGCTTGGACCCATCACCTTCCCAATTAGGGGGTGAGGTTATACCATTACACAAAAAGAGAGCACATCCCGTATACAAGAAAGAGAACCAAGGCTCAAGAGAGTCCAAAAGACCATCTAGTACAAGCTGGAGGAACTACCCTCCTAAACTTTGAGAACACTGTGTCCCTCTCACACCGACATGCGTTTACCAAGGGAGTCAACGGTGTTTTTAGCACACACTACCGTCTTCTTTATATCTTTCTCTCAAGCTTGTGTTGGCTTTATCCTCTCTAGGTCCACCTTGGGTTGTATCATATTTTTTGCTTAGTAGCACCTCACCATTTTTATTTTATCTTATAACAGTATAGAACCTCTGTCTGCACGAAGCTCATAACAGCAGGAGCCTGTCAGCGCTGCTACCACCACTACCACCACCACACTACGATCGTGAACACATCAGGGACCAAGCCATTTGTGATTAGATCCACCAAGCCCTAGCCACATAGTTTTAAAGGAGATGAGAGCAAAGTATAATGACGACGGGGACATGATGGCGGTGTGCCATCTTCGTATATGATGGTTGTGGCACCAGCGCATATGGTATTAGTGGTGCCGCCAACTATGGAGATGTTTCCGACAGCTATGGCAGCGGTGGTGGTTTTGTGTGATGTGAAAGTAAAAACAGTGTGATAAGGGGAAAAATTCTTACAGCATGATTTGGGGTACATGTTGACTAAATTACATTGAAACCCTTACATTGCTAACAAGATTTTTGCTTTGCCTTTATTTAGATATTTATAAATATACGTACATGTGTCCGTATATACGTTATATTCTTCCTGTGTATATGATGTTAGATGCACGTAGGTATGTTTATGTGTTTAAACTATTTCGTTATTTTTAAATTAATTTCAAAGAAATAGTTTATTCAAACAATAAAATATACTAAAATGGTTTAGCAATCCTGGGGTTATGCCCCAAGTTTTTGATGTAAGGCTTTGCCTCTTTGATTGATATATACTAAAATGCTTAATTTTCCTAAAGAAAAAGAAAAGAAAAAAGAAAAAGAAAAAATGGAATTGGAATTCAACTGCACTCTAATTCAAAAGTTTATCCAAACAGTAGATATGGAATTGAATTGATGGGATTGCAATATTATGAAATTGAAATTCCAATGGAATAATCCCATTTCAAATCGGCACAACCAAACATAGTCTCAGATTTGTTTTAGGTAAATTATACTAAGGATGCAGAGGTGGAGAGATTGGTTACTTTAGAAGTCATAAAGATCTGGCTACTTAGAAGGGCATGAATTATCAAATTCTATGTACCAAATAGATGAAATTTAAGCATGGCCTAATGAAGAGATCCATACTCTTTGGTGTCTTCAATACGTAGCCATTTTCCTAGTTAAAATTATTGAATTTGAAGCAACGTGAATGTTTTGTTCAATTTCCACTGTACAGAAATAATATCTTTGAGAAGCTTCGTAGCTGAGCTTATGCCCCAAGTTGCAGGCTTAACCTGGCTACTTCAAATCATAACGTAACCATACATACATATTTTTTCTTAGATCAAATTCCCAGTTTGGCGCAGTTTGATGTGGTAATTTTTGAGAAGTTCTCCCCTGATTTAAGATTTCTTCTCACTCCCATACTGTCTGGGTGATTCCAATGATCCTGGATGGTGTTTTTGCAGATAAATATCTGTCACATCTTAATCCTGCTTCGAGCTCTCTGCATGGGGATGATAGTAGGTTTTCAAATGCAAATGGCATTACTTATGTTGGGGATGCTAATTCTTTCGGGTACCAGCCCATGATGACAGAGGAGTCTGTGCCAAGGTCGAATGCATTAGAGCTACCGAGGGTTTTGGACCCAAGGCTGGATAGCTCCAAGAAACCAATGGGTTCAGTCTCTGCACTTAAAGAATATGTAAGATCTCACTACCTTGAGTACTACTGTTTTTCATGTTTATAACTTGCAGTTGTAATTGAGCTTTCTGGAATTTGCATGCTGTGGATCTACATGATTAAGTTCGAGAATTTGTTGTTTTTAATTACTCATGATTGAACTTTCAGGTTTAATTTGAACACCTAACCCACACTCCTTCTCTTATCACCTGACCTCTCGGATTTATTAGCTAACAGAAGTCAATTCAGTTAACGAGCTTCTAAGACCATATTCTGTCATATGGGACAAAGTAAAGGCTAAAATCTTTCTTTGGCAGAATGAAATTAGTTTGGTTATGTACAATCTCTGTCATTTTGGTTGTGAGAAGTCCTTGGAGGAGTAATTTGAGGGCCAAATTCCTGTAAAAGGTTTTAGAATGTGATGTATATTCTAATGTTTCATAACTTTGGGCTAGTGACTGATGGTTCTCTGATTGAGCTAAGCAGATTGCGCTCTGGCAGCGGTTACAAGAATTACATCAACTCTAATGCTGTGGATAGGAGTGGATTAAGGAGTCCAATTTTCCCTTCTGGTTTGTTAACTATTCTTTTTGGATCATGTTTTAGGTTGAAATGGATGGGCAGGTTATGGGTAAAGGACTCAGTTTAACATGGGAAGAAGCTCAGATTCAGGTATTGCTCTCTCTCTCTCTCTCTCTCTCTCTCTCTCTCTTTCTGTGTGTGTGTGTGTGGAAGTTCTGTCTTTTTTTCTTTTGATGGTCCATGCAGTTTAATCTTTCAGAAGTACTTAGTATGCCGTGTACTTTTTTTTTTTTTCCTTTAGGCTGCAGAAAACACTCTGGGAACACTAAAATCCATGCATTGTCAATATCCTCAGAAACGTCAGGGTTCTCCGAGGTAAGTTGTTCCATTGGAATCATTGCTAGTGTTTGGTAGTAATTGTACGTTTCTTAATGACCATGCTACACAATGTGATAGCCCTCTCCCTGATAAAAAAAAGTTTTTACTGCCTGTAGCTACTTTGGTTGGAAGCTTTTGCTTAAGCTTTGTATTTGTTTCTGAAGCTATTCATTCTATAATATATATATATATATATATATAGTTTTCTCCTTGTAAAAGTAGTCAGGTTCCCACCTTTTCATTGCCAAGATAGGTTCCCAATGTGCCATGGTGTGTAATCAATTCATTTATTTAGAGATTAAATTATGATTTATTTATTTTACATATATATATATTTTTCATTTTATGTGGTTCAGGTCATTGCAAGGAATTCCAAGTAAAAGAGTGAAGCCAGAGTTCTTCAGAGTTCCGCATCGAATGCCATCTTATGCTAGATATCCAAATAATGCTTCTCCTTTTCCCTGAAAAGCCAGTACATAATCTTTTTTCTCTCATTTT
Source organism: Cornus suecica (assembly GCA_963922005.1). Classification (NCBI taxonomy): domain Eukaryota; kingdom Viridiplantae; phylum Streptophyta; class Magnoliopsida; order Cornales; family Cornaceae; genus Cornus; species Cornus suecica. The sequence continues at coordinate 33,587,617 of OY998241.1, forward strand.
GTGGTGTTGGATATGTTGAGATATGTTTTATTCATATCCAGAGAAGCAGCAAGGATTGCCAACCAGTCCTGCCAGTTGATGGCTTGAGTTTGCGACTCTTTGTACTAATTTCAAGCAAATTGCAACTCGGTTCAATCATATAGGCGTAAATTAAACTTTTGCAGAAGCAAGAGAGATGCCTGGTCTAAAAGATGTTCGGAACATCTGGGGGAAGTCATATCAGTTCTTACCCCCTCAAATGCCTTAAAAACGTTGCAAGGCAATTAGAGACGCGTGCAGCCCCAATTTTTCCATGCGTAACGGCCACTGAGTTTTAGGATTTTTAGGAGAAGTGAGATGCTTCGAGTGTATAGGTTTTGTTGTATATTGAGGCTAAAAACAATAGAAAATGCTGTTGAATGTATATTGTCTGACGTTTTCACTTCAATGAGTAGGTTTTTTCTTTCCTTCCTCTTGTCTCAACATCAGAATTTTGTCAAAGTGAAATGAGGGGAATGAAAATATGGAGTCAGGGATATGATCTGAGTTGGAAGTTGTCAGTTACCAAACAAAGGAGTTGGAATGAACATTGGTGAAGTTTTAATTTGATTAGCTGAAATATGAAAACAGGAAGAAACTTAAATTATTGAATGACAAATTAATGGTGAGTGGGATGATCTAATGTCATGTTTGGTAAGGGAATGGAATGGAATTCTTATTTTATTCATTCCATTATTTAGTATGCTATTTTGAATCATGACAATTCTCAAAAAATGAAAATTCATTCCATTACTAAATCTATGAAATAGTCATTTCATCTTAATATAATATTTTTAAAATATAAAATTACTAAAGCAGTTCTCTCATGTTTCAAAACAAACCACTAAAAAGAGCATTTTGGAATATTATTTTTCAAATTTATTGGATTCCTAATATATTTCATATTTACAACCAAATAATATAAGAATATATAAATATATATATATTTGGAAAGTAAAACACACAGCGCCTCCACTGAGGCTCGAACACTTGACCTCCCATTTGTAAGGGCGGTACCGCTTGGCCATTAGGCCTTTGCATATATTCCACAGACCCGCTCACTTTTCAATAATCCCGTAAAGACCCCCTGTTAGTAATGTCTATCTACTTTAGTAACAGAGTACTGTAAAATTACCTTGTTACCTTAATTTATCTAACAATAAAAGGTGTTCACTTTTTTCTAATGTTAAATGTCAAATTTGCCTCTAATAGAGAAATGTAGAGAGTGAGGGAGAGTGTATACATATTAAATAGATATACAAAATATATATACATATACATATATCCGGAAACAAACCCATAGTAGGTGCATATAAGCCTTTTGTTCAGAAAAAAAAAATACTTGGGTCCTGGCCTATGAGGACCAAGTTCGTCTTCCCCATTAATGTGGTCCAATATAATTTGGATATGTGGTCAAAATATTCTTAAAAAACAGTAACACTAATTCATGTTCTAATGGATTTTATATCATTTTCCTTTTATAAAAATATTTAGCCACGTGTCCAAATTGTATTTGATCACATCATTAACGAGGGCGAACACATACATTCTCTAGTTTCATAATGTTGTCCTTATTTTAATACAAGTACATTCTTTAGTTTCATAATGTTTTGTAGAATGGAGAAGGATTTAATATAGAATATAAATGAAACAAAAAAAAAAAGGTACCTACTTAAAAACAAAGTGATTCTTCTGCAACACAAGATCAATCTCATCAACTGCTCATTAGTTAAGCATTCATGTGCACTGTGGTAGGAGGACAGTTTGACCCGGGAGTTATACGGGTGGAGCATGCCATGGTTCGAGGCTAGCCGGTGGGATCTCGGACTCATTATTCAGATTGGAGCTAAGTGGCAGGACTCGGTGAACTTAAATGGACCGTGTGGGTATCTTATTGTAATCATTGGGCCTTTCGGATATGTTAATTCGACGGTAGCCGAGCGACACGACCTAACGAAATCTACGACCATTATACAATTATCTCGGGGTGATCCTTGGGCCAACTGGATAGGTTATATTTGTGGAAACAGAGCTCAACAAACCAAACAACAGACACGGATGACGAGCTCATATTTAGCTCGCAGCATTCGATATTGTGGTGGTATCTAGGGGGTGTCTCCCACCAATATGCACATTGCTTTGTAGTGGGTGCACACTTGCAAAATTTATTTGGGAGTGATCCGCTGCATGACGATCCGACTGCAGCCGCGATCACTGTGTAGCTGTGATGCATGGACAACGCGACACCCTATCACACTATAAAGGGGATTGATGGAGCATGTGGCTTGGTGGCAAGGGGTGCGGATTCATCATGATAGGAGCATGCAGTGGAACATTTCCCAAAAGGGAATGTTCTTTGTTAGCTGCATGATCCACAATATGTGCGGTGGACATGTGGAGCTATAGGAGAGGATACACTGAGCTAAGCGTGTATTAAATTGAGAGTTACTTTACTATAATAGTAATAGTGAGGTAAGATGAGAGAACTATTTTCCTGATTTAGAGGGAGTGACAGACTTGGAGGGGCAAGGAAGATAAAAATAATAGAAATAGAAAGTGAAGCTCTTACACGGTTCCCTACCCGGTCTCCTGCTCATTCTAGTGGTTCCACCCTTTGCTCTTCACTATCTGGTTGCATCTGGTTTAGTATTTTCTATTTGGTTTGTGGTAACTGATTTGGAGACTAGTCAGATTGCGCTGTGTTTAGGATCCTTTCACCTACATGCACAGTAGCCAAGTATAAAAAGCTTCAAAGTACATATATATCTATATAAATGTATGTACATAAATTTCTAAACCATTTCTTCTATGTTGACGGTATTTAGAGTCTTCTATGAATACTTTAAAAGCTTGCTTTCCATAGTAACAAGCAGGCCCCCATGTTGTTGATCCACTGAATTTTGTAAATTGTAGAATAATCAATGCAATTTAGGATTTTGTCTACCAAATTTTTATGGTTGCTCTAGTGAAATGCTGAGATGCCACTAACATGATTCACGTGTCTGAAGTCACATATTGTAAATATAAATTTTAGGGTTATTAACTTATTATCATAAAATTCTCCGAGATTTGCAAATTTAATCAAATAACCTCCTCAGGTTCAAAACCCCCCCTCAATTTCCAATTTCTATCAATTACCCCCCTCACCCTCACATTTCAGTCAAAATAGCTTGGATTTATTTCATTTACACCCCATAAAATTTGTTTTATCTTCAATCAAATCTCTTCAAGTTTGAAAAACTATATTAAAACCCCTTAAGTTTGAAAAAAAATATTTATTTTAAAAAAATATATATATTTTGGAAAATACATATATATATTTCGGGAAAAAATATATATTTTTTAAAAAAATTATATTCTTAAGCATTCATTATCATGTTAAATACAACAAAAGATATTATCTTTCTAATATCTTGATCAATTCATCATCATCTTAAATATAAGAAATAATAATAATTCTTATAATAATAAAATTTGATGCGCGTCGGACGAGGTTAAAAATAATGTTTAAGAATGGCCCCTTATGACGACAAGGTTTTAACTATTACAAGTGCACGAATCGTATTGTAGCACAAATCGACTTGAGAAAGGGAATATTGATCCCACAGAAACTTGGATTATTCACTATAGCAATCTAAAAATATTGAATATTATAGTTTTTAAAAAGGTTTGATTTATTTTGTTTGAGATCTATAACTAAATTAACTAAAAACAATATTTAAATGAGTTTGTGATTCAAGGTAGAGAAAAACTAGGGTTTTCATGCTCCACCACTAACCGCATAATATAGTTATCTACTTGCTCAATTGTAAGAGGGCGATCCATAACTACAAATCAGATCGTATTGCAAATAGTCAAATACATCCCAAAAAGGATACTATCCACCGGATTTGCTACAACCCATCTCCGGATAGAGTATGATTAGTACATGCCATCTACTTTACTCCTACAATATAAAATTAAACTAAAGCATGTCTATATTACCTTGCCGAGGCATGACCTGTGTAAACCTAGGGTTTCAAGTGTTAAACACCATTGTGTAAAAAATCACGCTCTGCTTAATATAACATGATTGGTTGAGATAATGCATTCATTCAATCTAAGACAAGAATTACAATAAACATAAAATCCTGTGTCACAAATAACTATGGTCACAGATCTACATAATCATCATAGTGTGGTTACAGTTTCCCCTCGTTACAATTGAAACAAATAAATAGAACTACATTACTTGGCTAGGGTTTTGCTAGAAAACCCTAGATACCGAATAGTTGCTCATGGTGGTGGGTGACTGCATCGTTGATGTAGAAACGACGTCCATGATCTTCTTCTCCGGATCTCTAGTTCATGAATGGCTCCCTCATTTAAATGATATGAATCTCCAGAGAAAGTGCTCTGGAAATTATGTAAATATGAAGCTCCTAAGATCTGTAGCAGACCTTGGTATTTATAGAATAAGTTGAGAATAGTTCTGCTTGTATTAAACTTGTCCCACTTGAGTAAGATTCCTCTTTGATGTGTTTCTCCTCCAATCTGAGTCAAACCCTTCAATCTGATATATAATATGTCATATACACATGCTTAGAGGTGTTAAAGTCGAAGATATGTCATAAGAGTTCAAATCGGATCAGGATTCAAATTCTGCAACTTTCCTATGCTTTAAGCGCAGGGTAGCTACGCTTAAGCGTAGCTTAGTCGTAGGCCATTTTCCACAAGCGTATCTTGAGCGTAGTTTTAACTGTTTCTAGGCACTTTTAGCTACTATAAGCGTAGCAAAATACTTGGAAATCACTTTTCTTGATTATTTCTCCATTAGAACCCCCTCGACTCCTTTGGTATGTTTCCGACGGCTCCGAAAAATGTCATTTTTGCCCTCTGGAGACACTTTTTGCTTAAAAAATCCTCTTTTGCTCTCTTTGTGGATAGATACAAGCATGTCTTTAGTTAATTCACCAAAGTTAGCTCATTTCTTTGTTAAGCTCCTGAAACACGCTTTAACACACAAACCACATAAAAATACGAAATAATGAAATGACAAGATCTAACAATAGTGACTTAGGGGCCTAAAATGGACAATATTGATCACCTATCACACCTCCAAACTTACACATTGCTAGTCTCTTAGCAATGAACACATGAGAACTTTTAAAAATATCTCATGATGATTTTCTAATCTAACTACTCTACACCAGTCCCTTACTTTCGTGAGAATCGATGATTACACTTAGCATGTGTAACAAGCCTTTTAACCCCTCGGCAACACCGAGTGGATGAGTTAAGTCTCGTGAGGGTTAGCTATACTATCCAGAACATTCCTACTCACTACCAAATAACAACTATCTCGAGCTAATGTTGAGAATGGTCCCCACTAAAGTAAATAACTTCGTTACTCTCTACTCCCAATTCTAACAACCTTCCGTGTTTTTGTGAACATTCTACTATGGTAGACCAATCTTTCTTCTTCTACTTCATTGATCAAACTTTGCATTTTTATATGTAAAACTCCTTCTTTCCATCTTTTTCTCTTTATCCCTTTTTATCTTTCTAAGCTCCGGACTTTTCAACGAGGATATTTAGTCCCAACCAACTGGGCCCGAGCTTCTTCCTTGGGATTTATGCTCATTAGTTTTCTACACTCTTACTTTGTGGTAAGAAACCCGGTTACTTAGATCCAATAAATATTTTTTGAATTTTATTATATTTTTTTTCAAATTTTTTCAAAATTCCTCCATACTACTCCCTTTCTCCCCTTTACATAGCGGTAAAGCTAATTTTTCAAATACATAATCAAATATCAATTAATTGTCCCATAGTGAATATGTGTCTGTGCTTATAGGTCAAGATCGTCCTTCTCGGTTTCAATTTCACTAATTCATTTACCTATGCACAACCACATCACCTCACTAACTCAATCTAATCGTTACTCTCATGAGTGGGAATATCGCATCACATAATACTCGTAAATCATAAACACAAACTCAATCAACTTGTAATGCAAAACACTCATGCGTAAAAACAAAGAATTTATCAAAAAAATTAAATTTTTTAAAAAAATTTCCCAATCATTCCTTATACTAACTATACCTTCCCCCCAAACTTAAATTAGACCATTTCCTCATGGTTTATAATCATATGCATGAGAAAGAATATAGTTACCCTTGAAGCGTGGTTCCAAAATTTTATCTCTTTATGCACGTTCTCCCCCCCCCCCCCCCCCCCCCCACCCCCAAACTTGAATCGAGTTTTCTGCAGAAATTTTCAACAAAACACACATACCCAATATAATAGAAAGGGAAAAAGAAATACAATCCAAAAATTCTTACTTAATATAACACAAGGAATGATTATTTTATTGAATAAAAATAAACAATGATTTGGCATTAAGGGCCTACAATCCCTACGAAATTAAAATTGCAATGATTTGACCTTAAGGGCCTACAATCCCTACAAAATTAAAATTGCAATGATTTGACCTTAAGGGCCTACAATCAATAAGAATTAAAAAATTGCAACCTATCTACTAATTTAAAAACAAACTAATCGTACAAATCCTAATTGTAAGAACACTTTTGTGTATTGTTTATTTATGACATGTTCTAGACAATAACCATGTTGCGTGTTAGATAGGATTGTTTGGTTTCAATGACATCGATAATCTTCGTCAAAGGCAGAATCAAGCGTTGAACTAATGAAGAATACAAGTGAAGCACGAAAGTGAGCATATTGAGGAAATTTTTTCAAAGCCGTCACTTCAAGCAAAAAGTATCATGGGTTCAAAAGGGTCATTTTTGGTGCAGTTGCGAAGAAAAGTGGTTTTAACAAAAATGTCTATGCTTTCAGTTTCAAAAAGTGGCTGAAAAATACATTTTTACGCTTGGACCTACGCTTGGAGGTACGCTTGAACTTACGCTTGAAGCGTAGCTGCAGTAAGTTTTTGCCTATTTTTTGCTGCGATGTCTAAATTATTCGTGGGTTGGTTTTATGATTTGACCATGACTTATATAGATCAAATTGCATGTTATATACATTATATTCACCAAAATATAGGGTTTGGATGTGAAATTACAAGAAGGGCAAACTTAGGGTTTGGATCATCATTGTTTATAAATAGTCAAGTCTTCAACAAGAGGAGACACGTCTTTAAGAATTCTCTGCAAGTTTTCTACAACTTCTTCTTCTTCTACAGAGATACATATATGGTGAGAGAATATTATTGAGTGATTAGAGATACACAAAGTTCTCTCTTGTTATTGGACGTCTTCAATCGCGCTTCTACATCGACGATCTCTATGCACGATTGAATGGTTTAGTTGCTGAAAAATTCACACATCATTTATTACAACATGGTTTCTTTGATCCGTTGAAGAATGAAGCCGTTTGTGTGCGGAGATCGAAGTAGGAGGCTTCGTGGTGATTTCGATATGTTGAGAAGTAAAGCCTGACAGTACGGAGATTGGAGCGAGAGCTTTGTAGAGCACGAGTGAATCTAGACCTTCAGACGTCGAGTAAAGAACAACAAATTACAGTGGTTGTAAGTTTTATTTTCATAGAGTCTATACAAATTCTCTGATTCATAGTGCATCGATACCCGAGTGTATCCGTGATTTTTACTTGGAGTCTTTCCAAGGTTTTCCATGTAAAAATATATGTCTTCTCATGATTTAAATTTCTGCACTTATATTCATGCTTGATTGATCTATTTATGAGAATTGAATTGAGAATTAAGGTTTGTGACTAATTAAAATTGAATTTTCGCTAAATAATTTGAATTAATCATAAAATTGACAAAAAACCTATTCACCCCCCCCCCCCCCCTCTAGGCTATTTTCACTATCGTCTAGGTAATTTCAATTGGTATGAGAGTGTGGTTGCCCTGATTTAGGTTAACTACCTAAGGTTAGATCGTGAACTTAGATGATGGAGATGCCTCGTGAAGGAGGTTCTATATCTAGAATCCCTTTGTTGGATGGGTCAAATTACACATTTTGGAAAATGAGAATGAGAGCGTTTCTAAAATCTTTAGATGAGAGAGTGTGGAATGTTGTAGAAGTAGGATACTCACCTCCCATTATGAAAGACAATGCGACTAATGAAGTGAAAGCAAAACCGTCAAACGAGTGGACTGCTGCTGAGACGAATAGTGCGAATTGGAACTTAAAAATGTTGAATGCATTATACAATGCTGTTACACCGAGTGAGTTCAAGAGGATTGCTACGTCCGTAATTACCAAGGAAGCTTAGGATATTCTCCAAGTTACTCATGAAGGAACTTTGAAGGTTAAACAATCAAAACTTCAAATTTTGAATTCTCAATTTGAGCATATCAAGATGGATGAGGATGAAGTCTACGTCAACTTTGAGGCTAGGTTAATTGATATTGTAACAGGTTGTCATAACCTAGGTGAGCCTATTCATGAGACTACCATAGTAAAGAAAATACTTAGGTCTCTACTTGAATGTTTTCGATCTAAGGACACTGTCATCTCAGAGGTCACGAGTCTTCAAGAAATTAAGGTTGAAGAATTGGCAGGAAATTTAAAATCTTATGAGATGGAGATGTTCAAAAACCCCCTAAGAAGGCTAGTGGCACAAAAGAGAAAAGCATAACTTTCAAAACCACTAGGGAGGATCATGTTGAACTTGATGAAGAAAGTGAGTTGAGTCTGAATGATATAACCATGTTTACTAAGAGGTTGAACAAATTTGTTAGGGCTAAACAGAATGGCCAAGGAAAAAAATCTGAGGATAAGTTGGGTGAGTCTAGAAGTAGAAATAAGACTCAAACTAGGAAGGACAAGTCTAATCCTAAAAAGAAGAAACCCCAATTTTTTGAATGTTAAGGATATGGTCACATAGCTGCAGAGTGTGCAAACACTTTGAAGAAATCCAAAGGATTAGCTATCAGTTGGGATGATGACTCTGACAATAGATCAGCTAGTGATGCGACAGACTCAGATGTAGGTGATGATTCTGAGAATTTTACTGTGTTTGCTGCACAAAGCAAGGAGGTCAAAGAAGTTGGTAGAAGTTGGGCGATGTCTGAAGAAGAAGGTCCTAAGAGTGATGATGGTTGTGATGATACACTTCAAGAGTCTTATGACAAATTACTTGAGAAGACCACACAACTTCATAAAAATCACATGAAACTATTGACTAAGAGTCTTAACATGGACAAAGAATTACATTCTTTAAAAGATGAATTAGTCAATAGTTCTAAAACTCAAAATCTCCAATAGACTCAAAAGGCCAAGTTGGTTGAGGATTTGTAGAAGTCTGAACTAGAAAAAACTCAGGCATTGAATTTGGTAGATGATCTCAATAACGAAGTGGTTGAGAAATCTACTAAGATTGAGAATTTGGAAAAAGAGCTTAAAGATACTAAATTAACTCTTTGTAAATGGTCTGAAGGAACCCTTAAGCATGATGAGATGTTGAGTAAGGGAAAATCAGTAGGAAATATAAAGGGTTTGAGTTTTGTTGAAGTAATGCTAAATTTGAATGTTGTTGCAAAAACCACCTTTGTAAAGGCCTCCCATGTAGCGTCCAGTTCCTCACAAGGAAATTCAAATTGGAATCCTAGTGTTCAAGCCTATGTCAAAATACCTATTGAAAGCAAGCCTTTTCTTACCGCTAGATATCATAGGGGGTTGACTGATAGAGTTTAGAGGTTTATTTATGTATGTCACCATTGTGGTGTCAGAGGTCACATTCGATCTAGGTGTTCTAAGCTGTGAGGGAAGGGGTTAAATTTAGTGAAGGAACAAAGAGTTCAACATGGAGATCATGTTCAAGATCAATTTCGATTGTTGAATGAAGAAATGAAAAATTTGTCAAGATTGGCGAATGGAGCTACGAAGATGAAGAATGCATGGATTCATAAAGGTGAGCTACACTGTCTTGTAGTTCATACTGCTCTAAGAGCATGCAAATCTACTTCTTGGTATCTGGATAGTAGATGTTCAAGGCATGTGACTGGAGATAAGTCATTTTTTGGATTTCTCGGGGAGTCTCATGGTGGGATAGTAACGTTTGGTGATGGAAAAAATTCAAATGTTAAAGGAAAATGTATGGTTGTGATTCCTGGTCTACGTAAACTAGAAGATGTGCTTTATGTAGAGGGTCTTAAAGCAAATTTGTTGAACATAAGTCAAATATGTGATAAAGATCATAAGGTCACTTTTTCTCCTGATAAGTGTTCGATCATTGACTCTTCTAGGAATTGCATGATGGAAGGTATGCGTTCAAATGATAATTTCTATTGTATTGTTCCTAGTTTTGAATTGTTATACAATAGAGTTAAACTTGATGAAGTTGAAATCTGGCATCAGCGGATGGGACATGTTAATTTTCGTGAATCAACAAAAATTACTAAGAGTGAAATTGTTAAGGGACTCCCTAAGCTTGGTTATGCAAAATGGATTGTGTGTGGATCATGTCAAAAAGGTAAACAAGTCATATTTCAACATAAAAAGACAAATGTCATTTGTACTTCTAGACCTTTAGAGCTGTTACATATTGATTTAATGGGTCTCACTAGGACCATGAGCAAATGAGGAAAGAAGTATATTTTTGTCATGGTGGATGATTACTCAAGGTTTTCATGGGTTGGATTTCTAAGTGAAAAGTCTGAAGCCTCTGAAATTTTTAAGAGGATTTGTTTAAGAATTCAGACTGAGAAGAATTGTTCCATTTCTAGAGTGAGGAGTGATCATGGAAGGGAGTTTTAAAATTCATAAATTGAAGTGTTTTGTGATGAGAGAGGAATAAAATATGAATTTTTAGCACCGAAAACTTCACAACAAAATGGAGTAGTTGAGAGGAAGAATAGGGTTATTCAGGAAATAGCCAATGTTATGCTACAAGGTAGGAATGTTCCTAGGTATTTTTGGGCCGAGGTGGTGAACACAACGTGTTACACTTCAAATAGAGTTTATCTTAGGCCTGAAACCTTAAAAAAACTCCTTATGAATTGTTGAATGACAAGAAAATCAATGTGAAATATTTCAAAGTTTTTGGAGTAAAATGTTATATTCTTAGAGATCGTGAATCTATTGGGAAGTTCGAGTCTAAGAGTGATGAAGGAATATTTTTGGGTTATTCATTGACTAGTCGAGCATATAGGGTGTTTAACCTTAGAACTCATACTATGTTGGAATCTGATGAGGAAGAAGATGGTAAACCGTTCTTTATATTGGATAATGATTTTTCTGAGATTGAAAAATAGGACAGTGTGGTTAATGATGATATTTCAAGTCCTGCATAATTACATAATCAAATTGGTGATGTTCAGCCTACACCTTTTAAGGAACCATCTGCAAGGGTAAAGTTGTACCATTCTTTGGATAATGTTATAGGATTTATTGATCAAATGATGGTGACATGGATAAAGGCTAGGAATGAGGTTTCGTATGCATGCTATACATCTTCCTTGGAACCTAAAAATGTCAAAGAAGCTCTTTAAGATAGTGAGTGGATAAATGCTATACAAGAAGAACTTCAACAGTTTGTTAAGAATGATGTGTGGTATCTTGTGCCTAGATCGAAAAATAGAAACGTGATTGGTACCAAGTGGATTTTCAAGAATAAAAAGGATGAAAATGGTATAGTTGTTAGGAATTAGGCTAGGTTTGTTGCTCAAGGATATACTCAGATGGAGGGTAATGATTTTGATGAGACTTTCGCTCCAGTTGCTAGGCATGAATCTATTCGGATTTTGTTTGCTATCGCTTGTCATCTTGGATTTAAGTTGTATCAGATGGATGTAAAAAGTGCATTCTTGAATTAAATTCTACATGATGAGGTGTATGTGGAGCAGCGAAAAGGATTTGAAGATCCTCATTGTCCGGGTCATGTTTACAGGTTGAAAAAGGATTTATATGGGCTAAAGCAAGCTCATAGAGCTTGACATGAAAGGTTGACTAGTTACCTGTTGGGAATAGGTTTTGCTCGATGGGGAATGGACAAAACACAGTTTATTCAAAAAATGGAAAGTGATACAACTGTTGCTCAAATCTATATTGATGATATTGTATTTGGTTCCGCTTCTGATCAGCTTGCTCATTATTGTGGAGATCAAATGAAACATGAATTTGAGATGAGCATGATTGGTGAATTGAAATTCTTTCTAGGGCTTCAAGTTAGACAATTAAATGATTGTTTTTCAAACTCGTTATGCCTTGGAATTAGTAAAGAAGTTTGGTTTGGAAAAGGCTAAAGATGCTCGCACTCCTATGAGTACAAGTGTCAAGCTTAACATAGATACTAAAGGCAAAGATGTTAACCCTACACTTTATAGGAGTATGATTGGGAGTTTGTTGTATTTGATTGCTAGTTGACTTGACATATCTTTTAGTGTTGCTTTGTGTGCACGTTACCAGGCAAGTCCTAAGGAGTCTCATATTACTGTTGTGAAAAGGATTATCAAATATGTTAAAGGGACAATGAATTATGGACTGTGGTATCCATCAGGTACTAATACTGATATCGCATCATTTTCTGATGCTAATTGGGCCGGTAATGCTGATGATAGAAAAAGTACTAGTGGAGGGTGTTTTTATGTTGAAAATTGCTTAGTTGCTTGGCATAACAAGAAGCAAAATTGTGTTTCCTTTTCCACAGCTGAGGCTTAGTATATAGCAGTTGGTAGTTGTTGTACTCAGGTTTTGTGGATGCGTCAAATGTTGCAGAATTATGGTTTTTCTCAAGGTACAATAACTGTGTTCTGTGATAACACAAGTGCAATAAATATTTCTAAAAATCCTGTTCAACACTCTAGGACAAAGCATATAGATATTCAACATCATTTCATTCGTGATCTTGTTGAAGATTGTATAGTGTCTCTAGAGTTCATATCCACAGATTCTCAGTTGGCAGATATCTTTATAAAACCATTATATTTTCAAAAGCATATTAGTCTTAGGAAATCTATTGGTATGCTTTCTTTAGAATATATATCTTCTTATCTATCATTCTAGGAACACATTGCATTTTTTTTTCTTTTCCTAGAATTGATAGGTAATCATGCATTTGTATTATTTTTATTCATGCATGCATTTTATTTTGAAATAAATGACTATAATTGTTTTGAGACTGTTGAGCTTGGCTAGAGTACAAAAGTTGTCATATTTTACTTTCACATTTACTTGTCTCATTATACATATGTGAAGTATAAGTATCAGTCTGACCTAATATTTTTGGATGATCACTTGGCATGATTATTTTATGTTACAAAACTTTAATATTAGGTGCTAGTTTCTTTGGTGATGATTATAATGCCTGCTGAATCTGTTAATTTTTTTATTTAACCTGAAGTGGTATGAAGGTTCATGAGCTATGCTAGATTGGTCTATGCATTAAATATTTTTTGCATGTGTATGAATGTTGTGGTTGTTTGCCACATATTTACACCTAGGGGGGGGGGGGGGTGAATAGGGTCAATTACAAACTTTGAGACTTTTTCGGTTTGACTTTGTTTTATCAAAAATAATCTTTGTAGAGCTCTAGTCAAACACATAGTGAATAAGATGATATCTTAAGTGTCTACCTCAATTCATACTTTGAATCATAAACAATGAATTGCATTACCAATTATATGCATAATGGAATCAAGTTGAATATGAAATAATTCATGCACCCAAGTATGCAATTCTACTAAGCATGTTATAACACTTTTCTCATTTATAAAGACATAATGCAAAGTGCTATTAGTCATGAGGAATGTCTTGTAGAGTTTATGACAATTTATCAACCATTGAGTTCATACATAAACTTTTAATTATAATCTTATATTGAATATGGATTTCGTCAAACACTTGGGGTGCATATGAACATTTTATGCTAAGGTGTGTTGAATATCAATTTTATCAAACACTTGGTGTGCACATGGATTATATCTAAATGAGATAGTAGTCTAAGCTATAATCCAATCATGTTCACAATTTAATTCATTTCAACTATGCATTTTCCTAACGTCTTCATTGATACACAGCCACAAGCAATTCCATAGCATTGATATATATAAAGTTCAAAATTATAAATGGCAATTTCTTTTAAAATAAAGAGATAAGGTGTAAGTGTCAAATTTCACTCACATCAAAACATATCTTTTATTCAGGCTCAAATGGCCATATTTATACATTTTTGTGCTCCTGGATCATGGCCTAAGTTCATGGGGTCATGACCCACTCTCTTAATAACTACCCACTCCCTTTAGGTAGTGGGTTGTTGCTCCCTTTTTAAGGGAATGACCTAATGTTGATGGTCCCACTTATACTTGGTGGGTTCAATATATGGGCTATTCACTATTTACATTTTACATGGGCTCGACATATCTTGGGCCTAATAAATGGACCTGGGCCTATGATTTTCACTATCTACACTAGCCCCATTCGGGTCTGGTATACGGTTCGCGGGCCTGGCCCGAATTCAATTGAATTGATTGATGACAGCCGTTTTTGATGACGTCAGCGTCATTATTGTGGAGAGACGTGTGATTTCAAATTTTATAATGGCGGCCGTCGGTTCACTGTATTCGAGGCATAGGGAATCGGTGCACCTCTTCAGCCTTAATGATGTCTGTTGGTATGCCGTGTGTATATAAATCCTTGTGTGGCCTCATTTTCATTCTCTATCATTTTCAAATCTTGTAAGCAATCTTTAGCAGTGTTCAAACTTTGACCGCCGATTGTACTTTGGTTGCCGGAGGTTCTTCTTTCTTCTTGCCGGTTCTCTGTGTAAGTTGTCATTTTCATCATGTCTGATAGTAGTGCCACAAGATCTACCGAGGAGGTGACTCATCAAGAATATGGGGGATCTGAGGTTCCCAGCCCCCCTTCTGCAAATCTATCTTCTTCATCCTCTCCTCCTTCTTTATCCATACCTAGTCGTCCGGACCTATCTGGCTTGGGAGCAACTGTTTCGGAGATAAATAACCAGGCAGATGTCGCTGATACTGTTCTGACTGGGACTTCTGTCATATCCAACCCGGTTGGGACCGATGCCCCTGGAGGTGCTCCTGTTGGACCCTCCACTGAATCAGCCCCTTTCGTGGCAGAACCACTTGAAACTCATAAAAGAAAATCTGTGAACCTTAAAAGTCTGAGCTGTAGGATCCCAAAAGAGGTGATCTTGATGGAGTACGATCCTTCTCTTGACTTCAGATTGGGCGACGGAGTGGGTCCGGACGAGGTGTTGTTGTCGGCCCTTCAGATAAAGATGCTTCGATTTCCTCTTCATCCTCTTTTTCATTTTATCTTCTTCACCCTAGGAATAGCCCCTCTGCAAGTCAATCCAAACTTCTTCAGGATAATTTCCATGTTAATCCTGATTAACAGAGAGAAAAAGCTATCCTTGGGTCTGGCAGATTTTCTGCTTAGCTACAAGATTGTGGGTCTGAAAGATTGTGAGGGGAGGTACAACTTCTACCCATTCAAGGGTCGGGCGATCTGCCAAGGGACTGAGAAAACAGAGAAGTACTGGAAGGAGAAGATGGCTTTGGTAAA
Source organism: Cornus suecica (assembly GCA_963922005.1). Classification (NCBI taxonomy): domain Eukaryota; kingdom Viridiplantae; phylum Streptophyta; class Magnoliopsida; order Cornales; family Cornaceae; genus Cornus; species Cornus suecica. Next base: position 33,603,135 of record OY998241.1, read on the forward strand.
TGGGGCTTGGTTTTACCCCTATTCTAGGAGATGGCCGATCCCCTGTGTTTTCAAGCATCTAGCCCTTCTTCCTTTTTCATTTATCCATAAGGAATCTTGCCTCTGTTCCGGATGTGACCAGCTCAGGGCAGATTTTGTTTATAAGTCTTTAGGTTATAGGGATACAGATATAGTGGCTCAGGATGTAGAAGCCCGTATTTCTTTATTAAAGTCCAAGGTCTGGTCGGACCGTATGTCATGCGCTGACCTACTTACTCCTGCCAATTTGCAGGGTATATCTAGGTTAGGAGCCAAGTATAAGATCATGATGGATCCGATCAGACCAGTGATTGAGGATGATGATGATGACATGGAGGAGATGGCTGCTCCTTCGACTGATCAAGGGCAAGTGCCTCTGGATTCTAATCCTCAGGCTGCGAATGTCAGCCCGGTGGGCGATGCTTCTAGGTCTGCACTTGTGCAGACCACCATCCCTGCGCTGCTTCAACCCTCTTCCGCCCGAACCAGACCGGTGGGGGAAGAAAGGCCCAGTAAGAAAATGAAGCACAAAGGGGAGAAGAGTACTACTTCTTCTGACCAATCTACTTCCAGCCTCACATCCATGTCTGCCATGATAACTCGGGCGCAGGGACTCTAGACGCCGGAAGAGCTTGAGGCGCAGAGAGATGTTGACCCTGACCGCATTGTGCGTAAAACTTCGATGTTGTTACTCGGGGTATGTCTTTGCTTGATCACATATTTTATTCCGGCTTTTGTATATATTGCTGAACTGCTTTGCCTTGCATCTTCCTTTTTAGGCTCTCTTCAGTGTCAATGCTTTATGCCTCTCCCACGAGGAAGGTGTGAAGGAGCTGGACCGTCTGAAGGCAGACTTGGCTAAAAGGGATGATCGGGAGAAGGAGCTGAAAGCTCAACTAGGGGACCTCCCTTCTAGGGTTGCCCAGCTGGAGGAAGAACTGGCTCAGTCAAAAGAGCTTAATGCTAAGCTATCCAATGAAAAGGAGAAGCTAGCATCAGATCATGAGGCTCTTCAACACCAGTTCGGCATCTCCCAATCTGCCCTGGAGATGTGTAAGAAAGGAGGGCTTGATATGCACCAGCACTATTCAAGGATGAATAATATAGTGGCTGGTGAATTTTGGAGGAAGGGTTTCATTGCTGGAGAGAAGGACCCAACAAGGAGGAAGATCAAAGATCCTGATGCCATGGATAGGAAGCTAGGGGTGCAACCACCATATGCTAGCCCCGAACCTAGCTATGCTCAGAATCTTTTTACTGAGTTCCTTAAAGGGTATCTTCCAGCCGACCCTCTCAATCCCTCTATAGAGTTCTTCCCTCCGACCACACATGTTGATTCCTTAGGGAAGGACTTTAGCGGTCCAAGCTAGGTTAGGCTCTTCTATTTTGTAACGCTGTAATTTGTAATCCGCCTTTCGGGCAATTTTGTAATATAAGACAGTGATTTCTGCTTTTAAATGGATATCTTTATTTGCTTCTGTTGATGTGAATCAGGCTGACTAGCCTCTATTTTAATATTTTCTCCTCTGTAAGTGTGAATCGGTCTTATAAGTCTCTGTCATCTCATTATTATTAATCCTATTCCTCTGAAAGAGTGAGTCAGGCTTATAAGCCTCTGTCATCTCATTACTTAGGAATTATTACTAATCTTATTCCTCTGAAAGAGTGAGTCAGGCTTATAAGCCTCTGTCATCTCACTACTTAGGAATTATTATTAATCTTATTCCTCTGAAAGAGTGAGTCAGGCTTATAACCCTCTGTCATCTCACTACTTAGGATTTATTATTAATCTTATTCCTCTGAAAGAGTGAGTCAGGCTTATAAGCCTCTGTCATCTCATTACTTAGGAATTATTTTTAGTCTTCTGGCTATTTGTTTGCAAGAAGGATGACCATCTTTTATTATAACCGTGAAATTACAAAGATAACAACATCTGACTGAGTCAGGATAACAAACATGGAAATTTTAAAGATATCTATAAAGCTAGGCTCAGATGCCTCTGTTTAAATATTCTGAGAACGAAATAAATATCAAGGATAGTACCTCTTCAATCGTGAGGCATTCTGTGAATTGGGTTCCATATTGCCGTCATTATTCCTAAGGCGGTAAGCCCCACGTCCTATGACCTCTGTGACTGTGTATGGTCCTTCCCAATTTTCCCGGAGCTTTCCGATTAACCCGATCTTATTTCGTAATACCATATCGCCCACCTGGAATTCTCGTCTTTTGAATTTTTTGTTGAAGGTGTTCCTGACCCTCTGATGGTAGGCTGCTAGCCTAATGACAGCTTGTTCTCGTTTTTGTTCGAGCAGATCGAGTACATCAACCAGCTGTTGGTCGTTCAGTTCTTCCAGATACAGCTCTGTTCTGGCTGTTGGCACTATTTGCTCTGTTGGAATGACTGCTTCTGTCCCATACGCCATTGAGAATGGTATTTCTCCTGTAGGGATTCTTGATGTTGTTCTGTAAGACCATAGTACCTCCGGAAGCTTGTCTGGCCACACTCCCTTATGCTCTTCTTGCTTCTTCTTCAGGGTATTCAATATGGTTCTGTTGGATCTTTCGGCCTGGCCATTTCCTTGAGGGTATGCGACCGATGATGTTCTCAACTGGATCCCATGTTCGTTATAGAATTGTCTGGTCCATTGATTATCCAGATTTAATCCGTTGTCAATCATTATCGCCCTCGGCACTCCGAACCTGCAGATGATATTGGTCCATATGAATTTGATCACGTGCCTGTGAGTGATGCTGGAATAAGCTTCTGCCTCGACCCACTTTGTGAAATAATCAGTTGCTATCAGTGCTTGATTTACTGATCTGAGAGCCATGGGAAGTGGTCCAACTGCATCAATCCCCCATTGCGCAAATGTGTGCGGGCTGAATACGGGGTTAAGCAGTTCTGGTGGCGGATGGATGAAATCTCCGTGGAATTGACACTTTCTGCACCTTCTGACAAAGGCTTCAGTGTCATGGGAAAGATAAGGCCAAAAATATCCTTGGCTTAGTACTTTATGGGCCAAAGCTCGTCACCCTGAGTGATTTCCGCATGACCCTTCATGGATTTCCTTCATTATGGCCGATGCCTCTGAAGGTGTGAGGCATCAAAGGTAGGGTCGCCCAAAAGATCTTCTGCTGGTCGTGTAGCAAGGCATATCTGGCCGATTTCATGCGAATTTTCTGAGCCTCTGCTTTATCCTCAGGGAGTGTACCATTCCTGAGGTACTCTGATATGGGGTCCATCCAGCTCGGCTCCCAAGGTATTGCGCACACCACATCTGACTGGTGGAGGCTTGGGACATCAAGATAGTCGATCGGGGCTATTCTGGCCAGGTCTTGATCATTGATTGAAGCCATGTTGGCCAATCGATCCGCATTTTCATTTTCCTCTGTGGGGATCTAACTGAGGGAATACTGCTCCAGTCTCTCTAGCTCCATCTAAGCCAACTTCTTATAGGGCTGCAGCTTTTCTCCTGCGTCGTACTCGTTTTGAACTTGTTTCACCACCAGCTGTGAGTCACTGAAAATACGGAGCATTTTAATACAGAGGCTCTGAGCTAGTCGCAGCCCAGCTAGGAGTGCCTCGTACTCAGCTTCGTTATTGGTGGCGGGAAACTCCTGGCGCACTGATTGCTGGATTCGGGTCCCATCTGGTGTTATAATTTCGAGCCCAATTCCCGAACCGGCTGAACCAACTGATCCGTCTACGTAGAGCGTCCATTCGGGTTCGTCTAGATCTTGGAGGATTGCCTCTGGCTCTGCCTCTAGGAGAAAATCAGCTAAGGCCTGACCTTTGATAGCTGTTCGCGGCACATATGTGATGTCGAATGTCCCGAGTTCCAACGCCCATCTGGTTATTCTTCCCGTCAGATCGGGTTTGGACAAGATGGCTCTTATCGGAATGGTGGTTGGCACCACGATTGGATGAGTCTCAAAATAGTGCCTCAGTCGTCTCTTTGCGTTGATTAAAGAAAGAACAGCTCGCTCCGCCGTGGTGTATCTGGTTTCCGCATCGGATAGGGACTTGCTGCTGAAGAAGACTGGATTCTGGCACTTTTTGTCATCTTTTACAAGTGTTGCGCTGGTTGAGGTTGCTGATATGGCAAGGCACAGATGCAATGGTTCTCCTGGATTTGGTGAGGCGAGGATCGGTGGATTTTGGAGATACTGCTTCAATTTCTGGAGGGCCTCTGCCTGTTCCGGCCCCAATATGCTTCCTTTTCCGCCTTTAATTGCCTGGAAAAATGGTCTGCATCGGTCTGTCAGTCGGGACACGAACCTGCTCAGTGCGGCTACCCTTCATGTCAGAATCTGGACCTCCTTTTGCGTTTTCGGCTCTTCGCTGCTTATCAGAGTCTTGACTTGCGATGGGCTGGCTTCGATTCCTGTTCGGTTGACTATATGTCCGAGGAACTGTCCGGATGAGACTCCGAAAGAACACTTGGCTGGATTGAGCTTCATCCTGTACCTTCGGAGTGCATCGAACACTTCTTCCAGGTGCTTGAGGTGGTCGCCTTTTCTCCTGCTTTTTACCACCGTATCATCTATGTAGGCTTCAACCGTTTTGCCCATTTGATTTTTGAATATCCTTCTGACAAGCCTTTGATAGGTGGCACCTGCATTTTTAAGTCCGAAAGGCATAACTCGGTAGCAGTTCGTACCTTCTTCGGTAATTGAAGGTTGTTTTCTCCTCATCCGCCTGACTCATCGGGATCTGATTGTAGCCGGAGTACGCATCAAGAAAAGAGAGTCTGTCATATCCTGAGGTGGCATCTACCATCTGATTAATCTTCGGTAGGGGAAAGCAATCCTTCGGGCAAGCTTTGTTTAAGTTGGTGAAGTCCACGCAGACTCTCCATTTCCCGTTTTTCTTTCTGACTACCACCACGTTTGACAACCATGATGGGTACTTCACTTCCCTTATGAATCCGGCTTCTAGCAGCTTTTCCTTCTCCTCGGATATGATCTGGTTCCTTTCTATCCCGAACCTCCTCTACTTCTGCCTTACCGGTCTGACATTTGGATCAACATTTAGGTTATACTGAGCAACCAAAGGATCAATGCCCGGCATGTCGAGATGAGACTAGGCGAACACGTCTGAGTTTAGCTGGAGAAAATGAATCAGCCTGTCCTTTTCCTCTTTCTGGAGGTACGAGACGATGAATGTGACTCTGGTGTGATCCGTCAGACTAACTTTCACTTATTCTAGGGGTTCCGTTGTTGCCTGAGTCTCCTGACCCTCTGAGGAAGGGTCTGACTGTAATTGCTATTTCTCGTTGTACAGGGACTCTTCTGGCGCTTCCAACACTTGTTTATTTTTCTGGTTCAGGTCCTTCATGGATATCGAGTAGCATTCCTTCGCTGCTACCTGGTCTCCAGGAATATCTATCACGTCCACTCCATTTGGGTCGAGACACCGCATGACCTGATGGAGTGTCGAAGGAACCCCTTGCATCCGATGGATCCACCCTCGTCCCATCAGCAGATTGTACGATGGTTTGACGTCCACCACGACGAAAGCTTCTTTCAGGGTTCGGCGTGCCGCTGATACTGACAAATTGACTACGCCTATCGGCTCGACGCGTCGTCTGTCAAAGCCGGCCAGAGGAATCCGAGCCTGGTGAAGCTGCGATACATCAATTCCGATTTTGTCATGATATTGGTGCTGCTTCCTGGGTCAATCATTACGCGTTTGATCAGACAATTAGCTACCAGAAGAGTGATTACCAGAGGATCTTCGTAAGACGTCTGAATATTTTGCATATCGGCCTTTGAGAACATTATCATTGATTCTCCTCGAAGGAGGGTTGTTTGGCAAACTTGGCCGACTCGCCTGAGTTTGTGTGCTTTTCTAAGCTTGGACCTTCTGCTTCCTTCGGCCTCCAACGCCTCTTCACCTCCTTGGATCATGTGGATAACTCTCACCGGTTGTCCAGATGTAGTGCTGTTTGGCTGTGTCCTGTGTGGTTTGTCTGGTCTCGGCTGATCCTTCATTATATAATCTACAAGCTCCCCTTTGGCGATCATTGCTTCTACCTGTCTTCGGAGATTTCTGCAGTCATTTGTATGATGACCATACTCACTGTGGAAGGCACAGTGCTTGGTCATGTCCCTCAGCTCCATCGGTTGTCTGATCGGCGGAGGTGGTCTGAAAATCCCTTTGTTTTTATTTTCTTGGAAGAGCTTTCCAAGGCTGGTTTTGAGTGGAGTGGTTCTTTCTTCCGTCCGTTGACGCTTGTCTAAATTCCTGGATGATGAGGTTTGCCGAGGTGGATCGGGTCGTGGAGGCCGCTGATCCTTCATCCTTTCTTTGGATTTTGCCTCCACCGTTACCAGAGAGGCTCTTCTGTGTCTGACTGCTTCCTCCTCTTCTATTCTGAGATACCCTTGTGCTCTGGAGTTGAGCTCACCGATGTTGACAGGGGGTCGTTTCACTAGTGAAGAGTGGAATTTCGTGCCAGGGATGACCGCCATACGGAATGCTTCTACCGCTGACAACTGATCGCAGTCGTCGATAGAAGACATTTCAACGTTGAATCTGGATAAGAAGTTCTTGAGGCTTTCCCCTTTTTCCTGGGTCATGGTGAAAAGGCTTGATATCGTTTTCCTCTGCCTCCGGTTGCTGAAGTATTGACCGATAAAGCATCTGCAGAGGTCATTCCAACTACTGATGGATCCAGGAGTCTGCTTCCTGAACCACAAAAGTGGTGCCTCCGTCAGACTGGCTGAAAAGACTTTGCACAAGAGTGCTTGGTTTCTCCCATAAACAGTCATTTTGGTCTGCACTTGGTATATGTGATCAAGTGGGTCTTTTGTACTATCATATAGCGTAAAAGTTGGCAGTACAAACTTCTTCGGGAATTCTACTGCTTCAATTTCTTCTGTGAATGGAGACTGAGTCATATCCGTTGTCGCGTGGATCGCCAGATCGTCAGGGGTCTGCAATTTCAAATCTTTCATCACTTATCTCTGGATTTTGGCAGCCATTTCGTGCAGGTCGTTCTGGGTCGGGACCTGCATCCTTGGCATTCCCCCTGTTATGGGGTGAGATGATTCTTCTTCTTCCCTTGGGACTTTATCTCCTCGGGCAGCGGATGCATCTTGCTCGTGATGAGAGTTGAAGGGCTCTGGCTCATCTGCGCACTCTTGTGGATCGGAATTTTGGAGAGGAAAATAGCCTTGAGTCACTCGATGGAGCAATTAAGCATTCTGCTGCTCGAGGGCCGCATTTCTCTGTTCCACAGCCTCCAACCTCCTCATGACTTCTTCGAATCTGATTTCATTGTTTGTTGACCGTGTGGACACCATTTGTTTTTGTAAAAATTAAACTTGTTGTAAGTGGAAAAATATTATATTTTCCCACAGACGGCGCCAAATGTAAGTGTCAAATTTCACTCACATCAAAACATATCTTTTATTCAGGCTCAAATGACCATATTTATACATTTTTGTGCTCCTGGATCATGGCCTAAGTTCATGGGGTCATGACCCACTCTCTTAATAACTGCCCACTCCCTTTAGGTAGTGGGTTGTTGCTCCCTTTTTAAGGGAATGGACTAATGTTGATGGTCCCACTTATACTTGGTGGGTTCAATATATGGGCTATTCACTATTTACATTTTACATGGGCTCGACATATCTTGGGCCTAATAAATGGACCCGGGCCTATGATTTTCACTATCTACATAAGGGTTAGAGAAAATGCACACCATAGACATCGAGATTTTTACATGGTTCAACCAAATCTTTGGTCTACTCCATGCCTTGAGATAACCTCTCAAGGATTTCACTATCGTGCTTCTCTTTCCGGGGATAAGCAAACCCTTACATGCCTCATTCTTCCGGGTGAATAGCAAACCCTTACACACTCCTTCTTCCGGGTGAAGAGCCAACCTTGCTCACTCTTGCGGTGGAGAGCCAACCTTCGAACACTCTTGCTTTCGGGTGAAGAGTCGACCATTTCTCACTCTTGCAGGTGGAGAGCCAACCAAATCCTCTCTTTTTACGGTTGAGAGAAACCTTTACAAAGCTTCAACAAGCCATTCCCATGCCAAGATAACTTCTTTGAATTTCACTCTCAAATGAATAAGAATTGAATTTGAGTGTACAACAATATCTCTCAATAGATGGATATAGAAATTCAAAGCTCACTTCCTCACATACTTAGAGTCATAAATGAAATACTCAATTGAAAAGCTCAACTCAAGTATGAAGAATGAATCACAAGAAGAAAATATGAATGATGCTCATGTGGTGATTCATGTAGGAGTTTTCTCCCCAAAAATAATTTCAAAATTGAAGCACAAATGATAGATTTTTCATACTCCTATCTCCCTCTCTTCTCTTAACCATTTTGGCTCATATAAGGCATATATATAGTATATGAACATAATATAGCCGTTTTGGGGGTTTTGGGGAAGTTTTGGAACACTTTGGATCCGAAACTAGCCGTTAGAATTCAAATTCCGGATGAGGCAGTCGACTGGGTGTTTTGGGGCAGTCGGCTGGGTCTTCAAAAAGTCATTCCAAAATTTATTTGTAACTCTCTGACTCAGCCAGTCGACTGGCCTTATTTTGGTCATAACTAGAGTTCACTCTTTTGGTCATAACTAGAGTTCCATAACTCGGATAAAGGTTTCCTTTAGCTTTTTGGAAAGAAGACTTCAAGATATTGATTTTAGGCTTTTTAATCACTCCATTTGACCTAATTTTGAGTGCGATATGGTCATTTGAATGTGACGCTTTATTTCGAACTTCTAACCCACTTGATGGTTTTTCGTGAAATCTTTTGGGATTTTTCCGAAATGACTTAGACACACTCCTAGGATGTCTTAGAAACTTATTCAGGTCCTTGACATGCCTAAAGTCAATATTGAGATCATAAAATATTTTTCCAATTTAAACAAATTCTCAATATTAGACAAAAGTTTTTCATGGTTTAACAATTTTGTTCAAGGCTTTAATATGCATCTAGAATCCATTTCAAGTGATATGAGTTAAGTTAATGGTTCTAGGACAACATCTTTGTTGAGTTCTTCCATAGCTTATGAAACCTTGAACTAACTCAACTTTAGCAAACACTAAATGATGTTCATAGTCTAATGATGCAAGGACTTATGAATGATATGCATGATCCTATATGCTATATGGTCAAGACTTGAGCTTTCAAATAAGTTATTTCAAAAATAACTTTACATTTAATCTAGCACTCACCCAAGACTATTTTACCCATTTCTTTGATCTTCAATTTCCTTAAGCTTTGGGTTGATGTCTCCATCCTTGTCTCCAATGTGGTCGAAGATTAAATTATCTAAATTAACTAAATTATTCTAAAACAAAGTAAATTGGTTTGTGATTCAAGAGAGAGAAAAACTAGGATTTTCATCGCTCCACCACAAACCGCATAATATAGTTCTATCAATGTAACAATTGCAAGGGGGCGATCCATAAACTGTGAATCAGGTCGTACCGCAAATAGCTAAATACGACCCCAAAAAGAAATACCATCAACCAAATTGCGACAACCCATCTCATGACTGAACTGATTAGTACATGCCAATTAAATCACTTGAATCTACTCATAATGCATGAAAATAAACTAAAGCATGTCTATCCCAATTTGCCAAGGCATGGCCTGTGTCAACCTAGGGTTTCAAGTTTTATTACCACTATTGTGTACAAAATCATAAACTAAGCATCCGAGTTCTAGCCCATAGTGAATAATCATGATTGTGTAAAATAAAATATTCATTTCATCTAAGATAAGAATTTAGAACAAATATAGAATTTTGTATCAAGAATAAAAACGATATCTCATCTACTACAATCATCGCAGTATGGTCACAGTTTCCCCTCATTACAATTGAAAACAAATAAGAACTACACTTCTTGGTTAGGGTTTTGCTAGAAAACCCTAGATACTGAGTTAGTTTATCATAGCTGAGGCAAACTACATCTTTTGTGTAGAATCGCCTTGCATAATCCTCCTCCTTAGATCTCTAGGTCTTGAATGGTTCTTACTTCTGAATGGAATCTCCACACCTTGATGGCAACATCAATTCTGAATGTAAAAGGGGAAGAACTCTCTGAACGAACCCCTAATTCTGATGTAAAGCCTTATATTTATAGACAAAGGTGCAGACAAACCCTAAGTTTGCCCTTTTAGGTAATTTCAACATCAATTAATCTAACCCTACTCTCTGATGAATAATATATGTTTTGCACGTACTTTGAGGTATAGGATTCGTAGACCATCATAGAATCAAAATGAGGGCAAACTGGACATTACAACATAATTTACGATATTTCTGCCGCAGCTACGCCTGAGCATAGAACTTCACTTTCTGACCACTTTTTGCTTCTGTAGGCGTAGGCTTGAGCGTAGGCTTTTTCATAAAAACCACTTTTGTCCGCAATTGTGCCAAAATGACCATCTTGATTCCATGAGACTTTTTACTTGAAGTGACGGCTTTGAAAAAAATTATTTTTGCCATCCGGGAGCCATTTTTGTCTCGTAAACACCTCTTTCACTCTCCTCTTGGATAGAAACGAACGTGTACTAGGTTAATTCACTAAAGTTAGCTCGATTTCTTCACTAAGCTCCAAAAACATGCTTAAACAGATAAATGACATAAAAACACCAAATAATGGAATGAAAAGACATAACTATAGCAAGATAGGGGATTAAAATGGATAATATTAAACACCTATCAACAAGCGCATGAATCGTATTATAGTATAAATAGGCTTGAAAAAGGGAATATCGATCTCATAGAGACTTGGATTATTCACTCTAACAATCTAAAAGTATTGAATTATGTTTGAAAAATGTTTCATTTGTTTTGTTTGAGATCTATAACTAAATTAACTAAAAATAGAATTTAAATTGTGATTGTGATCAAGGTAGAGAAAAACTAGGGTTTTTATGCTCCACCACTAACCGCATAATATAGTTTATTCACTTGCTCACTTGCAAGAGGGCGATCCATCACCATGAAAAAAATCATACCGCAAATAGTTGAATACATCCTAAAAACAATACTATCCACCGGATTCGCTACAACCTATCCCCAGAAAGAGTGTGACTAGTACATGCCATTTACTTTACTCTAATATACTCTTACAACATAAAATTAAACTAAAACATGTCTATATCACCTCGCCAAAGCATGTCTTGTGTAAATCTATGGTTTCAAGTGTTAAGCACCATTGTGTAGGAAATCATGCTATGTTTAATATAACATGATTAGTTGAGATAATGTATTCATTCAATCTAAGACAAGAATTAGAATAAATATAAAATCCTGTGTCACGAATACCTACGGTCATAGATCTACACAATCATCATAGTGTGGTCACAATTTCCCCTCATTACAATTGAAACAAATAAATAGAACTACATTAATTGGCTTGGGCCTAGATATCGAATTAGTTGCTCATGGCGGTGGGTGACTGCATCGTTGATGTAGAAATGTCATCCATGATATTCTTCTCCAGATCTCTAGGTTTTGAATGGTTCCCTCATTTGAATAATATGAATCTCCAGAGAAAGTGCTCTTGAAATTATGTCAATATGAAGCTCCTAAGATCTGTAGCAGACCTTGGTATTTATAGAAGAGGTTTAAAAGAGTTCTGCTTGTATTCAACTTATCCTACTTGTGTAGAATTCCTCTTTGATTTGTTTCTCCTCAAATCTGAGCCAAACCCTTCACTATGACGTATAATATGTCATATACACGTGTCTAGAGGATTTGAAGTAGAAGATATGTCAAAAGAGTTCAATTTGGATCGGGACTCAAATTGCCAAGCTTTATCTACGCTTGACCCCTACGCTTAAGTGTAGGTTAGTTGTAGGTCATAATCCATAAGCGTAGCTTGAGCATAGTTTTTTATGTTTCTAGGCACTTTTAGCTACTATAAGCGTAGCTCAAGCGTAACAAAATCCTTCGAAAACACTTTTCTTGATTATTGTTCCGTTAGAACTCCCTTGACTTCTGTGGTATGTTTCCCGGAGTTACGGCTCCAAATAATGATGTTTTTCCCTCTGGGAGACACTATTTACTTGAAAACTTGTCTTTTGCTCTCTTTGTGGATAGATACAAGCATGTCTTTGGTTAATTCACCAAAGTTAGCTCATTTCTTCGTGAAGCTCCTGAAACAAGCTTTAACATACAAACCGCATAAAAATACCAAATAATGAAATGATAAGACATAACAATAGTGAGTTAGGTGCCTAAAATGGACAACATTTGACACTCATCACACCCCCAAACTTATATATTCCTAGTCTTTTAACAATAAACACAGGAGAACTTTCAAAACATCCCATGATGATTTATCTATCTTAACTACTCTACACTACGTCCTTGCTTTCATGAGGGTCGACAATTACACTTAGCATGTGTAACAAGCCTTTTAAACCCCTCGGCAACACCGAGTGGATGAGTTAAGCCTTGTGAGGGTTAACTATACTACCCACAACTTCTCTCCATTCTTAATTCTCACGTACTCATGCATTCATATACTCATTAACCAAGTCATACTACAATGTATAAGATAACATGGATGCACACATTCCCACTCACTACCAAATAATAACTATCTCGAGCTAATGTTGAGAATGGTCCCCACTAAAGTAAAGAAAAATATTACTCTCTACTCCCAATCCAGACGATCCTCTGTGTTTTTGTGAACATTCTACTATGGTAAACTATTCTTTATTCTTCCACTTCATTGATCAAACTTTGCCTTTTTATATGTAACACTCTTTCATTCCATGTTTTAAACTTTATCTCTTTTTATCTTTCTAAGCTCCAGACTTCCAGTGAGGATTTTTAGACCTAACCAACTGGGCCCGAGCTTCTTCCGTGGGATTTATACTCATTAGTTTTATCCCATTTTGACGCGAACACTCCTACTTTGTGTTAAGAAGCCCGATTACTCAGCTCGAAGAACTACTTTTTGCATTTTATTTACTATATTCTTTTAAAAAAAATTCAGATTTCCTCCGTACTACTCCCCTTCTCCCCTTTTATAGTGACAAAGATAATTTTTCAACTACATACTCAAAGATTAATTAATTATCCCATAGTGAATATGTGCATGTGCTTATAGGTCAAAATCGTCATTTTCAGTTTCAATTTCATTAATTCATTCACAAATGTAAAACCACGTCACTTCACTAACTTAATCTAATCATTACTCTCGTGAGCGAGAATATCGCATCACATGTTACTCATACATTATAAACACAAACTCCATCAACTTGTAATTCAAACCACTCATGCATAAAAACAAAGAATTTCTCAAAAACAATAATTTATTTTTCAATAATTCCTTATACCAACTATACCTTCCCCCAAAATTAAATTAAACCATTTCCTCATGGTTCACAATCATACTTATAAGAAAGCATATAGTTACACTTGAAGCGCAGTTCCAAAATTTCCTCTCTTTATGCACGTTCTCCCCCCAAACTTGAATCGAGCTCTCTGCATAGTTTTTAAAAAAAACACACATACCCAATATCATAGCAAGAGAAAAAGAAATAAAGCATCGCTTTTTTGAAATAATTACTCAATATAGCACAAGATTATTATTTTATTGAAAAAATAAACAACGATTTGGCCATAAGGGCTTACAATCCCTATAAAATTGAAATTGTAATGATTTGGCCTTAAGGGTCTACAATCTCTAAGAATTGAAAATTGCAACCTATCTACCACATTAAAAACAAACTATTCCTACAAATCCTAATCCACTCATGATTCCCATTCATTCCTTGCTCTTACAACTTATCATTCACTTCCACTTGAAAAACTTTCCCAAGAAGCCTTGATAGTCGATTCTACTTCAAGCCATTCAAAATCCACTTCTTGGTAATACCCTGTGAACAAAAAGCACTTCTCATTCATCTCTCCCAACAGATACCCCAATTGTTCTTCAAGAATCCTTTATATCAAAATCGGATATGGGAGGTAAAACTCGGCCTTCCACCTTTCCATTCACAATTCGTTGCACCATAATCATGTTGCCCATAATCAATTCCGGGACCGTTATCCAATATCCCTTAAGCATGAAATATAGCCCTTTGATCATCATGTACCCTCTCCAACTTGTTTTATGATTTTGGCACACTTGTGATGTAAACACACAATCGAGATAGAATAGGTCCGGATTCATATGGTATCTATCCACACTCTTGTTCGTGTGTTTTGGAATATGCCTATCACATATCTCCATGATCATGTCCGCATCCAAGAGTGGCCATTCATTTGGGACTATTTTGAATTTCTTGTGTAGGTGATCCTAACACCCAAGTGGTATTTTCTAAAATTTTGACACTACCTATTCATTCACCACTATAGGGTGGTCACTCCATTCATCGATCTTCACCTTTATTACTTCTCATCCCTCCAGTCCTTCCATAGTCATCCTCTCGTAGACACTCCGAACCAAGTTTGGATATACTCTCAATCCTGTCGGACTTTCCAGATTTTCCAATCCTCTCTCCTTTAGGATTTTCACTTCCAACGGTATTAGTGGACTCTTCATCGTTTCTGGAAGAAACATCAATTCATATTACAATCGACACTTCATAAACGACCAAGGTGTTGTACGCTTCCATGGTGAACTTGAAGCTTGTGTATTTGTACTCTCCTCGTCCAAATACCCTTTCATCTACCTCGTATCTACTACTACCAAGGCCACACTATCTTCATAGATGTCTTTTGAATCAGATTCGATTTCATAATCATTTTCTTTCTCATTTTCATTCTCATACAAAAAATGAGAAGAAGAAGAAGAACCCATCTTTTTATGCCTCACAAACTTTTGTATTGAATTATTGGAATTGTGAACCCTTAAGGCTGTATTTATAGATGAATGATTTGTATTCTACAGGAGAAAAGGAATTCGATTCATCTCTGAAGTTAGAGAATAGAATCAAACAATCAATCCAACTTTAGCATGTACTTGGATTCCATCTCCTACTCGAACTAGGATTTTTTTCTAAGTTCCTATTTAAATCCTAAAAATTCAGAAAACCTACTCCTAATTAAACCCTAATACAATACAAACACAAAACCATCTAAAACATCCCTTGTTTAGGTAATTTTTTATTTTTTCTGGACAACTTACGATGGTCCCTACTCTTACGCTTAAGCGTAGCCCAATAGTACGCTTAGATTGGTCTTTTTTTTTTAAAAAATAATTCAGTATGTTTTCTTCTACACACTCGCAATACCCATGCTCTAATATCCCCATATAGTACGAACTCACACTCCCGCAAACTTAAACACACACATGTCCTTAGTGTGTAACTTCGAAGCTCAATCGAACCCCAAAAATCACATCACACTCAATGCATGTATCATCATAGTCTCGGAAATGTAAAACATAAGAAATACTATCACATGTATATGAAAATTGGTAGTTTTATATAATAAAAAAGCAACAAAATTTATTATTCTGGAGTATGGGCGATTTTGGTGATCATTGAAGGAGGGTGGTAATGGGGTAGTAGGCATTGAAGGCATGCGTTGTTGGGAAAACCGTAGCATTTATTATTAGGGTTTCTCGATTATTTCTTTCCTTCACATCATTTATTGCAATATTAATTCTGATTTTTCTACATTTATTGTTCTTCATCGAAACCATACTTCTTCATTAGGGTTTCTATCTCCGTCATTAGGGTTTACGTTGCTTGATGGTGATTTAATCAAAGTTTCTCTCGGATTCATTTTGTTGATATTCTCTTTCATTAGGGTTGTTTTTGTTTTATGGGTGGTACTCTCATTAGGGTTTATGGCGGCGAATGCAGATTTTACGAAAATGTTGCATGTACTTTAAGGAGTGTTCACATCTCTAGCAGCCAGGAAAGATAATCGTAGTCGGAGTCGGGGACCTCATCATGGAGGATCTCCGCCAGTTCAGGGTTCCTCTTCTAGGGTTGATGTTTAGAATCCAGTGGTGGCTACTATAGGTAAATCCTCGTGCGTTAACATTGTTAAGCCTGTAGATGCCCCTCGTATGAAGCTATCTTATACTCCCCCATCCATTATCAATGGTAGAGTGTGGTGACTCCTCTAGCATCTGTCACTCTAGAGGGTGCGAAGGAGTGGATAAGTTATCTTGTTGGATATTTCTTTGATAAGAAATTGCCCTACCAGGTTGTTAATTCCATTGCTACTAAATTATGGGAACATGCAAGATTGAAAACTATATGTGGCATGGATAAGGGGTTTTATTTCTTTAAGTTTGAAACTGAACGTGAGTGTGAAGTGGTGTAATAGAATGGTTCATGGCACTTTACAAAAAACTTTCTTATTTTGAAGAAGTGGCATGAGGGGTTGTCTCTTAGTAAGCAATATGTCTCTACCTTGCCATTGTGGGAAACAATGATTAATATTCCAATGGAATGTTGGAATAATGCGGGCTTAGGAGTTCTTACTAAAGCATTGGGTAAACCTTTTCATATTAATCTTCCTACTAAGAAAAAATAGAGATTGAATTTTGTAAAGGTGTATGTGGAAGTGGAGGCCAAAGATGAGCTTCTTAAAGAGTTTGATATTTAGTTAGCTTTAGGGGATGTTGTTACTATACAAGTGGAGTATCAATGAAGCCCAGCAAGGTGTAGCACATCCAATGTTTTTGGTCACTGGGACAAAGTGTGCCTTAAGAAAATAGTTCTTACTATTTCTCAGGTTCAACAAAGAAAAGATAAAGCCTCTACCTCTGAATGGAGAGTAGTGGGAAGAAAAGGGAAAGAGACTCTTGGTGTGGCTGGTGTTGAGTCTATAGCAGGGGTTGATAAGGTTCTGGATCCCATTATTGAGGAGGCTTCTCCTTCTGAAACTTCTTTGGTTCTGAAAGCTACTGATATGCATGGGTTGCAAGAGAGAGCATTGGTTAATGTTGAAATTGTTCTACCTAGTTCTGGAGGGAGTGCAGGAAATAAATTTAGCATGCTTCAGGATTTAGTTGATGATTTTGATTTGTTCAAGGATGAGGATTCAAAAGTTTTGAATGATGTTGTTACATCATTTGAGGGTATGTCAAGTACAGTTACTCCTGTTGCTGAAAATGTGTTAAGCATAGCTGAGCCTCAAGGTATTGGTTCATTGTCTTCTTCTATTCCTATGCAGACTATCACTCACTCTGATATGTAATCTAAGGAGGGGTCCTATTTACTCATCTCTGCTGAGCAAGCTCTAGTGGTGAAGGATACATTAGACATTCCAAAACCAAATAAATCTAGTAAGGCTAAAATTGTATCTAAATCTTTGAAGAATGTTATTCCTGGGGTTCAAACTATGAGAGGGTTGGCTTCCAGTTCTCCTGGAGGAAAGAAGAATGTTTAGTTATTCTTTGTTGCTTCCTTTATACATTGTTCCTTTCTCATTATTATTTTTATGATTTTTGGGATATGGAATATTAGATGTTTAAATACCTCTGAAAAGCAAAAGGAGATTGCTCAAGTTATCAGAAAGCATAATATGCCACTCTTTTGTATGATTGAGACTAGAGTTAAAAAGCCTCATGCTGCTAAAATAGTTTAGTCTATTGCTAGATGATTGAGTTTTATTCACAACTACTCTTATGCTGCTAATAGGAGACTGTGTGTCTGTTGGGATGCTTCTAGATTATCTTTACACCCTTTATTTCAATCTGATCAAGTGATTCTCTGCTCTATTCAGTGTATTAAAGGTATTTTCAGTTGTGTGGGGAGATTTATCTATGGGATTAATGATTATGTTGGCCGAAGGAAACTTTGGAGGGATCTCTCCCAATTAATTGTTTCTCATGGTTCTCTTGTTTTGTTATTACTTGGTGATTTCAATGCAGTTAGATTTTCTTCTGAGTAATTTGGGGGATCTTCTACTTGGGACTCAGTTGAGAGAGAGTTTGGGGACTTCATTGATCAGGTTGAGTTATGTGACTTGAAGTATAATGGTATCCAATTTAGTTGGAACAATGGAATGTATTTTAGGAAATTGGATAGGGTTTTGGTTAATGAGTGTTGGAATTCAGATTTTGCAAACTCTCAGGTTTTTTTTGCCTGGATTGGTCTTGGATCATGCACTCATCATTCTTCATTTGGAGACTCATTTTATTAAGAAAGAAGTTCCTTTTAGAATCAATAACCATATTCTCAAGGATCCCAAGTTCATAGAAGTAGTAAAGAGGGTTTAGAGCACTACTATTAAATATTCTTATATGTTTCAAGTTATTCAAAAGCTCAAGATGTTGAAGAACAATTCAAGTGTTTGAATAGAATGTGTTACCCAGATCTTACAGGCCAGGTCAAGTCTGCTAAAGATAAGTTGAAGCTGATTCAGTTAGCTTTGGATTGGAGTCCTGGTGATGTTGTTTTCTTGCAGCAGGAAAAAGATAGTGTTGCTGATTCAGTGGCTAAGATACTAGTGATGGGTCAGAAGACCTCTGTCTCACTCGCGATGTACTCGTAGCCCCACGACCTCTTGTCTTCATCCCTACAGTTCGAATCAAGAAATATAAGAAAATTGTTTCGGACACCAAATAAAACCCAAATCTAAAACCATTTCTAAATGAACCCAACATGACGTTTAAACAAATCCCCAAATAAAAAACACTCAAAAAATTCAAAATCCAACCCGTTCTTCAAGTCGATAATCTCACCTTTTGAAAAATAGATTAAAACATCTTTTCGATGGGATTCGTGCATCAATACTGGTTTAGAATTATTAAAAGAGTAATTAGAAACAAAAATATAAAAGAAAATCTCACCGAATCAATCGATTTGATGATTTCTCTAAAATTTGGTTTCCGTGACTCTTCAAGTTCTTTACAAGAATACTGAAGATTATGGAACGGATCTGACGCAAGATTGGAATGGAATGGGTCGAAATCACCTTAGGAATGGATTGAGAGTATTTTGAGAGAGTTTGCTGGAGAATAGAGCGGGCGGGAAATGTTTTAAGCCCTCCTCTTTATAAATAGAGTCGCGTAACCTGGAGTCTGAAACTCCAACCTACGCTTAAGCGTAGCTCTCTAGCTCAGACTAATTTTTCAACTCCAAATCCCCGTCTTTACTCTCTGCAACACCCAAAATACTCATTGAATAACTCACCACACCTACCATGACAACGATGATTCTATGACTCGATCTTATAACTAACGAACTAAAATAGAAACTACAAAACTATCTTCAAAAACTAATTTTCATCCCCTAGTACGAATGTTTAACGTTGTTGGTGTGACGTTGCAATTTCTCACCATCTAGGATCACGCTCGTGTGTTGCATCGGTCAAATCCATCAACTCGACAACACGCCCAATTGGTTCGACATCAAAATAATGCTTAACTTTGTGACCATTCACCATAAATCTTTTTCCTTTCTCCAGTTCATCGAGTTCTATTTCTCCATGGGGGTAAACCTTTATAATTTCATACGACCCATCCCATCTTGATTGAAGCTTACCAGGAAGCAACTTAAGTCTCGAATTAAATAGCCACACCCTCTGGCCAGGCTCAAAGGACTTCTTCCGAATATGTCTATCATGAAATGCCTTCATTCGAGCTTTATAAATCTGAGAATTCTCATATGCATTATTACGCAGGTCCTCAAGCTCTGTAAGTTGAAGTTTCCGTTAAGCGCCAGATCTTTTCAAATTGAAGTGTTGGCTTTGAAATTTACTTTCAGCAAACAATTCCAAAATTGATGATAACAAACCATTAAAGAGTGTTTGATACTAATGAATTATCGATTTTATGTTTTTAGCAAAATATAGGTGACCGACTCGGAAAACAAACTTGGAAAGGAAACGATTCGGAAAACAAGATAAAAAAGAAAGCTTGAATTAAAGCGAAAAGCCGTGAAAGAAATTGAAGCGCAAATGGAAAATCAAATAATTCAACGGCAAAGGCGAAAGTCAAAAACTCAAGACTTGGGGTAGATAGGTCGGGGAGCGATCATTGTAACAAAGTAATTTTATGCGTCGATTTTATCGTATAAGCTCAAGTATAAAATGAATTGAACTCAAATGGAATGAAAAACGCTTTACCAAACTTAAACGGAAAGAAAAATATTTTTATTAAATATTTTTCAAGTTGTAGTCGACTAGAATAACCATGTGTATTTTCTAGTAGTCGACTAAAACAATCAGTAGCTACATGTTTTTCATCCACATCAAAGTAGTCGACTGAAAAGAGCTTGAGTCGACTAGACATCATCATTTAGTCGACTAGAACTCAATCTAGTCGACTAGATGGTTCATTGTAGTCGACTACAACAAAGAATTAGTCGACTAGAAATTCCTTAAAACCTGCAGATTTATCGGAATACATTTTCCATGTTTTAAGGAGTGTGTTTAATGGATTTCAAATGGCTCTTTCCTTCTCTAATTCAATACTCACTCTCATAACCCTAAAGTATTGATATATATAGAATGAGATATGTGTATTGAAGGCTAAGAGATTGAAAAACAAAAGAGAAAGAAATGAAAGAAAAGCTTTTAAAATTCTGCAGAAATTTTCTCTACAAAAGCCATTGAAACCAAGCTTTGAAAATCTGATTTTCTCCAAGTTCTTTGAAAATCAAAACCTCTAGTATTTCTTCTTATTCTCGAAATATCATTCATTGATTATATCCCTTGAGAATACATTTCTAGAGCTACTGTAAAATCACCAAAAACACTTGAGCTTATATTGATTCATCTTCCATAAAAACCTTTGGGTTTTGAGTGTTTTTGTTCTTGAGTGATTTTATTGATTACAGACGAATTTGTAATCTCGGACAAGTGAAGTCCACCGATTGTTCAAGAGAGGGTTGTTCTCTTGATTGAGAGACAAGCTCGAGAGGCTTGTGATTGTAAAGGTTTGCCATTCCACCTGTTAAGGAAGGGCCATAGTGAAAGGATCAGGAAAAGTCTCAAGAAGGGGTTCTTGAGCCGAGGAGTAGGAGTTACCGAACCTCAAAAAAATCACGGTGTCAATCTCTCTATCTCTTTCTCTTTACTTGATTAATTTGCATGCTATAATTTCTTGATTATCTTGTATGCTAATTTGTCTTGCAATTAATTGTTAGAGAAATTTAAATTGAATCATCCACTTGTTTATTGAGAAATTGATTTTTAGTTATAGCTTGTTCCAATTTCGAAATTAGTTAGAAATATTTTTTGAACACCTTATTCACCCCCCTCTAGGGTTATTTAGTGACTAACATGAAGTTTAACCTTCGAACTGCCCAATATGCTCGGTGTTGTAGCTCAACAAGGAGGTGGCATGATTTACCGTAAACAAGTCGATAAGGTGTCATACCTATCGGAGTCTTATAAGCGGTCCTATAAGCCCATTGTGCATCGTTCAGCCTCTGAGGCCAATCTTTCAAATCTACACTCACTGTTTTCTCCAAAATATTCTTCACTTCCCTATTAGAAATCTCCACTTGTCCACTCATTTGGGGCTAATATGGCATACCAATTTTATGAGTGTCACCATACTTTATAAATCAGAGTCTTATAAGCGGTCCTATAAGCCCAAAGTGACTGTTGGCCATGAAATTCTATTTTGGACAATAACTCTTATTTTGATATTAACAAAACATTTAAAAATGTGTTTAATACTAATATGATTTTGAGTTTAGTATTTCATCAAGCACAGGTGAAGGATTCAAAAAGATTACCAACACAAAAAGCGATAAGTGATAAGGAAACTCAAGCGCAAAATCGAAAAAGAACAAAATGGTCAACGAAAGGCGAAAGCTAAAGACTCAAGACCTAGGGTAGATAGGTTGAGGTGAGAATATTGTAACAAGGTATCTTATACGTTGATTGGTCTTATAAGCTCAAGTGATTAGTCGACTGGCCATGAAATGATAGTCGACTGGCCAAGGGCCCAGCAAACTGGATGAACCAGAGAGTTATAAACAATTTAAATTTCCTGAGGAATTCGACTGACTCTCTTGAGGCAGTCGACTGGCAATAGCCGTTGGGGAAAATATTTTAAATCTTAGCATGGAGGCAGTCGACTGGGTGTCGATAGGCAGTCGATTGGGTGCTTCAGGATTTTAAGGAAAAATATTTCTAAACAATATCTTTGCCAAATAATTTATGATTACTCTTGCTACTTTTCAGATTCTACTCTCCAAATTTCTTAGGGTAAGATACACTCTCCAAACCCTAATGCTTCACTATATAAAGAAAGAGATTTGGGATTGAAAAAGATAGTTCTTGTGTGAGAAATTTTCTGAAAATCATTCATCTCTTATTTTCTCTAAAGCACTCTCTGAAAAATCTTTTGATAGCAAGAAGATATAAATCTCATTTTTCACTCAAATCATTTTGAAGATTTAAAATCAATCTATTAGCTTATTCTCTTCTTGAAAAATATCTTTTGAGAATATATACCTTGAGTTCTTGAAATATCACCTAAAAACACTTGAGCTTATATTGATCTATCTTCCATAAAAACCTTAGGGTTTTGAGTATTTTTGTTTCGAGAGTGATATATTGATTGCATACATGAATTTGTGATCTTGGGTGATTGAAGCCCATTGTATCAAGGGAGGATTGTTATCTTGATTGTGTGAAGAGCTAGTTAGCTATTGTGTAAATGTTTACTATTCCACCTATTGAAGGAAGAACCATATTGTGAGGTTGGGAAAGTCTCAACGAAGGGGATTCTTTGAGCCGAGGACTAAGAGTTACCGAACCTCATAAAAATCACGGTGTCAATCTCTCTATCTCTATCTCATTACTTTATGATTTTGCATGCTTAATTTATATTGTGGCAATTAGCTTATTGAATTAAATTAAGTCTTTCATTTCAAACTTACTTTGTAAACATATATAGAGAATTGTGGTGATTAATTGTAAGTACTAAAAAGAACTAGATAATAAGTTTTAAACCTTATTCACCCCCCTCTAGTGTGAATTAGTGACTAATAATTGGTATCAGAGCCTAATCTCTACTTGTTTTAGACTTAACCGTCTTAGAGAACGATCATGGCCTCAAACGTAGTCACTCATGTAGAAGGACAATCAAACAATAGGCCCCCATGGTTTTATGGTTCAAACTATAGTTATTGGAAGACTAGAATGGTAGATTTTCTTCAAGCTATTGATTATCACATTTGGCAAGTTATTGTTGATGGACCTTTCACTATAACCAAAGTAATAGATGGAAAAACTATCCCTAAATTGCCTAACGAATGTGATAATGATGAGTGTAGGCTTATGTCATTTAATGCTAAAACTAAGGTAAATCTAAATTGTGCCTTAAGTCCAAATGAATTTAATCATGTTTCTACTTGCTCCACGACCAAATAAATATGGGATAAACTTGAAGTAACTTGTGAAGGTACTACTCAAGTTAGAGAATCTAAAATTGACATACTTATGCAGGAATATGAATTATTTGCCATGAAGGAAGATAAAAATATTAATTCTATGATGTCTCGTTTCACTAATATATTGAATGAACTAAAGCATCTTGGTAGAATTGTTCTTAGATCCGATGCGGCACGCAAAGTCCTTAGAAGCCTTCCAGTCAAATGGGATGCGAAAGTGACGGCTATTAAAGAAGCACATGATCTTAGCACAATGAGTCTCGATGAGATTTTTGAGTCACTCCTTACATGGAAATTACCTTAAAGTCTCGTGAAGAATACGTCAAGCCTAGAAAAGGTATAGCCTTGCAAGCTTCCACTAAAAGTGAAGCAAATGAGAAAATTGAAGAAGAGGTTGATGAAGACATTTCCTTGATCACTCAACAATTCAAGAGATTTCTAAAATGAAAGAAGGCTAAAGGTCGGAGGTTCTTAAAGAGCAACGAACCAAGAGGAGAGACAAGCAAGAAGGAGTCCATTACTTGCTTCAATTGTGGAAAACCGGGGCACTATAGAAATGAGTGTTTCAAGCCCAAAAAGGAGAACGAGAAAAGGCCAAACAAAATGGCCATGAATGCAACATGGGATGACTATGACTCTTGTGATTCGGATGAGGAAGAAAATGGTGAGGAAATTGCAAATCTTTGCCTCATGGCAAAAGAAGATGAGGTACATTTAAATTTACAAGCATTAGATAAATCCATTTTGTCATATGATGAGCTTTTATTCTCCTATAATGAATTGCAAGATGCATTTGAAGAATTACATGATTAATTTGAAAGATTAGCTAGTAAACATATTTTACTTAAGAAATCTAAATCTTCATATAGTCCTACTTGCATCACCGGAGTTGATTCAAAAATAACGGATGACAAAAGTATTAAGGTAGAAAAGGAAAATGTATTATTGAAAAAGACTATTGATGATCAAATAAACATCTTAGCAAAATTCACAAAAGGGAAAGAAAATTTGAGCATCATGCTAGGAAGACAAAGGGGATCATTTGACAAAAGTGGCTTGGGGTATGATCCATTTGACAAAGATACACTTTTATTGAAGAAGAGAAAATCATTAAGGCATACGTTTTCAAAACAAGTATCTTTCTCAACCTCAATCGATCACAATCACGTTACATGCTATTATTGCAAGAAAACGGTCATAAAGCAAATGCATGTTATCTAAGAAAAAACAAAGTTGTCTCAAAAATGTTTTGGGTTCCAAAAGGAACCATTGTATGTCTACGTACAAAACAAAATATGGTAACTTGATCATTTTGGGTTCCAAAAGGAACTATTGCATCTCTCTCTGACCATAGTGGACCCAAAACAGATTGGGTACCAATGAATGTTACTTAACCTTGTTTTGTAGGTATGCTTGAAGTCCGCCTCAAAAGAAATATGGTTTCTTGATAACGGATGCTCAAGGCATATGACGGCAGACAAGTCAAAATTCATATCTCTAAATTCATACGAAGGAGGGAACGTTACTTTTGGAGACAACTCTCAAGGAAAAAATATTGGAATTGGATCCATTGGTATATCTTCTTCTTTATCTATAGATAACGTACTACTAGTTGATGGATTGAAGCATAACTTGTTTAGTATTAGTCAATTATGTGACAAAGGTTATGATGTTACTTTTAGCTCAAATGCATGCATAGTTGAGAAAGATGGACAACAATTGTTCAATGCAAAGAGAAACGGAAATTTATATACTATGTTGCTTTATGAATTGAATGAACAAGATGTTAAGTGCTTTGTCACATCGAGTGAAAAGAGTTGGTTCTGGCATAAATGCTTAGGACATGCTAGTATGGACCTCATTCATCGGTTATCTAAAAATGAATTAGTCAAAGGACTCCCGAAGACTAATTTTTCAAAAGATAAATTATGTAGTGCATGTCAAGTAAGCAAGCAAGTGAAATTTTCTTTCAAAAGAAAAAAAGATATTACCACTTCTAGACCATTAGAGCTACTACACATGGACCTTTTTGGTCCAAAGAGAACGGCTAGCTTAGCCGGGAAACTTTATATACTCGTTATAGTCGATGACTACTCTAGATTTAATTGGGTTCACTTTCTTGCTCACAAAAATGAAACGCACTCCATTCTTGGTAAATTTTATAGAGTCATTCAAAATAAAAAAGATTTGAAAATCAAGAAAATTAGAACTGATAGAGGTAGAGAATTTGAAAATCAAGATCTAGAGAAATTATGTGATGAACTTGGTGTATCTCATGATCTCTCGGTTGCAAGATCTCCTCAACAAAATGGTGTAGTTAAAAGAAAGATTAGGTCTTTACAAGAAATGGCTAGAACCATGATAAATGAACCCAACCTTCCCCGAAGCCTTTGGGCGGATGCCGTAAATACCGTTTGTCATGTAATAAATAGAGTTATCATTCAAATGAAATTGGGTAAAACTCCGTATGAGTTATGGAACGGTCAAAAACCCAATATTGGGTATTTTAAGGTGTTCGGTTGTAAATATTTTGTGTTAAATGACAAAGATAACTTGGGAAAATTTGACTCCAAATCAAATGAAGCAATTTTCTTAGGTTACTCCTCAAGAAGTAGAGCCTATAGAGTCTTTAACAAAAGGAGTCTAACCATGGTTGAGTCTATTCATGTTGTTTTTGATGAATCACTACCTCCACCCTCACCTAAGGTTAACCTAGATGATGATGAAGTTGTAGGGATTGACGATAGCTTCAATAACCTCAATATCTCCAACTCATCAAGTAGGCAAATGGACAAGAGTAAATTTAGGAATCAATCTAATGATGACTTGACAAGCTCTATTCCTAAATCTTGGAGGGTTATACATAACCACCCTCTTGACCAAGTCATAGGTAATCCATCACAAGGTGTTAGCACAAGATCTCAACTTAGAGACTTATGCAATCACATGGCGTTTGTGTCTCAAATTGAACCCAAGAACTTCCACGAAACTCAATGTGATGATTCTTGGATCATGGCCATGCAAGAGGAGCTAAATCAATTTGAACGCAATCGAGTTTGGCATTTAGTTCCTCAACCCACACATCAAACCATTATAGGCACTAATTCGGTTTTTTGAAATAAAAAGGATGAAAATGGAGTGATTATTCGAAACAAAACAAGATTGGCAGCTCAAGGTTACAATCAAGAGGAAGGCATTGACTATGATGAAATCTTTGCACCTGTATCTAGATTAGAAGCAATTAGAATGCTTCTTGCATTTGCATCATCTAGAAATTTCACTCTTTATCAAATGGATATCAAAAGTTCTTTTCTAAATGAAGAAGTGTTTGTAAAGCATCCACCCAGTTTTGAAAATGAAAATTTTCCAAATCACGTTTACAAATGATCTAAAGCCTTGTACGATTTAAAGCAAGCTCCAAGAGCTTGGTATGAAAGACATAGTAATTTCTTGATTCAAAACGGGTTTTCAAAAGGAAAGGTTGACAATACTCTCTTTACAAAATCTGTTAAAAATAATTTGTTGATTATCCAAATATATGTTGATGACATTATATTCGGATCAACAAATGCTTCCCTTTGCAAATAATTCGCAACTAGTATGCAAAATGAATTTGAAATGAGTATGATGGGTGAGTTGAACTTCTTCTTAGGGTTTCAAATCAAGCAAAGCCTGGATGACTTATTTGTTAGCCAATCCAAGTACACTAAATATTTGCTAAAGCGATTTGGTATCGAAAATGTGTTGACATCACTAAATATAGAGGCATGATAGCTTGCTTTACTTAACTGCTAGTAGACCGGATATAACGTTTAGTGTATGCTTATGTGCTCGTTTTTAATCTTGTCATAAAGAATCCCATTTGCTAGCCATAAAATGTATTTTTCGCTATCTTAGTTGGACAATTAATTTAGGAGTATGGTATCCACGTGCCACTACACTTGATCTCACTAGTTATTCGGATGCCGATTTTGCGGGATGTAAAGTGGACAGGAAAAACACAAGCGGTACATGTCAATTTCTAGGTCACTCACTTGTATCATGGTCAAGTAAAAAGCAAAATTAAGTTGCCTTGTCTACTGCTGAAGCCGAATATGTTGCAGCCGGTAGTAGTTACGCTCAAACTCTTTACATTAAGCAACAATTACTTGATTTCAGACTTGTCTTCAATCACATACCTATTAAATGTGACAATACTAGTGTTATTTATATCTCGAACAATCCTATTCAGAACTCACGCACAAAGCATATAGAGATTAGGCATCATTTCTTGTGGGATCACGTAGCTAAAGGTGACGTTGAATTGGTTTTTATTGACACTAAAAATCAATTAGCTGATATTTTCACAAAACCTCTCTCGGGCGAACTTTTTTTAAAATTTCGTAGAGAAATTGGAATGGCCACGGATTTTGAAGTGATTATTTAGTTTTCACAAAAACTCGTCCACCTTCTTGGCTTTCTAAAACTTTCAAAATTTCAAAAAAAAATTTGAAGGCCAGTCGACTGCCTGATAATCGGCTAGTTGATTGGATGAACCAGAGAGCTTTTATGTTTTTAATCTACTTCAGCTAATGGACTTCCTACCTTCGGCCAGTCGACTGGGTCATGAGCCAGTTGACTGCATCCATTTGGCCAGTCGACTGCCTCTGCACGAACTCTATTTTTAACCCTCTTTTACCTTCATCTTCTCTCCACTCTCTCCACATTTTCTACACTTCTTCCCATTTTCACGCCATATAATCACCTCTAATCCACTTCCCCACTACTCCACGACCCTCTCCTTCATTATCCTCACTTCCATCTCTCATATATATACCTATACATCCATATATATATATATATCCATATCTATCACCCTTCTCCTTCCCACTTCACGACTTCACCCTCTTTTTCTCTCAAAATGCTTTCATTCATCTTCGTTCTCATCTCTCTCATGGCACCCAAGCCCGTGCCCACTCGGAAGCGAGCACGCCGGGGTGGAAGCTCTTCGGCTGCACTTTCTCCACCATATCCACCGCCCCCTGCTCAAGAGGAAACAAATTCTGAAATAAACATTATTCCAATGTCCATTTTTGCTTTTCTCGGTAATGATGAAGATAGTATTCATCTCTTTGAAACCAATTTCATCCATCGAAAGTTTGCTCGGTGTCGTATTGTGACTCAATCCTTATGTGAAGAGATTGATGCAAATACCTTCAATCTCTTCCGAAATATGGGTTTGGACTTCTTTGTTTCGCTTGATGTTCTTCACTATCTGTGTGCCGTCAAGGCTTTATACACAAATTTGCGGAATCCGCCTCAACCGAGTTCCCATCTCATCTCCGATGTTACAGGACAATCTATTGAATTCACCGAAGCAATAATTAATACTGCATTTCGGCTCCTTCCAGCGGCATATCCTATTATTATTCGCCTATTTGGTTTTCGTTGAGTGATTTCGATCCTCTCAAACCGATTCGGGCAATTTCGGTAAATAAAACCACTACCGTAACTGCCGAGTTTCCATCTTCCTCGCTTACTCCCGAGGCTCGGCTTGTGCACAATATTATCATGTATTCCATATTGCCCAAGTCTGGAAGCTGGAGTCTTGTGTCGATTATGGAAGTTTTCCTTGGCTACTATGTCATGACCGGTCGAAGGGTCAATCTTGTTTTCATCTTCATTTTCGCCATCCTCGAGTGCCAAAATAAGAAAGGCGCACTCATCTTTCCAGCCCACATCTCTTATCTTCTGGCTCAGAACAATGTTCTGCTCCATGACGAGCCTGCGGAGCACAATCCGATTTTTCTTGACCGCACTCATCTCAAGCAAATGCATATTGGCAAAGATGCCAATGGGGTGTTGGTCTCTCTTAAGGACGCTCCTCTTGTGGACCAAGGCGGTCCATCTGCTTCTCGTCCCGAGGCTCCTCGTCCAGAAGCTCCGACTTCTTCCTTTCCGTCTCTGGGCAGCCCTTTCGACATTCCTGATTTTGGGTTCGGGGGAAATCCCGAAACTCTCACCCAAATTTTGGAAGTCGTTACGCACAATGAGGAGGCCCAAAAGAAGATGGCCGAGGACATGAAGTTCCTTGAGGACAAGATCGACCGCATCACCACTGCCATGGAAGCCCTTCCCCGTGATCCTCCGCCTTTTTGATGTCGTCAAAGGGGGAGAATTTTTGGGTTGTCTAGGTTGTCAAGGTGTTTGGCCATAGCCTATTTTATGTAGCATAGTGTGGTGCCTAGCCTAGTTTGCGTTGTTTATGTTTTTATTGTATGCTTTATCATTTTATGGATCATTGTAGTAGTAAAACAACATGTACCGACTTTAAAAATTTAAATGAAGAATGTTGTTTCTATTATCTTTCAATGCATTACCTAAATGATTATCAATTTGCAAAATTTATTTCCTAAGGGGGAGCATGAAAATAAAAATGAAAGATGCTCACATTGAGGGGGAGTATCACTTGATACTTCACCAATTATGCACAAACCAGAAATGTTTTGTCAACATCAAAAAGGGGGAGATTGTTGGCCTTGAAATTCTATTTCGGATAATAACTCTTATTTTGATATTTATAAAACATTTAAAAACGTGTTTAGTACTAATATGATTTTGAACTAAGTGTTTCAGCAACGACAAGTGAAGGATTCGAAAAGATTACCAACACAAAAAGCGATAAGTGATAAGGAAACTCAAGCGCAAAATCGGAAAAGGACAAAACGGTCAACGAAAGGCAAAAGCTAAAGACTCAAGACCTGGGGTAGATAGGTCGGGGTGAGAATATTGTAACAAAGCATCTTATGCGTTGATTAGTCTTACAAGATCAAGTGATTAAAGAACCGAACTCAAAACGAATAAAAAACGAACCTTGAAACATTTTCTAGGAGTCACCCAATCGACTGGCCATGAAATGGCAGCCAACTGGCAGTGACCAAGTCGATTGGTCAAGGGCCCAGCCAACTAGATGAACCAGAGAGTTATAAACATTTTTGATTGCCTGAGGTAGTCGACTGGCCTGTCCAAGGCAGTCGACTAACTCATGAGGAAGTCGACTGACTCTCTTGAGGCAGTCGGCTGGAAATAGCCATTGGGGAAAATATTTTAAATCTTAGCATGGAGGCAGTCAACTAGGTGCCGATAGGTAGTCGACTGGGTGCTTCAGGATTTTAAGGAAAAGTATTTCTAAACAATATCTTTGCCCAATAATTTATGATTACTCTTGCTACTTTTCAGATTCTACTATCCAAACTTCTTAGGGTGAGATACACTCTCCAAACCCTAATGTTTCACTATATAAACAAAGAGATTTGGGATTGAAAAAGATAGTTCTTGTGTGAGAAATTTTCTGAAAATCATTCCTCTCTTATTTTCTCTAAAGCACTTTCTGAAAAATCTTTTGATAGCAAGAAGATATAAATCTCATTTTTCCATCAAATCATTTTGAAGATTTAAACTCAATCTATTAGCTTATTCTCTTCTTGAAAAATATCTTTTGAGAATATATATCTTGAGTTTTTGAAATATCACCTAAAAACATTTGAGCTTATATTGATCTATCTTCATAAAAACCTTAGGGTTTTGAGTGTTTTTGTTTCGAGAGTGATATATTGATTCCATACATAAATTTATGATCTTAGGTGAGTGATGCCCATTGTATCAAGGGAGGATTGTTCTCTTGATTGTGTGAAAAGCTAGTTAGCTCTTGTGTAAAGGTTTGCTATTCCACCTATTGAAGGAAGAACCATATTGTGAGGTTGAGAGAGTCTCAAGGAAGGGGGTTCTGGAGCCAAGGACTAGGAGTTACCGAACCTCGTAAAAATCACGGTGTTAATCTCTTTTTCTCTATCTCGTTACTTTGTGATTTTACATGATTAATTTATATTGTGGCAATTAGCTTATTGAATTAAATTAAGTTTTTCATTGCAAACTTAGTTTGTAAACATATATAGAGATTGTGGTAATTAATTGTAAGTACTAAAAATAACTAGATAATAACTTTTAAACCCTATTCACCCCCTCTAGTGTTAATTAGTGACTAACAGTGACAATTGATCATCTCTAATAGCCTCCACATCTTGTTTATTCATCACTAAGCTCTTCTCTCGACCTTCAGTTCCGTCATACAACCCAATCTTATAAAGTGAGTTGTCGGGCACCAATGCCGCTGGTGACCCAAATGGAGATTCAGGAGAATCTCTTGGCTCCTCCAACGTGTCAAAATTTATATTCGACCTTTCAATCACAATATCCAAGTCATTCCTTGCTTGAATCCTCTGAGGTACCACATCCTTAACCATCTTATCAATATTAAAACACTCGGTTGATTCCAGTAATTGATGGTTGATATCAAATACATTTATCCTCATCTCTAGATTCCTAAAATATATATCCATAACCGATGTTCTGCAATCAACACATGCATTTGTTATATCCAAAAGGTGTCTTCCTAAGATAACAGGGATATGTCTCCTTGATCTGTGGTCAGGTTCCATATCTAACACCACAAAGTCCACATGATAGTAAAACTTACTTACTTGAACAATGACATCCTCTAAAATTCCTCTCAGTTGTTTAGTTGATCTGTTTGCCAATTAAAGCACCACCAAATGTAGGACTGAGCTCTCCCAACCCTAGTTGTTGATAGACTGACTAAGGTAATAAATTAACACTCATACCGAGGTCAATAAGAGCTCTACCAATCTTTTGATCACCAATGACACAAGAAATAATGGGAGCACCGGGATCTTTCCTCTTAAGTAGAGTATCACTCAGTAAGATCGAACTTGTTTAGTCAAAAAAATATTTTTTAGGACCTTAGTTCTGCTTTTACGCTTTTGGGTGCAGAGGTCCTTCAAAAACTTAACATAGGGTGGTATTTGGTTTATAATATCTAAAAGAGGAAGATTAATCTTGACTTATTGGAATGTCTCCAACATGACTGACTCTTTATTCTTACCAATTTTGGTTGGCTATTTAAGACGTTAAGGGAATGGTGTTGCCTCCTCATTATATGTCATATCCGACTCTCCTGGTATTGTCTCATCATGTTCTTCCTCCTCTTGAGGTTGATCTTTCTGAACTTTCTCAGCCTTTTTCTTCTGAGCTTCTTCTTCTGCCTTTATTTGAACTTCTTGGGCCTTTTGCTTCTTCAGCCTCTCCTCATGTTGCTCTTCAGCCCTATTTTCCACCTCCTTTTCACTTATCCAAATTATGACCGCTTGGACTGTCTCATGGTGATTCTCCTCATGTTGCTCTTCAGTGCTTGTTGTGGCTTTGGGTTAGCCACTGGATGACTAGGGAATATTCTCTTTATCCTATCCACAACACTCACTAGTTGTACCATTTGAGCTCCCATTTAAGCAAGGACATGGGAATGAGAATGCACTTTTGGATGGTCACCTGAGAATTATTAGATTGATTTTTTAACTCCCTTAGGGCACTCATCACCTCTTTTTCAAAGCCAGGTGGTCTCGGTGGTGGATTTTGAATTGAATTTCGATGTTGGAGATGATTTTGAAGGTATGGAGGGTAAGCTTGATTTGGATTGAATCCTTGGGTTTGGTTTCCTTGAGGCTGAGTTTGATAATTATTTGGTTGGACAGCCTTATTATTATTAAATGGTTGGAAAGCCTAAGAATTAGTGGATGACTGTCTAGGTTGATGATTTGACTGAGAGTTTCGAGCCATGATTGTTGGTGGGGATTGATATGATTGTGACTCTTTTGAAACCTTGGTTGTGAATTATATGATTATTGTTCCTGAGGGAACATTGATTCCACATTCAAAGATTGAGATGAAAGAAAAGGATAATTTTGGACATATAATGTGTATGAATTGGTGAAAGGAGCATTGTTTGGGTAGTTCCATGCTACATTAGCATTGGGAGCAATGAATTCACCACCTAGACACTCATTGTGGGAATAATCGACTTCTACCTTTGACACTTCTCTTCTAGGGGAATGATTTCTCTGGAGAAGCTTTTCAAATCTTTCTAATTTCTCTCCTATCAATGCCACTGAATCTCTCACATCATCATGATTCACAACATAAGCTTTCTCAGATCTTCTATCTAGTACACCTCTAGACCCTAACTCAAATTCATATTGAATTGTATTCTCACTAATACTATCAAATAAATCTAAGAGTTCTTTTGCTGGCTTCAGGATAAATTGCCCTTGTGTTGCCGCATCTAACAAATTCTTATGTTTATCTCCAAGTCCCATGTAAAAATTCTGAGTTATATCCTGCTCAGCGAACCTATAGTGGGGACACTTACACAAGATTTCACTATATCTTTCCCAAGCATCATGGAACTTCTCACCAGGCAATTCTCTAAAACTTTTGATCGCATCTTTTGCCTCTAAGGTCCTTCCTATAGGATAATGTTTCTCTATGAATTCAGATTTAACGGCTTCCCAATCAATTTTAATTGTCTTCTCTAATTTGACGTACCATCTTTTACGTTTTTCTCTCAACAACCAAGGAAATAGATGCATTCGGAAATCATTCTTAGATAGATTATCATACCTAACAATCGAGGTAACCTCTATGAAACCATTAATATGCGGGTATGGGTCCTCTATCCTAAGGCTAAAAAAATTTGGAAGCATATTGATAACACTTGACTTGATCTCGAAGTGCTTTCCGTCTTCTTCCTTTGTAAAATCAACATAGGAATCATACGCATCGAGCGTGTAGTATCCTTTTAAGGACGTCTCCGGTGCCCTCGGTAGATTGGTTCTTTGGTCACCCATCGTTTCTTCTGACTGACGATAACGCTCTTAAATAGCTCGACATTTTCAATAACAAGTCCGTTCGATCTTAGGATCAAAAGGTTCTAATTCAACGTTGAGATCAAAATAGTATTTTCAATCGGTCAAACATCAAACAAATTTTTTTTTTCTATACTCTTTTTTTTACTTCACAACTATTCTAAATATTAACAAAAAATAAAGCTAAAATTATGCACGAAATAAAGATAAACTAAAACTCACCAGAGGTCCAACGACGAAACTTCTGCTCCGCTAAATCCCTTTATGCTTTTTAGAGTACCTATCAATCACACCAAAATTTCAAATTTCAGTACACTATAATAACGGAATGTAAATAGACTACTAAAGCTAATGAACAATGCTTAGTCCCCGGCAATGGCACCAAAAACTTGTTGCGACGTTAGATGTGTAAAAATATGTGGTTAAAAATAACACCTTAATGATTCTAGGTTTTACCCTACTCAAGCACACATATCAATTGTAGAATAGGAGAAATCGTTTGAGTAAGGGATATCGATCCCACAGAGACTGAGATTGTTCACTTTAGCAATTCAAAAACACTGAATTATATTTTCTGAAAATGGTTTGTTTGGGTAGTCAAAGACCAAATTATCTATTTTAACTAAAATTATCTAGAAAGCAAATTAAATTTGTTATGATTCAGATGAGAGAGAAAACTAGGGTTTTCATCGCTCTACCACTAACCTCATAATATAGTTCCTCACTGTATCAATTGTAAGAGGGCGATCCATAATTGTGAATTAGGTCGTATCGCAAATACTTAAATACGACCCCAAAAAGGAGTACCATCAACCGGATTGTGACAACCCATCTCATGACTGACCTAACTAGTACATCCCAATTATATTACTCCAATCTACTCCTATTACATGAAAATAAACTAAAGCATGTCTATATTAAATCGCCAAGGTTCGACTTGTGTCAACCTAGGGTTTCAAGTTTCATTACCACCATTGTGTAGAAAACCATAATTAAGCATCTAAGTTCTTCCTCATATTGAATAATCATAGTTGTGCAAAATAATACATTCATTCCATCTAAGACAATAATTTAGAACAAACATATAATTTTATATTGCAAATCAGTACGGTCTCTTAACTACTACAATCATCATACTATGGTAAACAGTTTCCCCTCGTTACAATTGAAAACAATGAAAGAACTACATTACTTGGCTAGAGTTTTGCTAGAAAACCCTAGATACCGTGTTAAATGGCCATGGAGGAAGGTGACTGCATCAGTGATGTAGAAATGATTTCCATAATCTTCTTCTTCGGATCTCTAGGTTTGAATATGGCTTTCTATAGAAGTATATTTGAATGAACCTCTCTAAATGAACGTGAAATTCCACAACTAAACAACCCTAATGAACTCTAATGAACCCTAATTAACGTGCCCCTTATACTAATATATAATCGTGTATATATAGGCAATGGTATAGAGAGGTCCTTTACAATCTTTCCACTTCCCTCATGCAAACCCTAAAACTGATATATATAAGTGTATATACATGTATATAGAGGTTTGGAGTCGCAGGTAAACTAGGAAAAAACCATCAAAAATCATAAAATCTTGTCGCAGATACGCTTCAAAAGTACCTATCCTACGCTTCAAGCGTAGGTCCAAGCGTACCTCCAAGCATAAAAATGTGTTTTCCAGCCACTTTTTGAAACTGAAAGTGTAGGCAAAAGCATAGGTATTTTATGGAAAACCTCTTTTTTTGTAAATACATAAGAATATGACAGCTTTTTGAAATGTCGTTTCTGCCCTCCAGGAGTAATTTTTGTCTCTGACTTCCCCTTTGACTCTCCTCTTTGAATAGAAAGAACACACTCCTCAGTTAATTCACTGAAGTTAGCTCAATTTCTTCATTAAGCACTTGAAACATACTTTAACATAAGCAACATAAAAATACCAAATCATATAATGAAAGAACGTAACAATAGTGAGTTAAGGGGTCAAAATGAATACTTTTGAGCAACTATCAATCTTTTGAGCATGAGTGCCAAATATTTCAAACAGTCCTCAAAGGTTACCCCAAATATTGAGACATCATCCATGAACACTTCTAAGAATTTCTCTACCATATCAGAGAATATTGACATCATATACCTCTGGAATGTAGTGGGCGCATTACATAAACTAAAGAGCATTCTTATGTATGTAAATGTACCATACGGGCATGTAAAAGTGGTTTTCTCCTAATCAGAAGGATCAATTGCCACTTGGTTGTAACCGGAGTATCTATCTAAAAAGCAATAATAGCTCTGTCCAGCCAAACTTTCTAGGATCTGATTAATAAATAGCAATGAAAAATGATCATTCCTAGTGTGTGAGTTGAGTTTTCTATAGTCAATGCAAACATGCCACCCAGTGGTGGTGCGCTATGGGATCAACTCACCTTTAGAGTTAGACACAACTATGATACTTGATTTCTTTTGTACCATATGTGTAGGGCTAACCCATGTACTGTCAGATATGGGGTATATGATACCCGTATCTAGAAACTTCACAAGCTCCTTCATCATCACTTCTTTCATGTTTGGATTCAATCTTCGTTGCATTTCCCTTGATGGTTTTGTAGTCTCCTCTAATTGTATTTGGTGCATGAAAACTGAGGGATCTATTCCTCTAAGATTAATAATAATCCATCCTATTACCTCTTTATTCTCACTTAAGACCTTGACTAGACTCAATTCATGTTCTTTTGCCAGCTTTGATGATGTAATTACAGGAGTTATTAGAGATGGTATTGGTGGTCTACTCGAGAGTATGAAAAGTGGCTCAATTGGCACTTTCCATGATTCACCATATAATACAGTCTCAATTGCAGCAATATCCTCCTTATTCAGTCTTATTTGCTCATCCCATTCGTCTGGTTCAGTCTCCAACCTTACTCTAGTCATCAACGACTCTAACTCATCTTTCTATAGCATCCTTGGTGCAACCTCCTCTACTATATCATCCATCTCGTCAATATAAAAACATTCAACTAACTCCGGCAGAGACCTGACAGAGACCTTAAGAGGCTTGCAGAACATGATAGGCTCTCACTCCCAAGCCATTTCAAAGTTAGAAACCCAGATTGGGCAACTAGCTAACACGTTGAATAAACGAGATGAGGGAATATTTCAAAGCCAGTCGGTGGCAAATCCAAATAGTAGACAAGCGATGGAACTTGGATCATTTACTAAAAATACTTATGAGATAGTCCAAGCCATTATGACTTTGAGAAATGGAAAGCAGGTAGAGAATAGGGTTGAGCAGTAGTATGAAGAAAGGACGGGCAAACGTAAGGTGGCTGAAGAGGTACAGAAAGATCAACCACAGGAGGAGGAAGATATAGATCAAACATTACCAGAAGAGACGGTTAGGGCAAGTTATGAGGTGGCAGCACCCTTTCGTCAATGTCTTCGAGAGTCGACCAGATATGGTAAGCATAAAGAGATAGACATGTTAAAGACATTCCGACAAGTCAAGATCAATTTGCCTCTCTTAGACATCATAGACCTAATACCCGCCTACGCTAAGTTTTTAAAGGACCTCTGCACTCAAAAGAGAAAAATTAGATCAAAGGTCTCAAAGAAAATTTTGTTGACTGAATAAGTGAGTTCATTGCTATTAACTAACACACCACCTAAGAGGAAAGATCTTGGTGCTCCCATTATTCTTTATGTCATTGGTGACCAGGAAATTGGTAGATCTTTTCTTGATCTAGGTGCAAGTGTCAACTTACTTCCATATTCAGTCTATCAGCAGCTAGGGTTGGGAGAGCCCAGTCCTACCTCGGTTGTGCTTCAATTAATAGATAGATTAATTAAGTAGGAGAGAGGGATTCTGGAAGATGTCATCATTCAGGTGGACAAGTTCTACTTTCTGGTAGATTTCATAATTCTCGATACAAAACCTGGTCAGGATTCGAAGAAACATATCCCTGTGGTATTAGGAAGACTGTTTTTAGCTATGGCTAATGTGTGTATCAATTACAGAACAGGGGATATGAATTTATCTTTTGGAAACCTGAAGGTGTGAATGAATGTGTTCGATGCCAATCATCAACTCCCAGAGTTAGTTAAATGTTTTTATATTGATGAGATGAATGATATAGTTGAGGAGTTTGCACCGAGGATGCTAGAGAAAGATGATTTAGAGTCGTTGATGATTGGAATAAGGTTTGAGACTGAACTATATGACTAAGATGAGCGAATAAGGCTGAATAATGAGGATATTGCTGAAATAGAGGTTGTATTATATGCCCAACTATGGGAAGTTCCAATTGAGCCACTTCCCACGCTCTCAAGTACACCATTAATACCATCTATAATAACTCCTCCTACCATGGAACTCAAGGAATTTCCTGAGAAGTTAAAATATTTCTTTTTAGGACTAGATGAGACTCTTCTTGTAATTATATCATCGAAGCTGACAAAACAATAGAAATTGAGTCTAGTCCAGGTTTTAAGTGAGAATAGAGAGGCGATAGGATGGAGTGTTGCTGATCTTAGAGGAATAGATCCCTTAATTTGCATGCACTGCATACATTTAAAGGAGATTGCAAAACCATTAAGGGAAATGTAATGGAGATTGAACCAAAACATGGGAGAGGTGGTGATGAAGGAGGTTATGAAGTTGCTAGATACGAGTATCATAACCCCATATATGATAGTACATGGGTGAGCCCTACACAGGTGGTATCAAATAAATCAGGTATCACAGTTGTGCCTAAATCTAAAGGTTAGTTGATCCCACAGTGCACCACCGTTGGGTGGCGTGTTTGCATTAACTATAGATAACTTAACTCACACACTAGGAAGGATCATTTTCTATTGACATTTATTGATCAGATCCTAGAAAGGGTGGATGGACTGAGCTATTATTGCTTTTTGGATGGATATTGGGGTTCCAACCAAGTGGCGATTGATCCTTCTGATCAGGAGAAAACTACTTTCACTTGCCCATATGGTACGTTTGTGTACAGAAGAATACCCTTTGGTTTATGTAACGCGTCAGCTGCATTCAAGAGGTGTATGATGTCAATATTTTCTGATATGGTAGAGAAATTCTTAGAAGTATTCATAGATGATTTCTCGGTCTTTGGGGTAACCTTTGAGAACTATTTAAAACATCTGGCACTCATGCTCAAGAGATGTAGAGAGACTAACTTGATTTTGAGTTAGAAAAAGAGCCATTTTATGGTTCAATAGGGTATAGTACTCAGCCAGATAGTATCAAAAAGGGGGATTGAGGTAGATAAGGCGGAAGTTGAGCTTGTTTCAAAATTACCTCATCCCAGGTCTGTTAAGCAGATAAGATCATTTTTAGGCCATGCAGGTTTTTATAGATGATTTATTAAAGATTTTAGTAAGATCCCTCGGCCACTGTGCAACTTATTAGCTAAAGATGTGAACTTCTTATTTAACGAAAAGTGTGTTCGTGCCTTTGAGGAGCTTCGTACACAACTCTCTACAGCGCCAATCATGTGACCACCGGATTGGTCTCTACCTTTTGAGTTGATGTGTGACACTTCAGATTATGCCGTAGGAGTAGTATTGGGACAAAGAAATGGGAAGTTACCATATATGGTGTATTATTCTAGTAAGACTTTAAATGATACACATATAAATTACACAACAATAGAGAAAGAGCTGCTAGCAGTTGTGTTTGCCTTGGCTAAATTGAGATCATATTTATTAGGAACTAAGGTGATAGTATATTCAGATCATGCAGCATTGAGACATTTGTTGAAAAAAATGTGGGGGGCATTTTGGAGCTCAAAAGGCCGCCCATAAGGTGCTGCAGAGAGGGTTCTATTGGACAACCATATTAAAAAATGCATTTGAATATTGTAAAATGTGTGTGCGATGTCAGAAGTTGGGATCTATATCTCGACAGGATATGATGCCTTTGACCCTATTTTTGATTACTGAATTATTTAATGTATGGGGTATAGACTTCATGGGACCATTTCCCAAAGCGGGCAAGAAAGAGTACACACGCTCACTATAAGGCAGTTGTGGAGTTTGTGCAGTTAAATATTTTGTTACGATTTCGCAAACCATATGTGATAATTAGTGATGGCGGAAAGAATTTTGATACCATTTTCTTGATGGTCTATGTCGGAAGTACGGTGTCACTCATAAAATTGGTACGACATATCACCCCCAAACGAGTGGACAAGTTGATATTTATAATAGGGAAATGAAGAATATTTTGGATAAAATAGTGCGTGTGGATTTAAAGGATTGGTCTCAGAGGTTGAATGGCGCTTATAGGGCCGCTTACAAGACTCTGATAGGTATAACACCATATCGACTTGTTTACGGTAAGGCGTGTCACCTCCCTGTTGAGCTAGAACACCGAGCATATTGGGCAGTTCGAAGGTTGAACTTTGATCTGAAAAGATCTGGTGCTCAATGGAAACTTCAACTTGCATTGTAGAGATGTATTCTTTCGGCACCTAGATGTGCCTTGTGTATCATTTGGTTTAGCTTTCGCTTTGTTGTGTATGGAATTATTGTTCTTAAGTATATTCCATTCATTTTATTGGTATTGATATTCTTAGTTTATCACTCATTTTATGGATCACGACCCCTAATTCCTCGGATGTCCCGGTTCAGGAGTCTTTGGAAATTCGGGACATGACAGTTTGGTATCAGAGCACTGGGTTTCACTGTCTTAGGGACGACGAGTGAGGGTCGGTGGTACATTCGATGTTAGATGTTATCTACGATTTTGATCTGCGTTTTCTCTATGTGCTTCCGGGTTTATGTGTTTTTGTTGTGTGGCGTTGAGGATGTGTCTTGCTAGATATATCCCGTTGTGATTTAATCCCACTAGAGTAGGACCACTCCTTAGTCGCCTTTTATTTTCGTACTCGTATAATGGGTTAGCTACCGAGGAATGGGAGTAGATCATTCGATCTGATCAACCGGATGTGTCTCGCGGACTAAGGTACTCCCTGATTTTGAGGACGAAATCTCTTAAGGTAGTAAGGTTGTAACGCTCCACATTTTCCTTTCTCTTTTCTGGAATTTTTTTCTGGAATTCTTTTGTGACATTACTTATTCATGATATCTTATGTATTCTTGGTACGTGTAAATGTTTTTGCATTTATGTTTTGCGCTTAACGGGACTACTTCATGGTATTTCGTTTCCGGCTTCATGGATTTGAGTGTCACCAATGACTACATGGGTGCGTCATAACGTTTTCTCATTGCTGCTTCGGAGATCGTGTTCTGTGCTCGAACGTGTTACTTAGTTTATCGTAGACGTTTCGGTGTAACACTTATGAGATTATGTGTTTATTTTTATTTTTGGAACTTTTGGGAGTGAAGGGTATTCTCGGTATTCCACTTGTGTGTGAGTTGTTGAGGAAGTATGAGAGTTTTCCTATATGTTTTGGAGTGTTTGGATGTGTCCCGGATTGTTTCGAAGTTTTCTGATGTCATCTTGGGGCCTTTGGAGCCTTTTCTTACACTTTGCAATTTTAGGGCTACCGAGTATTCGGTAACTGTTCATACCAAGTACTCGACTACTGTTCATACCGAGTACTCGAGGT
Source organism: Cornus suecica (assembly GCA_963922005.1). Classification (NCBI taxonomy): domain Eukaryota; kingdom Viridiplantae; phylum Streptophyta; class Magnoliopsida; order Cornales; family Cornaceae; genus Cornus; species Cornus suecica. Next base: position 33,644,815 of record OY998241.1, read on the forward strand.
ACATCTCGGCAATTTTCCCAGATTGCCTATATAAGTGAGTGTTCACCTAAAACTCTTTATTTCTTCTCCTTTCTTCTCCAACTCATCCTCTTTCTCTCCCACTTGTTTTATTTCAATATTTGCCCTATATCATATATTTGGGCATACATTTTGGCTACAGTTTTAACATGGAAGTTGGTCGTGGTAGTCTTGCCTTCGATTTGAGCCATGGGTTGGTAAGAGTTTTCTCCTCTTTGTGAGTTATTTTTTCCAAACCCTAGTTTTGGGTTTTCTTGTCAAACCATATGTTAATTCTTGTATTTCTTTTGGTTTGAGTCTCGATTCATTCTTAGGAGGCTATGGCAAAGCTTTTCACCGATTGGTTTCGTCGATTTCGGCTTTGGGTGAAAGCTTGGGTTTGCATAGGCCTTATTTGGAGGTTGGCTTGTTATTCATTTGAGGTAGGGGAAAACATTTCTAATCTCTGGTTCTTTGATTCGTGAGTGTGCGATTTCATTTCCAGACTTTATAACCTTAGATATAATTTTTGCTAAGTGTATACTTGAGAAATATGAAATTCGCGTTGTATGTGTTTATGTGCTATAATCCATGTTTATGTCATCCTTGAATTAGGTATATGATGCATGCTAGATGGGTTATGAGTTGTGGATTTTGGGGATGAAAATATACTTGTATGCATATATATATGAATATGAGTATTGAGGTGTATATGTATAAGTGTAAGTATACATATAGGATTTCGGGTGTTAGTAGTGTAGCCTTGATAGCGTATGTAAGCTAGCTACCTTGGTTAGTGAATTGAGATGTGGAACTTAGAGTGTTGTTTTAGTTTCCCCATTCTTGTGAATTTTGAGGGTTCTATATTGAGCATTAAACTTATGCATGAAAATGAGTTAATGTGTTGATTAAATGTTTTAATTAAGATAAAAGCATTTTAAATGAAAGGTAAAGTTATCTTTGTGAATTACAGGGTAACTTGATGATTTGGAACATTATTTGTGCATAATAATGTATCATTTTGAGATAAATGCTTTAATTGAGATAGAAGCATGTTAAGTGAATGAAAAAGTTAACTTTGTGTATAAAACGACAACTTGATGATTTGGGATCATAGATGGTGCATGAAAAAACATCTTTGTTGATTATTGCTTTAAATGAAATTTAAGAGCATGTTGAATGTTGAAAAGCATTTGTGCCAACATTTTGGGAATGTAGGTTATAAATATGATGTGATACATATTTATATTGATGCATGGGTCATTGAGGACATGGTGCATGGGTTCACCTTTTATATTAAGAATTCAATTGGTGTTGGTCTACGTCCGTTTGTGAAATTTTACGTGAATAGACTTGTTCGGGATTGTCGTAACAACTGGCCAGGGGGTGTTTCTTGCTCCTACGGAACTAATCTTCCGAAAAATGTAGATGGTAAGGGGAAGACTTGTCCAAATCCTATGTTCACGACCGCATCATGTTTGAAGTCTTCCTTGTTAAAAGTGTAAGTGTCAAAAGCACTTGGGAAGAACGGTACGATAAATCTACCTTCATTCATGAGAAACAAAAATGAAGTGTTAAAAAATGATCCGTTGACCCTTGGAGTTAGGGTGTGTGTGTGGGTGTGTGTGTACCATGGGTGGTGTTAGTCACATTGCATCTGTGTAGCATTTATGTGATTCCATTTGACATGTATATCATGATATTATTCAATGTGATTGAGGAGCATGTTTAATGTGAATTTTGTGATATAATTCAGATGTTATTAAAATGTTCAAGTTGAATTGAATAATGTGAGAACATGATTTACATGCCTTGTTTAAAGTATAATGTGCAATGAATAATTATACTTGTTGTTATGTGCTTATATGCCCTTAGGTGGGGTTATGAGTTGGTTTCCTATGACTTTCTTATGATAAGTAAAGTCGATAGTGGATTATAGGGTCGATTGTGAAATGAGACCTTAGATAATCGGGTGTTAGCTTTATGACCTTGGTTGGTAGTGGGGTATTGACCACTTGACGTTTTTGCACCTTTGAGGGGTGTACGATCCTTGATAGTTTGGGGGTTTTGGTTGGCAATGTAGTGATGGCCATTTGATACTTATTTTGCATTTGATAAAAGTATTATTGATTATACTTTGAGGTTTTGAATTGATTTGGTGAAGTGAGTATTGATCCTAGTCACTTGTGTGGTAACGTTTCTTGATTCCATTAGAATTTTAAGAGAGAAGATATTATATGGGAATCGAGGTTTAAATGGATTGGAGGTGGTCTTGGTTGAACCTAGTTAGTTTTCGAGTATTAGCTACTAGGTCTAGCTTTTTATATCCTAAGAATATAAGTGTTCTTGAGGTGGTTTCCGTAACCACTTGGGGTGGTTGAGATGAGTTCTCATTTTAAGAGTGAATTGAGTTCACAGTTGGAAATCGAGTTGTTAGATTATATTTCTCGGTTTTGTTGAAGTGTTATCATTTTTGGACTTACTTCCTCATTCTTCATTCTTCCTGGTTCATATCGGATGTCGAGTCACTCCGCATGGTGTTATAGGTGTTTCCGTGGCTCTGGATTAGCTCGGAGTCATCCGACATCATTTCAGAACTTTTTAAGTTCATTCCCTGACTTTTGATTTTGGGGGCCACGGAGTACTCGGTGATGATTCTACTGAGCACTCGGTGAGTGCGTAAGTGCGCGCGCGATCCTCATTTTTCACCTGAGAGTTTTGGGCATAAAATGGCTACCGAGTACTCGGTGGTTATGAATACCGACTACTCGGTGAAAACTATTTTGTGTAGTCTTTATAAGTTATTTCCCTTCTCTCCCTTGTGCTTCACCACTTCTCCTACTATGCTTAAGGCATTTATTAGTGGTCTTTAGGGATGAGTTTTGTTGAGTTGAAGGATCGGCTTAAGTCCATCTTTTTTGAGTGTTGGTCGCGTCGTGATGTCGAGCCACTCCTTTGTATCATCATTTGATATGTGGGGTTGGAAACGGATGTTGGGTTCCATGGCTGGAAACGGATGTTGGGTTCCATGGAAACGGCATGTCACTTCGAGTTGTGGTTATTCGGTTAACTTGAGAGTGTATTCTCTCGGTATGTGTGTGTTTCATACCTTATTTCGTTCCGAGTTTCGGTTATGATGTGTGTGTCTTAGTGGACATACATATTGGTGGTTTTCCTCGTCATGGGTGGATGTCCCTCCATGTTGATAAGATGTTTCGGTTATTCTTTTGGTTAGCATTGGAGTTTCATCCCTTGCTTGATGTCATGGTCTTGGTGGCCATTCTTGAGGATAGTGTTCACGTACCCTTCATGGTTGAGTAGCTATCCTTCCTTGTTCATAGTGAGGACGTTAGTGATTGAACTAATCCCCTTATGGATGGTATCGTGAGATTGATATTGTGGCATCAGTAGTGATATTGAGGTGAGTGTGGTTCGCCTTTGTGAAGAGATTGAGGTGTCGTGTGTGTATTATGTATATATGCATTGACAATAATTATGTGGGTATGTAAAGACTTAAGAGTTTCCTTAGTACTGGTTATGGATGTTCCTCGTTATGGCATCGTGGTGATTTTAGTTCCTTTGGAGCCTATGGTTATTGTTGTGGCAACTAGAGTGATTGGTCATGTTACGATACGGTATTGTGTACTTGGAGTACGGTTATGTGAGTAGTGTAGACTACTAGTGTTGGATTGTTGGTGGGTACTAGTCATTGTGTTTTCTCGTGAGGTTAGGACAGCGTGACTTGTACTTATTTGTTATCTCTATGTATATATATACGTATATATATAGGTGTGCGTTTGTCATATGATGTGATATTCTGGATTCGATATGTGTTAGTTACCCTTGATGATGTATGGTAGAGGACTAGAGGGATATGTTTCAAGGGTGTTGTATTTGCGTGATTTCCATGTGGGACGATTGACTGACCTAAGGTAGATGCATGTACACGAGTTGGTTTGCACTAGACTTGGACGGTCGGAGGATGTGACGATTAGGATTTCCTTTTTCCTACGAGGCTCAATGAGCTCACCTCGGCGTTGGTTTGCCCTGGTGGTTTACACCAGTTTGCAGGTTTTATTTTGGCTAGGTATCTGGTTTTTCTTGCAAGATGGCTCATGACACGGATGTTGTTGCGGGTTTTGGGACAGTTATACGTAGTGTTGTTCCATTTTAGTTCCCTTTACTTATCCCCTGTATTGGGACCGTTGTTGTATTTCATGGGAGCCAGTTTGTTGGCATATCCCTTCCTTGTATTTGGTATCATTGCACCGTTTTTGAGATGTATTCTTTCGGCACCTAGATGTACCTTTAACATATTACATTCATTTTATTGGTATTGATATTCTTAGTTTGTTGCTCATTTTATGGATCACGGCCCCGGATTCCTTAGATGTCCCGGTTCGGGAGTCTTTGGAAATTCAGGGCGTGACATATGCGTTGAATGTGATGTGATGTTTGGGGTTTGGTTGAGCTTAGACGTCACACAATTAGGACATGTGTGTGTTTAAGTTTGGGGGAGTGTGAGTTTGTATGGTACGGTGATATTTGAGCTTGGATATGGCGAGTGTGGAAAACAAAATCAATCAGAACCAATAGCCTAAAAGCGTAAACGTAGCTTGTTACACTTGGCATTACGCTTAAGAGTAGGGACCATTGTAGCTTGTCCAGAATGTTTTTTAAAAAAAATCACCCGAACAAAGGGTGTTTCAGATGGTTTTATGTTTGTACTATATTAGGGTTTAATTAGGAGTAAGTTTTAGGAATTTTTAGGATTTAGATAAGAAGTTATAGAAATGTCCTAGTTTGAGTAGGAGATGGAATCCAAGTACATATTAAAGTTGGATTGATGGTTTGATTCTATTCTCCAATTCCAGAGATGATTCTAATTGTTTTTCCCTGTAGAATACAAATCATTCATCTATAAATATAGCCTTAAGGGTTCACAATTTCCATAATTCAATACAAAAGCTTGTAAGGCATTGAAATATGGTTTTTTCTTCTTCTTCTCCTTTTCCGGGTGAGAATGCACATGAGAGAGAAAGCGATTATGAAATTGAATCTGATTTAGAGGAGATTTTTTAAGATAGTGTTGCCTCAGAGATAGTATATACGAGGAAGATGAAAGGGTATTTGGACGAGGAAAGTACAAATACGCAACCTTCAAGTGCACCACAGACGCGTACAACGCCTCGGTCATTTATGAAGTGTCGACTGCAATGTGAATTGATGTTTCTTCCAGAAACGATGAGAAGTCCACTAATAGTGACGGGAGTGAAAATCCTAAAGGAAAGAGGATTGGAAAATTTGGAGAGTCTGGTGGGATTGAGAGTATATCCAAACTGGGTTCGAAGATTCTACAAGAGCATGATTATGGAAGGACTGGAGGGACGATAAATAATAAAGGTAAAGATTGATGAATGGAGTAACCCTATAGTTATGAATGAAGAGGTAGTGTCAAAAATTTGGAAAATACCACTTGGGTGTCTGGATCAGCTACGCAAGAAATTCAAAATAGTCTCGAAGGAATGGCCACTCTCGAAGACGGCCATGATCATGGGGATATGTGATAGGAATATTCCAAAACGCACAGACGTGAGTGTGGATAAATACCATATGAATCCGGTTCTATTATATCTCGATTATGTGCTTATATCACAAGTGCGCCAAAATCACAGAACAAGTTGGAGAGGGTACACAATGATCAAAGTGTTATATTGCATGCTTAAGGGATATTGGATAGCGGTGCCAGAGCTGATTAAGGGCAACATGATTATAGTGCAATGATTTGTGAATGGAAAAGTGGAAGGCCGGGATTTGATGGAGTTTTACCTCCCATATCCGATTTTGATATCAAGGATTCTTGAAGAGTAATTGGGCTATCAGCTGGGAGAGATGGATGAGAAGTGTTTGTCGTTCATAAAGCTAAAGAAGCGGATTTTGAAAGGCTTTAAGTAGAATCGACTATCAAGGCTTCTTGGGGAAGTTTTTCGAATGGAAGTGAATGATGAGCCGTAGGAGCAAGGAATGAAGAGGAATCATAAGTGGGTTAGTGAAATTACATAGACGATAGTGAAAGCAACCTAGAGGGGGGGTAAACAACCTAGAGGGTGAATAGATTTTTTGTCGATTTTATGATCAATTAAAATTATTTTGCGGAAATTCAATTTTAATTAGTCACAAACCCTAATTAAGTGCAGAAATTTAAATCATGAGAAGACACGGAGCTTTTTACGTGAAAACCCTTGGAAAGACTCCAAGTAAAAACTATGAATACGCTCGGGTATCGATGCACTATAAATCAGATAATTTGTACAAACTCTATGAAAATAGAACTTACAACCGTTGTATGTTGTTGTTCTTCACTCGACGTCTGAAAGTCTAGATTCACTCGCGCTCCACAAAGCTCTCGCTCTGATCTCCATACTGTCAGGCTCTGCTTCTCAACAGATCGAAATCACTACGAAGCCTTCTACTTCGATCTCCACACACAGATGGCTCCATTCTTCAACGGATCAATGCAACCATGTTGCAATAAACGGTGTGTGAAATTTTCAGCAACTAAACCATTTAATCGTGCATAGAAATCATCGATGTAGAAGCACGATTGAAGACGTCCAATAACAAGAGAGAACTTTGTGTATCTCTAATCACTCAATAATATCTCTCACCATATGTGTATCTCTGTAGAAGAACATGAAGCTGTAGAAAACTTGCAGAGAATTCTTAAAGATGTGCCTCCTCTTATTGAAGACTTGGGTATTTATGGACAATGATAATCCAAACCCTAAGTTTGCTCTTTCTCGTAATTTCACATCCAAATCCTATATTTTGGTCAATATAATGTATATAGCATGTACTTTGATGTATATAAGTCGTGGAGAAATCATAAAACTAACCCACGAACAATTTAGACATCGCAGCAAAAAATAGCCAAAAACTTGCCGCAGCTACGCTTCAAGTGTAGCTGGGCCTACGCTTTAAGTGTAGGTCCAAGCATAAAAACGTGTTTTCCAACCACTTTTTGAAACTAAAAGCGTAGGCATTTTTGCTAAAACCACTTTTCTTCGCAACTGCGCCAAAATGACCCTTTTGAACCCACGATACTTTTTGCTTGAAGTGAAAGCTTCTAAAAATGTCGTTTTCGCTCTCTAGGAGACATTTTTTCTCAATATGCTCACTTTCGTGCGCACTTGTATTCTTCATTACTTCAACGTTTAATTCTGCCTTTGACGAAGCTTATCGATATCATTGAAACCAAACCAACCTATCTAACACTCAACATGGTTATTGTCTAGAACATGCCATAAATAAATAATACACAAAAGTGTTCTTACAATCTCCCCCTTGGCATTTCTGAGACAAAACCATGTTTTACAATATAGCCTCACAAATAACAACATAACATCTATACTTATGAACACACACCAACAAACATAGATATAAACTGTCACCTTGCTTTCATGATGAACTACTAAACCTGTAACCACAACACTTAACAAACCATTAAACGCACATCTGGAAAACAAATATAAACCAACATAATGATCATCAGAAAATCATAACAACAATGCACACATAATGATCATCATTCTCCCCATGAGAATAAACTCCCCCTTGCTAAATACTTCTCCCTTTTAATCAAACAATCTTGACCAAACAATCTCTCCCCCTTACTTAATACTTATCCCCCTTTTTGTCACTGAAATGTCAAGCAAAGAGAGTATATATCATAGCAACAATGTAGAGAGATGCAAGGAAGTACTCAAGGAAAGACACCAAGTTACAGAACTCTTATCAGATCATATCCAAATTCTTAGGGTAAAAGAAATCTCTACTATGCATAATCCTACTAGTAAATGCATAAATACAAAATGTCATGAATAAAAAATATATATTTTTATTTTTAGAAATCTGTGAGCAAGGCATTAGAGACACAAAGCCAATCATTAACACGTCATATTCTCATATTTAACATGACCATTATACACACGGTATAGAAGAAAATCTGCACACATACCTTATAAACTGAAGAATGCACAAGTCAAGTTTTGCAAATAAATATATATATGAAGATTCTCATGTGCAAGCACTATGGCAAGATGAAAACAATACATACTAGAGCTAATAATATCCCCACCAACTGTGATGATAATTCAATCCAAGATCCAAACTAGAAGGCAAAAATAAAAGATACTTTCCCTTTGTCACACAATTTCCTCATTTTCATCTTTTCAACTTTTTCACCATATCCCTTTTTGTCTTTCTAAGCTCCGGACTTTCCATCGAGAATTTTTAATCCCAACCAACTGGGCCCGAGCTTCTTCCATGGGATTTATGCTCATTAGTCTTCTCCCCTTTTTACGCGAATACTTAATGCTTATTGAGGCAAGAGGCTCGGTTACTCAGATTGAAGAATTACTTTTTGCATTTTTATATTTTAAACATCTCATTCTTTCCTTTTTTCAACATCACCACTGTTGATCCAAGGTTTTCCACCATGGGTAAACATAACATTTTTATGATAACAAACCATTGAATGTGGTGAATTTAATGTCTACTTGAGTTATGCTTAATAGGTTATTGATTCAAGATAAAATCAAGAGAGCTAGTGGATCCATGAGAAGATCAAACAAAGGTTCTTAGAGCTTAAAAGACATTGGAGACAAGGATGGAGACATCAACCCAAAGCTTAAAGAAATTGAAGATCAAAGAAATGGGTAAAATAGTATTGGGTGAGTGCTAGATTAAATGTAAAGTTATTTTTGAAATAAATTATTTGAAAGCTCAAGTCTTGGCCATATAGCATATAGGATCATGCATATCATTAGACTATGAACATCATTTAGTGTTTGCTAAAGTAGAGTTAGTTCAAGCTTTCATAAGCTATGGAAGAACTCAATAAAGATGTTGTCCTAGAACCATTAAATTAACTCATATCACTTGAAATGGATTTTAGATGCATATTAAAGCCTTGAACAAAATTATTAAACCATGAAAAGCTTTTGTCTAATATTGAGAATTTGTTTAAATTGGAAAAACATTTTATGATCTCAATATTTACTTTAGGCATTTAAATGACCTGAATAAGTTTCTAAGAAATCCTAGGAGTGTGTCTAAGTAATTTTGGAAAAATCCCAAAAGATTTCACGAAAAACCATCAAGTGGGTTAGAAGTTCGAAATAAAGCATCACATTCAAACGACAATATCGCACTCAAACTTGGGTCAAATGTAGTTATTAAAAAGCCTAAAATCAATATCGTGAAGTCTTCTTTCCAAAAAGCTAAATAAAGCCTTTATCCGAGTTACGGAACTCTAGTTATGACCAAACGAGTGAACTGTGTCGAAACTGGGCTGAACAGCACAGTCGACTGCCTGTTGAACCAGTCGACTGTGCCATCTTGGCACCGTCGACTGGCTGAGTAAGAGAGTTACAAATAAATTTATGAATGAAGTTTTGAAGACCCAGCCGACTGCCCCAAAACACCCAGTCGACTGCCTCATCCGGAGTTTGAATTCTAACGGCTAGTTTCGATCCAAAGTGTTCTAAAACTTCCCCAAACACCCCCAAACGGCTATATTATGTTCATATACTATATATATGCCTTATATGAGCCATAAATGGTTAAGAGAAGAATGGGAGATAGGAGTATGAAAAATCTATCATTTGTGCTTCAATTTTGAAATTATTTTTGGGGAGAAAACTCCTACATGAATCACCACATGAGCATCATTCATATTTTATTCTTGTGATTCATTCTTCATACTTGAGTTGAGCTTTTCAATTGAGTATTTCATTTATGACTCTAAGCATGTGAGGAAGTGAGATTTGAATTTCTATCTCCATCTATTGAGAGATATTGTTGGACACTCAAATTCATTTCTTATTCATTTGAAAGTACAAGTCCAAGAAGTTGTCTTGGCATGGGAATGGCTTGTTAAAGCTTTGTAAAGGTTTCTCTCAACCTTAAAAAGAGAGGATTTGGTTGGCTCTCCACCCGCAAGAGTGAGAAATGGTCGGCTCTTCACCCGGAAGCAAGAGTATTCAAAGGTTGGCTCTCCACCTGCAAGAGTAAGCAAGGTTGGCACTTCACCCGGAAGAAGGAGTGTGTAAAGGTTTGCTATTCACCCGGAAGAATGAGGCATGTAAGGGTTTGCTTATCCCCGGAAAGAGAAGCACGATAGTGGAATCCTTGAGAGGTTATCTCAAGGCATGGAGTAGACCAAAGATTTGGTTGAACCATATAAAAATCTCAGTGTCTATGGTGTGCATTTTCTCTAACACTTATCTGTTTATTTTAAAATAAATTTCCATTTATAATCTTGAACTTTATATATATCAATGCTATGGAATTGCTTGTGGTCGTTTATCAATGAAGACATTAGGAAAATGCATAGTTGAAATGAATTAAATTGTGAACATGATTGGATTATAGCTTAGACTACTATCTCATTTAGATATAATCCATGTGCACACCAAGTGTTTAATAAAATTCATATTCAACACACCTTAGCATAAAATGTTCATATGCACCCCAAGTGTTTGACGAAATGCATATTCAATATAAGATTATAATTGAAAGTTTATGTATGAACTCAATGGTTGATAAATTGTCATAAACTCTACAAGACATTCCTCATGACTAATAACACTTTGCATTATGTATTTATAAATGAGAAAAGTGCTATAACATGCTTAGTAGAATTGTATACTTGGGTGCATGAATTATTTCCTATTCAACTTGATTCCATTATGCATATAATTGGTAATGCAATTCATTGTTTATGATTCAAAGTATGAATTGAGGTAGACGCTTAAGATATCATCTTATTCACTATGTGTTTAACTAGAGCTCTACAAAGATTATTTTTGATAAAACAAAGTCAAACCGAAAAAGTCTCAAAGTTTGTAATTGACCCTATTCACCACCCCTCTAGGTGTCAATATGTGGCCAAGATTTGGTATCAGAGCCTCGGCTCTATTTTTGCCTTAACCGGCTTAGAGTTGATCCATGACAAACTTTGAAAGATTTTCCCTACGTAAGGTTATTTGACCTTTTATTCTCCTATGATGTTTACAAGTTAGTTATATGCATTTAAAGGCTAAAGGAGAATGCTCTTATAAGGGTAAGTGATTTTAGATGATCTTTAGTGCCCAATGACCATTGAACATGCACATGTCATAAAAGATGAATTTTGATGATGGAATGCAATGATTGAGATGTCTAGGTGAAATTTGAAAATTTATACATTGTATTGACTTGATACTTGTATTTATATATTCATTGATATATATATATATGTGCTTTATGAATGTATTCATTAATTGATGAATAATCATTGTTCATGCATCACATTATTTTGATTATCTTGAAATTGCGTGAGAAGAGTGACACCTTGGATTAGAGAGAAATTTGTTTGAATAGGTGACTCTTATGAAAAACAACCTTTCATTAAGCTTTCAAATGCTCTAAGAATTTTGAAATGAAAGGAAATTAATCTTCCCATGTGCTAAAGCTTTACAAATCTTGAAAAAGGGTATATAATTTATTTTTGCTAATCATGGAAAATTATATTGGTTTTCATGTCAATTCTTGAAAATTTTGAACATGAATGATGCATATGGTTGTTTACTATGATCCATATATGAAATATAGTTTCATTCCTATTATTAATTTCATATTGGTTCATTTACTTGTTAAATAACCATGACCATATATTACTATTTGAATTGACAAATGCACTTCATGATAATGTTTTTGAATGATAAACTCTAGTGAAGCATATTGATTGTAGAAAAATTACTCATTTTGTGTTAATATGCTTATAGAGATTTATGCCCATGATTATGCTAACACAAATGGACCCAATAGCAAATGGGTACCAAAAAAAGCTACTTTAGTGTATTGTAGGTTTGGATTGATTCCTTACTCAAAAACTATCAATTCCTCAATAGTAATGCTTCAATTCAAAAGGGGAGATGAAATCAAGGTCTCTCACAAGATGAGTAGAGGATGTAAATCATCCACAAGCAACTCCAAGTAAAATGTGTAGTGCTAGCACCATGGTACACATTTTCTAACCTCCATTACTAATGTGCTTTCATGGATAAGATCAAACATGACATACATATGCTTATTAAAGTGTGTTGAATCTTTATTGATATGTCATGGAACAAATTTGATGATTGGTAATGAGAGTGATTGGCTACTTGGTGCATACAATTGAATATGCTTTTGATGATTTCTTGATAGTTGTTTGCTTTGAAATGAGACTTGGATATATGATGTCATAATATTTGTCTTTTGTCCTTTCAAGTACATTTGAGGCAATATTTGTCAAAGACTAGTTTTATGAATGAAAATCTTGGGCATGCATGAAATTTAAAGAATATAGTCATGACCACCTCTAGATTCACAAGACTACTTCACTTGATTTTAGTTGATTTCTTGAGTAGATATTTGTCCATGTGATTCTATGATTTTTGTGTTTTATCTAAATCTTCTTGATATCATTTATTACACATTGAATTGAGGTGTTTGAACTTAAATTGAAATGAAGATGAACTTGAAATAAATGAGTAAGCAATTAAGCCCACACTACTAAACCTCAAGATAGTGTAATTCTCTTTGGAAGAGCCAATTCATGAAAATGAGAATAAGAATTACCTTTTGGGCTCCTAAGACTTGTAGAATGTTGCACCACTATTCTTTTAGAAATTTATTTTGGTGAACATTCTAAAGATGCTTGTATATGATCCTCTTAACGTCTTATCTATAATGTTTAGCATTTGTGTTTCAAATTAAAACATTAATTGATGCTAAATTTGTCATGCTTGGATCTCTATGATGCAAAAGGGACCAAGAGTCCATCATTGAAGGAAGCATGTTGATAAGAGGAAATATTGTGCTTATATGTTGATATCTTGAATGTGTATTGATAAGCATGAATCATGAATCTTATGTGCATATATCATGAAAGACATAGATTCTTATTGTGTTTGTATCTTATATAATTATTATTTTTATATAAGTTTTTGAATGATATATATATAATGTTTTTAATCTCCTATATTTTATAATTTTATATATTTATCATACATGCATATTCTTGTATATTGCATAATAATGTTGCAATCTAAGTCTAATAGTGGTGATCCAAGGTTTTGACCATTATTATTCCATGATCTTAATCAAAAAGGATATAGTTAATTCTTTGCACATGTGAATTGAATTGAAATTCTAAGAATGCCACATGCCTCTTTGCATGAAATGTTTTTATTTAATGCATTCTTATGTAATTCTTCAATGAAAATTTTTCATGTAGAGAATCACAATGCTTTGAAATGTATAAGTTTTAGACAATGGGTTTTAAAACTATCATAAGCCATGCTTAACTTTAAATATGCTCCAAAAGGATGTTTTGAATGGCTTTAAGTGATTTTCTTATGGATGAAGGTTATTTTAGAACCTATATTGATAAACATTCTTCTTGTTGTTTATCATTTATAACTTATCAAATTTGGTTATTGCACTTATATAGGAATATCATGTTTACCAATATTTGATGTGTTGTGCAAAGAAGTTTATCACAAACATGCAAATTATTTCAAAATGAGCATGATAGATGAACTTATCTTCTTCATAGGTAAAGGTCATTTAAGTGTCATGAAAATAATTTCAAATACTTTTTGACACTTTGGTTTTAGGAATATATGGTTTTCTTGGTTGACTACTCTTGGACTTAGATGATTATAGTAACATAAATAAAAGTATATATTATGTGTTATTTTATTCATTATCTTGGTTCATCTCTTATTATTTTAGATAAGTATTTTTACCATACATATAAGAGATATATTTGATGTTAAATATTTTTTTTTGCATTGGAGAAGAATGCACGCATTGCCATTACATTACATCACAAAGACATGTATTTATGAGAAATATTGAGCTCACTTTCATGATTATAAAATTCTTAGTCAATATTCTCACCAATTTTCTCTAAGAGAACTTATTTTGTAAAATTCATAGAGAAATGGAAATATCTTTGATTATTAATGTGTTAGCATATGTCTTGTGTATCTTTCACTTGCTTATTTTAGGATATTCATCTCTTAGTCATCATTATGATTTTTAATTTATTCACATTACATTCTATGATTATATATTGCATATGTGTTTATTGAATTTCAAATGGTTAAGATGGAGGTGGTGTTGACTCGTTCTTAAATGCTCATATGTGATGTTAAGTAAATCCTCATACATGACTATGTGATTTTAAATGATCTAGTGATTGAGTGTTCCATGTTTGCATATAGTATGTTGAATACTATGATTTGAGTTTTCATTCAAACACACACACATGAACATTAAGTCACTCTCCGTTTGAGTCATTCACTTGATACATGTACTTCATGCACGAAAATCTATTTTGATCATGTATCCTATTTGTCTATGAAAAGCAAGCAAATGATTTAGTCATCATTGATTACACGAGCTAGCATGTCCTTGTTGCCATCATGAATGCAAAGCTATGTTTGCAATTTGGTATCATCTTAAGCATATTGATGAAATGTATGGACAATATGAGATTGTGTTACTTCAAATGATATATTCTATGATCACAATTCAAATATGCAACTTGATGTGATGATTAACTCCTTGTACTTTATTGTATCTATTCTTTTTGATGATGTCAAAGGGGAGAAATATTAGTTGATGTGTATATCTTGTATGCGCATTCTTAGGGGAGCTTTGCTCCTTGAAATGATCACATGTTACATGTTTAGGTGTTAACATCATTTAGAACATGGTGATAGGGGAAGAATTCCCAAAGTTTATGCATATGTGCTATTGTTATATTCATTGATTGCATATTGATAGGGGGAGCATTTATAAAATGCCCTCAATTATTTATTAGCACACATCAATGTTTGTCATCATAAAAAATGGGGAGATTGTTGACCCAAGGTTTTCCACCATAGGTAAACATGACATTTTGATGATAACAATCCATTGAATGTGGTGAATTTAATGTCTACTTGAGTTATGCTTAATAGGTTATTGATTCAAGATAAACTCAAAAGAGCTAGTGGATCCATGAGAAGATCAAACAAATGTGCTTAGAGCTCAAAAGCAAAACAAACAACTTTTCAGAAATATAACTCATTATTTTTTTAACTGTTAAACTGAACAATCTTAGTCTCTATGGGATCGATATGCCTTACTCATGCTGTTGATATTCTACAATTGATATATGCGCTTGCATAGGGTTAAACCTAGTGTCCTTAAGGTGTTGTTTTTAATCACAATTTTTGTACACACCTGGACCACATTAAGTTTTTGGTGCCATTGCCGGGGACTAAGCATTATTCAATAGCTTTAGTAATTTATTTACATTATGTTATTGTAGTTGTAGCTAAAGTTAGGTTTTTGTGTGATTGATAGGTACTCTGAAAAGCATAAAGGAAGAAAGCGAAGCTTTTGAAGTTGCGTCTGGAACCGTGTGTGAGTTCTAGTTTTGCCATAATTTTTGCACTTAATTCTAGCTTTATTTTTTGTTCATAGTTAAAAATAATTTAGAAGGATTTTATTTAGTTAGCATTTATTTCAAAAAATTTTAAAAAAAGAAAAAAAAATATAGTCATTAGTATAATGTATGACCGATAGATCGACCCATTCAAATCCTAGCACTGAGATAGTCAAGTAGATTCTGAGATAAAAAATACTCTCCTTCATTTACGTTGAGCTATTGAAGAACGTCATCGTCAATTAGAGGAAGGCACTAGCCAAATCATTGAAGAAGGCGCGATGGGTGACCATAGAGCTAACCAACTAAGGGCACTGGAGACGTCACTGAAAGGATACTACGCATCGGATGCGTATGATTCATATGCTTATTTTCCAAAAGAAGAAGGTGCGAAGCATTTTGAAATCAAGACAAGCATTTTGATGCTTGGGAAAGATATAGTGAAATCTTGTATAAGTGTCCCCAATATAGGTTATCTGAACATGAGATAACTAAGAATTTTTACATGGGACTTGGAGATGCACATAAAACTTTGATAGATGCGTCAACACAAGGTCAATTTACTTTGAAGCCGGTAAAAGAACTTTTAGAGATGACAATATTACTGAAAATACGATTCAATATGAATCTGAGTTGAGGTCTAGAGGTAGATAAGATAGAAGATCTGAGAAAGCTTATGTCGTAAATCGTGATGATGTGAGAGATTCAATGGTATTGATAAGAGAGAAACTATGTTGTCGTAAAGAATTGACAAGTTTCTTCAGCAAAGTCATTCCATCCTAGTGAAATATTAGAAGTGGAAGCTGAGTATTCTCAAAATGAGTGTCAGGACATAATGGCTACCGATGCGAATGCATCATGGACCTATTCAAATAATGCTTATTTCACTAATTCATACACCTAAAATGCTAGAAATCACCCAATTCTGGCCTATAAATCTACAAATGTGGATTACCCACCACCAAGGTTCCAACAAGGACAATCGGCCAATCCACAACCAAGGTTCAATGAGAGAAAATAGTTATATAATCCACATCCAAGGTTCCAACAGAGTCAACAATCATTCGACTCCCAACCAATAATCATGGCTCAAAATCCTCAGTCAAATTACCAACCAAGACATCCATCTAATAATTCTCAGGCTCTCTAGTCATTCAATAACTCTTATGCTCTCCAGCCATTCAATAATATTCAGGCTGTCCAACCATATAACTACCAGATCGAGCCTCAGAGAAGCCAAACTTCTCCACCCGGTTCCATAATGATAGGCTAGACCAAACCTTAATAGGCATTTAGAACATGGTAGGTGTTCATACTCAAACGTTGGCACAACTGCACATCTAAACGGTCCAATTAGCTAATCAGATGGATATAAGAGAACCAAGAAAATTACTTAGTCATTCGATAGCCAACCCAAAGCCACAACAAGCACTGGAGCATGGATCCTTCACTAATGATCCTCATGGTCAGTTCAAGCAATCACGACTCTAAGAAGTGGAAGGGAAGGGGAAAGTAGAGTTGAGGAGGAACATGAAAAGAGGTTGCAGAAAAGAAAGGAGGCCGAACAAGCACAAAGAAAGGAAACTGAAGAAGCGAAAAGAAATGAGGCTAAAAGAGTTCAAAAGAATCAACCATAAGTGGATGAAAATGTCGATCAGATATTACTCAAAGAGCCAGAAAGGGCAAGTTATGATGAAGTAACGCAATTCCCTCAGCATCTTAGAGAGCCGGCCAAGTAAGGGAAGCTAAAAGACTCTGATTTGCTAGAAACATTCCAAAAATTAAGATCAATTTGCCTCTCTTAGATGTTATTGCCCAAATACCACCTTATGCTAAGTTTTTCAAGGATCTCTACACCTAAAAGCGAATGAGCAGAGTAAAGTGTCCAAAGAAAATACTATTAACTGAGCAACTAAGTTCATTGCTTTTGAGCGATATACCGCATAAGAGGAAAGATCTCAGTGCTCCCACTATTGCATGTGTGATCAGTGACTAGGAAATTGGTGGACCTCTTCTTGATCTAGGTGCGAGTATTAACTTGTTTCATTATTCATTCTACCAACGGCTAGGGTTGGGTGAACTTAGTCCCACTGTGATTGTACTTTAATTTATTGATCTGTCAGTCAAGCAGGCAAGAGGAATTTTAGAAGATGTCATTGTTCAGGTGGGCAAGTTCTACTTTCCAGTAGATTTTGTAGTTCTAGATATAAAACATGTACTTGACTCAAAGAAACACATCTTGGTGATATTAGGAAGATAATTCTTAGCCACGGGAAATACATGTATTAACTGTAGAATCAGAGCCATGGATCTGACCTTTGGAAATATGAAGTACGGATGAATGCCTTCAAAGGGAGTCACCAATTGCCTGAATCAGGGGATTGCTTCCAGATTAATGAGTGTGATGAGCTCGATGATATCATAGAAGATTTTGTAACTCAAATTCTGGAGAAAGATGAGCTAGAGTCATTTATGACTAGAGAGTGGCCGGATGAAGAAGTTGATTATTGGGAGGCACAGTTAAAGCTACACAATGAATAAATTGACGAAATAGAAACTGCTTTATACACTCAACCATCGTGGGAGCCGATTGAGACATTTCCTATAGTCTCGAGTACTCCACCAATTCCATCTTTAACAACTCCTCTTACCTTAGAACTCAAGGAATTGCCTGAAAAGTTGAAGTATGTCTTCTTAAGACTAGATGTGACTCTTCCTGTGATTATTTCATCAAATCTGACAACAGAACAGGAATCGAGTCTGATTGAGGTCTTGAGTGAGAACAAAGAGGCAATAAGATGGAGCGTTGCGGATCTGAAAGGCATAGGTCCCTCGATTTGTATGCATCGCATACATATTGAAGAGGATACAAAACAATCAAGGGAAATGCAACGAATACTGAATCCGAATATGAAGAAGGTGGTAATGAAAGAGGTGGTGAAGTTATTAGATGCGGGTATCATCTACCCCATCTCTGATAGCATATGGGTGAGTCCGACTCAGGTGGTGCCAAAGAAATCAGGCATTACAGTGGTACCTAATTGGAAAGGAGAGCTGATTCCACAACGCACGACCATTGGGTGGCATATGTGTATTGATTATAGAAAGCTCAATTCTCATACCAAAAAAGATCACTTTCCTTGGCCATTCATTGATCCAATCCTGGAGAGATTGGCCAGACAGAGTTATTACTATTTTTTGGATGGATACTCTTGATATAATCAAGTGGTTATTGATAATGTTGATGACACGTTTGCTTATAGACGGATGCCTTTTGGTTTGGATGGATACTCTGGCTATAATCAGGTGTATGATGTCTATTTTCTCTAATATGATGGAAAATTTTCTAGAAGTATTCATGGATGATTTCTCGGTCTTTGGGGCAACCTTTGAAGACTGTTTGAATCATCTAGCACTGGTGCTTAAAAGATGTAAAGAGACGAATTTAATTCTAAGTTGGGAAAAGAGTTATTTCATGGTTCAAGAAGGGATAATACTAGGCCATATCATATCGAAGCGGCCATTGTGTAACTTACTATCAAAAGATACAAACTTTGTTTTTGACGAAAAGTGTCTCCATGCTTTTGAGGAGTTTCGTACTCGACTATCCACAACCCCAATTATTCGTCAACCAGATTGGTCTCTGTCGTTTGAGCTCATGTGTGACGCTTCTGATTATGCCTTTGGAGCGGTGTTAGGTGAGAGAAAGGAGAAGCTTCCGTATGCGGTTTACTATGCCAGTAGGACTTTGAATGATGCTCAAATGAACTACACAATAATCGAGAAGGAGTTGCTGGCAGTTGTTTTTCCCTTGGACAAATTTAGATCATTTTTGTTAGGAACCAAGGTGGTTGTTTATTCGGATCATGTTGTGCTATGGCATTTGCTGACTAAGAAGGATTCCAAACCCAAATTAATCAGATGGATTTTGTTGTTGCAAGAGTTCAATTTGGAGATCAAAGATAAAAAGGGTATGGAGAATGTAGTTGTTGATCATCTGTCAAGGATCATAGTCGAGACTACGAAGGAAACTGCTCATCTTAAGGATTCGTTCCTAGATGAACATCTATTGAATGTGGCTATCATGGAACAAATACCATGGTATGCTGATATTGTCAATTATAAATCCACCGGTCAAATTCCAAAAAGTTGGTCTAAGAATGAAAAAGATCAATTCTTCAACCAAGTCAAATTTTATATTTGGGACAATCTGCGTTTGTACAAGTATTACTCTTATCAAATCATCAAAAAATGTGTTCTAGAGAGTGAGGTGCAGAGCATTTGACGTTTTGTCATACGCTAGAGTGTGGAGGGCATTTTGGAGCTCAGAAAATAACTCACAAGGTGTTCCAGAGTGGATTTTACTAGCCTATCCTATTCAAATATGCTTTTGAGTATTGTAAAGCATATTTGTACAAACGCGATTAAGGCGTATAAGACGTCGATTGGTATGACACTGCATCATCTTGTTTATGGTAAGGCGTGTCATCCCCCTGTTGAGTTAGAACACCGTGCATATTAGGCAGTTTGGAGGTTGAACTTTGACATAAAGAAATTCGGTGCTCAGTGGAAACTTCAACTTCAAGAGCTTGAGGATTTAAGAAATGATGCTTATGAGAACGCTCAAATTTACAAGGCTCGGATAAAAGTATTTCACGATAAACACATTCAAAAGAAAGTTTTTGAGCCTTTCCAAAAGGTGTGGCTATTTAATTCGAGACTCAAGCTGTTTCTTGGTAAGCTTCAGTCAAGATGGGACGGACCATATGAATTCACAAAGGTTTACCCCCATGAAGCAGTAGAGCTTGATGAGCTAGATACCGAAAAAATATTTATCGTAAATGGTCAGAGATTGAAGCATTACATTGATGTCTAGCCAGACGAGTGTGTTGTGGAGACAATGGATTTGAATGATCCGACACCCGAGCTAGATGAGCTTGATCTGGAATACTGAAGAGTATCAATACTGCACCAACAATGCGAAACATTGGTACTAGGTGATTAAGAATAGCTTTTAACCCTAGTTTGTACTTGTAGACGGTAGTTTAGTTCTGTTTTTGTTATGTTTAGTTCATAAGATCGAGTTTTAGAACCGTCGTCATCTCAATAGAAGGGATAATTTTATCTAAAAAGAGGGGTAATTTAGTCCAAAGAGTACATAGGAGTGCATAGGGAACAGTAGGATGGTACGATTGGGAAAAGATGAAAATTGTAAACGAAGCCCAGGTGTCTAATTTTATCAAATCTAAATTTTTTTTACCATTTGGGGACCTACGCCTAAGGCGTAGCTGCGAGACTGTTATAAAATATTCCCACGATGGCCATTCCCCTCTTTTCATTTCAAAATTCTCTTTTTCCCTCATTTCTCCACCAATTCACCCGAGACTTGTTCCTAATGATCACTCGTGATATTTCTCATCATTCCTTGGTGGCAGATCATTAAATTAGTCATGTATTGTTCGACTACTCGTGAAGAACTCGAAAGGTCTTCGAATCTCAATTTTGGAGAATTCATTGTATCACTTGATTCGGTGAGTTTCGCTCCATTATTTTTGTTTCTAATGACTAATATAACTATTCTAAACTAGTATTGATGAACGAGTCAGATCAAAATCTTGTTTTGATCCGTTTTTCAAAAGTTGAGATTATCGGCTCTACTACTTCATGGGGCTTGTTTTTGAGTTGAGGGCTTGTTTAATCGTCATACTAGATTTATTTAGATATAGTTTTGAGTTTGATTCAGTGTCTGGGACATTGTCACTTATTTTACGTAAAAATCTGAATGTTGTAGGCAAGGCACGATTTAAGGGCACGACGAGACGTGTGGCTGAAGCTGCCAATTCGGTCGACAACACAGTTAGGCAGAGGTTGAGGTCACCACCTCTTGACCCTACACCTGGTCTGCGCCGGAGCACTCGTACCAAGAGGCACCGATATATTGACCCACCATCCTCCTCTTCATCCTCTTTCGAGGATGATGTGCTAGAGTCATCTAAACATGGCTATGATCTTGACTTATCGTATAATAGGCTTACAGTTGATCCATCTATTCCGTCGGCACCGTCTTCACCTCATGAGCCTGAGCCACATGATGATGAGATGGATAGGGCTGATCGTAGTGATAATGTTTTTTAGGAGGATGAACACGTTGATGCAGCTGACCATGGCGATCACGCCGGTCAACAGGATGAGAGGTTTCCTAAGCCACATGCAGATGGTGAGCCAATAGTTTTGATTACTTTTCTTCCGATGCTGACTATAACATTAATTACTGATTTGTTAGAGCAGGCGAGTCGCGCGCTTATCTGATAGAGGTATTTGAGGAGCTGCAGCTAGAACACATGTGGATTATTGATAGACTGAGGGCACGATGTTTATTGCCTATCCTTACCCTACGACCTCAGTCCTTTGTGAGAGCATGATTCGTGAGTTCTGGCTCAACATACAATATTACAGCCGAGAGATGAGGCTGCAGATGGTGGTTAAGGGTTTCGAGTTTGAGAACACACCGCATTCTATTACTGCAGCTTGGGACATTCTTGATGATTGTTCACCCAAGTTGGCTGACGATTTTCAGTCGATGCTAGATGTATTTCCTCTAATTGACGGCATTATCCGCTTACAGGCGATGGGGCGATTGGGTGACGGGCATAGGAACTACACAAAGAAATCTAACTATTACTTGATGCTTTGGTAATGGGACGTGATTTTCTGTTCACGAATTCTTCCACACAGCCATCAGACTCTGCGATACGCACCATTCCTGTCCTTCCACTATGCTTTTAAGTTTGATAGGTGGATTTCTATTCCACATATTTTATGGCAGGGCCTATATCTGCACTATATCCAGCTACGCACGGAGACCAAGGTTGAGCAGAGCATATTTCAGATCCGGTTTCTTTGCTTGACGATGAAGTTGATGTTTGATGCTAGTGTAGAGATGGAGGCGGTTAACCAAACGAGTTCAAAAATGTGTTACCATACTCAGCAGGGACAACTGATGTTAACTCAGGAGAGACATGGCTGGGAGTTAGACAGCGTCCTATATGCCAGATCCTAGGCGGCTATACTATATGGTTGATGGCATTCGACAACACATGGATATACAACTTCTGTCTACACCACTGCCCTCAGATGACGAGGAGTAGAGTAGTTTTAGTATAGATTTTCATTTTCTTTTAGCTTTTCCACATTAGAGATGAATCATCAGGTGGATAGATTTTTATAGGATGCTTCATGTGACCGCTATAACGATCATACTTTAAATGTTTTTGATATTTTGTTTATAAAATGAAAGCTTTTGTGATCAGTATTATTGAGTTATTCATTTCTTGAGACTTTTTATGCTTACATTGAGTGTGTTGATATTTTAAATTCTTTTAAGCTTTTAACATCACACTATGAGGATATGTGTGCATATAAGTTTGGGGGTGCATGGTTTTCACCAGAGGAGTAAAGATGAACTGGTTATAGAGGATGATTTGGAAAAAAAGTTAAAATCAGCCCGTTTGAGTGGCGTTTTGGCCAGATTTGTATCTGTACTTGTACTAGGATATGTTTTAAGTATTTTTTAGGATTTGTAAGAGTTAAATAGGAATTTTTAGTAGAGTCCTAGTCCGAATAGGAATTAGAGTGCAATTACAATTCCAAGTTGGATTGTTATTTGTTTTCTTCTCCAAATCCCACTATAATTTGAAATCCTTTTTCTCTTTGAATCTATGATATCCATCTATAAATACACCCATTGAGAAGACACAATTCATAATTCACAAGAGCTTGAGCAAGATGGCAAATTTCTCTTATTCTATTCCTTCTTCTTCTTCTTCCTACCATCCCAATGGTGAGCATATAAAAAGCGATTATGAGATAGAATTTGACCCCGAAGAATTGATTGAGAATGAAGAGCCACAACAACATGTGGATGAGGGGAGTACGAATGGAGGAACTACAAGCCAAAAGCGAAAAAAGCCCACACAAAAATCGTTTATGTTGTGCAGGATGCAATTTGAATTAGAGTTTTATCCGGATAGGATGAACAGTCTATTGACTGCACCCGGGAGGAAAATCCTTAACAACTAGGATTACTGAATTTATAATGCTCGACTAGAGGAAAGGTATATCCAGGTTTGGTTCGAAGGTTTGATGCAAATATGAAGATTAAGGACTAGACGAATTTGAGGTTTTGAAAGTTCGAGTGAATGAGTGGAGTGCTCCTATAGTGGTGAGTCGATAAATCATCGCAGAATCATGGAATATACCACTAGGTTATCCAATACGTTTGAAGGGAAAATTGAAGGAGTACCCTGCTAAATGGCTATATACAGATGAAGAGATGATTCATGAGTTGTGTGCCATATCGGATCCGAAAGCGAAGAGTTGTGAATGTTTTTGGTTAAAATCAAATATGTTCGACATAATCATAGGACTGCCTGGACGGGACATTCATTTATCAAGATGTTATATGCTATGACTCATGGTTATTGGGTGTGTATTCCGACAACGATAATGATTTATATGTCGACAGTACGAGCGATTGTGCGTAGAAGGTGGCCAGGTGGAGATGTGTTTGAGCATTATCTTTCACACCCATTCTTGCTATCGAAAATCATTAAGCGGCAATTGGGTGAGAAGATAAAAGAGATGGATGCATTGCGTTGGACATTCACGAAGCAGTATCATGAGGAGGACTTTGCTCGGTTGGAAGAGACAATGAAACTTCGGATAGATTTGAAGAAAGCCGCAGAGTGATGAGAGAGAGAAGGAGAATGGATTCGAAGTGGGACTAGGGTTTAGGATTAGGCTTTTATTTTGTTTTTTAGAGACGGTAGTCCCTTAAGGCCACGTCTTTGCAATTTAAATTCATAGAGATTGTAGGCCTTTAAGGCCAAATCTTTGTTATTTTATTCGTAATAAAAATTTCTCATTCCTTGAGAAATGAGATTTCTGGATATTTTTTATGCAATTTATTTTCCCTTGTTGTGATATTAGGTATGTGTGTTTTGTTTATCATATCTACAGGTAATCCAAATCAGGTTTGGGGGAGGAACTCAAGTACTATATTGTGAAAGTTCAGAATCACGCTTCAAAGGTAATTGTATTCTCTCCTGTGTATGATGAACCATGGGGACATGGTTTTTTGTAAGTTTGGGGGTGAAGGAATAGTTTAGGAATGAAAATTTTGAAATTCTTTTTTTTTGAAAAAATTTAAAAAAATTTGGAAAGGAATTCTTTTTGGTTTTCTTGTCAAGGCATATATTGATTCTTGTTTTCATTGTGGTTTGAGTCTTGATTCATTCTTAGGAGGCTATGGCGAAGTTTTTCACTGAGTGGTTTCGTCGATTATGATTTCGGGTGAAAGCAAGGGTTTCATAGGCCTTGTGTGGTGGTGTGGTTTTACTCTTCATTTGAGATAGGGGAAAACATCTTTATCTCTCATTCTTTAATTCATGAGTGTGCGATTTTATTTTCGGGCTTTATAACCCTAGATATATTTTTGCTAAGTGTAAACTTGAGAAATATGAATTTGGGATTTATTGGTGTTTATGTGCTATAATCCATGTTTATGTCATCCTTGAAATAGGTATATGATGCATACTATATGGGTTATGAGTTGTAGACTTTTGAAGATGAAATATACTTGTATGCATATATATGTGAATATGAGTATTGAGGTGTATATGTTTAAGAATAATTATACATATAGGATTATGGGTTTTGGTAGTGTAGTCGTGATAGCGTAAGTAGGCTAGCTACCTTGGATAGTGATTTGGGATGCGGATGTAGATGATTGGTGGAATATGCGATTATGAACTTAGAGCGTTCTTCTAGTTCCCCCATTGTTGTTAATCTTGAAGTTGCTATCTTGACATTAAACTTGTGTATGAAAATGAGTTAATGTGTATAATTGCTTTAATTGAGATAAAAGCATGTTAAATGAAAGGTAAAGTTATCTTTGTGAATAAAATGGTAACTTGATGATTTAGAACATTATTTGTGCATGATAATGTATCCTTATGAGTTAAATACTTTAATTGAGGTAAAAATATGTTAAATGAATGAAAATGTTATCTTTGTGTTTTAAAGGATAACTTGATGATTTGGGATCATGAATGGTGCATGAGAAAACATACTTCTTGATTTTTGCTTTAAATGAGATTTAAAAGCATGTTGAATGATGAATGGCATTCGTGTTAACATTTTTGGAATGTTGTTTATAAATATGTTGTGGTACATATTTAAGTTGGTGCATGGCCCATGAGACATATTGCATATGGGTTCACCTTCTGTAGAGAAAATTCAATTAGTGTTGGTTTATGTCCATTTATGAAATTATGCATGAGTAGACTTATTTTGGATTGTCGTAACAACTGGCTAGGGGGTGGTTCTTGCTCCCATGGAACTAATCTTTCGAGAAACGCAAATGGTAGGGGGAGTACTTGTCCAAATCCTATGTGCATAACAACGTCATGTTTGACGCCTTCCTTATTAAAAGTGAAAAGAGAGAAAAATCACTTGGAAAGAATCGGTATGATAAATCTACCTTCATTCATGAGAAATAAAAATGAAGTGTTAGAGAATGATCCATTGACCCTTGGAGTTAAGGTGTGTGTGTGGTCGCGTGTGTAACACGCGGTGTGTGAGTCACATTGTATTGAATTTCCATTATGTGATTTATGTTGGTATGTGGAGCATGATATTATTCCATGTGGTTGAGGAGCATGTTTAAATGTTAATTTTGCGATATAATTCATATGTTATTAGAATGCTCAAATGAAATTGGATAATGTGAAAATATGATTTACATGCTAAGTTTTAAAGTATAACGTGATATGAATGTTTATACTTGTTAATATGTACTAATATACCCTAGGGTGGTGATATGAGTTGGTTTAACGGCTTTCTTGTGATAATTAAAGTCAGTAGTGGACTATGGAGTTAAGTATGAATTGTGACCTTTGAGAAGGTGGGTGATATTTAAGTAACATTGGTTTGTAGTGGGGTATTGACCACTTGATGTTTTTGCACCTTTGAGGGGTGTACAATCCTTGATAGTTTGGCATTTTTGTTGGCTATATAGTGATAGCCATTTGATACTTCTTTTGCATTCGAGGAATGTATCGTCTATTTTACGTAGAGGTATGAAGTTGATTAAGTGAGGTAAGGATTGATCTTAATCACTTGTGTGCTAACTCTCTCTTGATTTCATTAGTAATCTAAGAGAAGTGATGTTAAGTGTGAATTGAGCTTTGAATGGATAGGATAAGGTTTTGATTAAACCTAGTTGTCCCATAGTTTTGGATACTAGGTCTTCCTTCTCATATCCTAAGAATAAGAGTGTTCTTGAGGTGGTTTCTTTAACCACTTGGGGTGGTTGAGATGAGTTTTTGTTTTGAGAATGAATTGAGTTCATGGGTGGGAATAGTGTTCTGGATCGTTCTTTCCCGTTGTTTTTGTTGAAGTGTTGTCATGCTTGGACCTCCTTCTTCATTTTCCTTTCTTCTCGGTTCATTAGGTTTCATTTCGGAGCTTTTCGGGTTCATTCATTGACATTGCATTCTGGGGACCACCGAGTACTCGGTGATGATTCTATCGACTACTCACTGAGTGCGTAAGTTCGCGCACTTGCGCGCAAGCCTCATCTTTTTGCCAGAGAGTTTTGGACATTTTTATGGCTACCGAGTACTCGGTGTACAACTCGGTGGAAGATCCACCGAGTACTCGAACCATTGAGTACTCCAGGTACAACTCGGTGGCACCTATTTGTGTATTTCTTCCAGCTTTTTTCTGTTATATCCCTTATGTTTCATAACCTCTCCTACTATGCTTGAGGCATTGATTAGTGGTCTTTAGGGATGAGTTTTGTTAGGTTGGAGGATTGGCTTAGATCCATCTTTCTTAGGTGTAGGGCGCAACGTGATGCCGAGCCACTCTTTTGTATCATCATTTGATCTGTGGGGTTTGAAACGGACATTGGGTTCTGTAGTTCCAGCTTGTCATTTTTCCTTATTCGTCCTCGGGGAGTCATGGGAATCCTTGAGTTGTGGTTGTTTAGTTGATTTGATAGTGTTTTCTCTCGGTATGTGTGTCTCATACCTTCTTTCATTTTGAGTCTCTGTTTTGATATGTGTGGCTTAGTGCACATACACAGTGGTGTTTTCCTCGTCATGGGAGGATGTCCTTCCTTATTGACGTGATGTTCTGGTTATTTAGTTATTCATCATTGGAGTTCCATCCCTTACTTAGTTTCATGGCTCTAGGTGGCCATTCTTGAGGATAGTGTTCCCATACCCTTCGTGATTGAGTAGTTAGCTTTCTTTGTTCATAGTGAGAGCGTTAGTGATGAAATTGATCCCCTTGTGGATGGAATTATGAGATTGATGTTGTGGCATTAGTAGTGATATTGAGGTGCGTGTGGTTCGCCTTTGTGAAGAGATTAAGGTGTTGTATGTGTATTGTGTATATATGCATTAACGATGATTATGTGGGTACGTAAGGACTTGAGAGTTTCCTTAGTACTGGTTATGGATGTTATTTCTTATGGACATTGTGGTGATCTTAGTTCATTTGGATCCTATGGTTATTCTTGTGGCCCTAGATTTATTGATTATGTTACGCTAGGGTATTGTGTACTTGGTGTACGTTTATGTCACTAGTATAAACTATTAGTGTTGGATTGGTGGGTACTAGTCATAGTATTCTTTCGTGAGGTTAGAACTATGTGACTTGTACTTATTTGTTATCTCTCTGTATATATATATACGTATATATATATATATATAGGTGTGCATTTTCCATATGATGTTATATTATGGTTTTGTTATGTGATAGTTGCCCTTGATGATGCATGGTAGGGGACTAGAGGGATATTTTTAGGGGTCTCGTATTGGCATCAGTGCCATGTGGGACGATTGACCGACCTAGGGTAGATGCATGTACATGGGTTAGTTCGCACTGGACTTGGACGGTCGGAGGATGTGACGATTATGATTTCATTTTTCTTATGGGGCTTGATGAGCTCACCCCGGCGTTGGTTTGCCCTAGTGGTTTACACCAGTTTGCAAGTTTTGTTCAACTAGGGACTGCTTGCGGTGCAACGACAACTTTATTTTGTTTCATCGTTACAGGTTCTAGATTTGTCTAGAGTGGTACGGATGTTGTTCGAGATTTAGGACGTTCATATGTAGTGTTGTTCCATTTTAGTTTCCTTTGTTTGTCCCCTGTATTGGGACCTTTGTTCTTATATTTCTTGGGAGCCAATCTGTTGGCTCATCCCTTCCTTGTATTTAGTATCGTTGCATCGTTATAGAGATGTATTATTTCGGCACCTAGACATGCCTCGTGTATCATTTAGTTTACCTTCCACTTGATTTTGTATGGATTTATTATTATTATTATTAATATTCCATTCGTTTTATGGTTATTGATGATCTTAGTTCGTCACTCATTTTATGTATCACACCCCGGATTCCTCGGATGTTCCGGTTTGGGAGTCTATTGGAAATTCAGGGTGTGACACGGACATACTTGTGGTCTCTATACTCTTTTCGGTGACACCCAACCTTCCTTGGCGGGCTCGTTACCCCCGAAGTGAATGGTTAGGGATCGAGGATATCTGTTTATCCCTCATATAGATAGGGTTGCACTCGAGTTGCTTTGACACTGTCACGAGCATTGACATTGCATTAGCATTTACATTGAGTATTCATGTACCATATGATTATCTGTTGAGATTGCGTACTCCTATTACTTGTTAATATTGAGTATGTTGGTATTTAATTATTTTAAAAATCTATATTATTTCCTTAAACGCTATGGCGCAATGGTTATGAGTTCCATTATGCTCATAATTATAAATCCCTTGTAAATGTTAGAAATTTCTCAATGTAAATGAAGGTTTAAACACTTTAAGATGAAAAGTAAAAAGTGTAATGATATTAAGAACTAGGAGCGATAGAACGACGATTGGCCTGGGTTCTAGGTAGTTGTGTGGAGTTGATTAGAGAGTTGCCAAATTTGATAACTTTTTCCCCCTTGAGTCAGGCTTCTAGTTGAGTTGGTCAACCCTCATACTGGGACTTATATGAGGGTGTGGTTTTTGGCCATATAGGCCTTTGTTTTGGATGAGTGATGCTATCGCGGGGTGGTTGGCGTAACCCTCTAGTGGGGTGGTGAGTTTACTAAGTTAAAAGTCGGTCTAGGCTTGTTAGTCCTATCGTTTCTTTTCCGACTGTTGATATTTTTGACTTTGTCACTCTTTCCTTCCATTTGGGAAGTGTTTTGAGAAATAAACAGTGTTTAGTTCCTGTACCTTGACATCTCGGTTACGGTTTGGATCTTTGGGGTCAAACCATGGTTCTCTCAATGTTTTGAAAACTTAAAGCTTTTGGGTTTTTATAATGTTGTGTTTTTTGTTTACCTAGGTCCCACTAACTAATTTTGAAAACCCCAAGTTAGTAACTTGTTTTATGAAAAATGTTTTAAATTATTGGGAACGGGAGTATTGAAAGAAAATATCGTTTTGAAAAATGCCAGAAACTCTCATTCAATAACATTTTTATGAAGTCAATAAGTTCAGGGTACTGTTTGTCCTTATTTATGAGATCTCGAGGTTGTGCCAAGATCTTGGCATCGTTGGAGCCCGAGAACTAGAGGCTTCTTCTAGATGTTTCTGAAATTCCTTTTGAGCGAGTTATGTCTTGGGTATTATTTTTAGATTTTTCTCAAATTCTTAAACGAATATGGAAGGTATGAGGACCAGTTTTAAATGAAGTTTAAAAAGGGATTTTGATATGGTTTCATGTTTGAACTTTTTCCTCATTGTCAATGTTCCTTGACTTTTAGCCCTGACTTGGGATTCTTAGGCTTCAGCCTTTACGGCGGGCCTCATGTTCACTTATGTTGTTGATTTTCTTGTCTTATCCTCAGTTAAGAGACGTGATGTTGATTTGTGCAGACATAATTCGATTCCTATTACTTTGGTTGGGTTCGGAGATGTTGGAACCAAACAGATTTGACCGGATTCTAAAACATTTTCTTAAAAACCAGTTGAATCCTTTGGGGTTCAGCATTTTTCTTTAAAAACCCGAGGGCCTAGGCATCCGTTAGGACTAAATAACTTCGGTACCCCTTTCCTGTGCCTCAATAAGCAGTATGAATTAGAGATTGTCTTGTGATTGTGGAATATGATCTAGTGATAAAGCTTTTCCACTTACGATACTTTTGAGGATTAGATAGTAGAAGTGTATATATTCCATGTCACCACTAGTCAGTTCTATAGGCTCTCTTTATTATAGAAGGCCTTGGAAAAGTGATTCTTTAAGTGAACGGATCATTTCACTAAGTTTTAAGGATAAAAGGATAGGATTGAGGTTAGAGATTGTGAAATCCTCTAGGGTTGACTAATAGTGACGTTTTGTTGTTTGCATAGTTGTAAGTATCTATGGGTATAGGTATAGACTTACCTCTATCTAGATTGGATTGTACTTGTACGTTGTGATAAGATAGTGATTCATGGATGAGTTCTACTTCCGCTTATTTGCCTTTTTGTACCTTCTTATGACTTTTGTATGTTTGAGGTTGGTTGTGGGGCTATTTCAGGGTCTTAGATTTACGTGAGTGCTAGGTGAGACAACAGACTGACCTAGCCTAGATGCATGCACACGGGATGGTTAGTATTTCTTAGACGGCTATGGGTGTATTGTTTTAGATATTTTTTGTGATCTCCCGAGGTTGTGCTCACCCCCACACAGGTTGCAGGATTGCAGGTGGATGTAGCACGACACGTACGGTGACGACGCTACAGGTGTTTTGGGATGCTTTTATTTAGATGCGTTCCTGTTATCTATAGATATTCTTTATATCATGTTTCTCTTCCTTTTGTTATTTGGAGGCTAGAGTTGTAATTTGGGAGTCAGCCTATTGGGATATCCCCTTTGGTTGTATTTTTTATTCCATGTATATATTATTTCTAGGTGCCATCGTATCTCTTCGGCACTTCCATGTGATTTTTTTTGTAATTTCATTCGATCATTGGGGCTTTGTAGATTTTAGAGGGGTTGTGTAGTGGTAGCGGTATTTTTTTCCCACTACCTCGGCCCTAGTATGTTTCTGGAATGTTGGGCTGCGAGCCATTGATTCTATTTTTGTTGTTATGGGCAGGTTATTCTATTATGTTGTTTTTAGGTTCTCCGGATGTTCTATTTACAAACGGAACTTTCCCGGATTGTTGTTAGAATTCACTACTGAGTTTCTATCACTCAGGTGGCATGGAATACTTTATTCTCATTCTTATTCCATGTATTTCCTTGTTATTCTTGATTCTAGTGGCCATTTCCACTAACGTCACCAATGAAAATTTGCTGATTCTCCGGATGGGAGTCTCAGGAAGAACGGGGTATGGCAACTGGAAGGTTGGATTTTTGCATATTGTCTTGGAGATTTGAGTAAGAGATTGATAGGAGAACAACCATGCGGGTGTGTCTACATCAACAATGCAGACATCCACGACCATGAACAACTAAACCGATATCTAGGGTTTTTTCACAAAACCCTAGCCAAGTAATGTAGATTCTTTCTTATTTTAATTGTATAAGGGGAAACTAAAGGACATGTATGTGATGATTGTGTAGATGAGTGATTACTTTTGATTTTATATAAGAGCTTTCATTTATTCCATGTCTTATCTTACATTGAATGAATGTTTTATCTTATGCAATTATGGTTATTCAATATGGACGAGAACTCGAATGTTTAACTCATAATTTTCTACATAATGGTGGTAATTAACATGCAATCTAGACTTAAATAGGCCATGCTAAGAAGAGATAATATAGACATGCTTTTAATTTATGTAAGTAGGAGTAGTTTTAAAGTAGATGCATGCACTAGTTATACTTGTTCAAAGATGGTTTCTATCTTGGTTAAGGTTAATTGTTCCTTTTTTGGGATTATGGTTTACCAATGCTTGCGACCCTATATCTGATTCACATATGATGGACCGCCATTTACAATTAAATGATTAGGAGGATATATTATGCAGTTAGTGGTGGAGTTAGAAATACCCTATATCTTTATCTCCACTGTTTTCAACCAAAAACCAAAACCTATCTTTACTTTTATCTTATTTTATTTCTCGTCAAATTAGTTATAAAAAAAAAAACAAACTATCTTTCATAATTTAGTTACAATAATTATAGAAGAAGTTATGAATTCATTAGTCTCTGTGAATACGATATACCCTATCTCATATATACTATACTATAATTGATTTGTGCACTTGCGATAAGGAAAACTAGGTCAACCTTTAGGACTTATTTGCACACACTATTGTTTTTAGATTGATGACTAAGTTAACTAAAAACAAAAAATATATTGTGATTGTGATTCAAGATAGAGAAAAACTATGATTGTCATCACTTGACCACTAATCGCATAATGTAGTCCTCTATTTGCTCAATTGCAAGAGGGCGATCCATCACTTTGAATCAAACATACCCTAAATAATCGAATACGTTCCAAAACAGAAACGATCAACCGGATTCGCTACAACCCATCTCTGGATAGAGTGTAACTAGTACATGCCATCTACTTTAATCTAATCTATTCCTACAACATAAAAATAAACTAAAGCATGTCTATATTACCTCGCCAAGGCATAGCCTCTGTAAACCTAGGGTTTCGAGTGTTAAGCATCATTGTGTAGAAAATCACGCTATATGTCTAATAACATGATTAGTTAAAATAATATATTCATTCAATCTAAGACAAGAATTTAGAATAACTATAAAACCTTGTGTCAAGAATAAGTTTGATCACTAATGTACACAATCGTCATCGTGTGGTCACAGTTTCCCCTCAATACAATTGAAAACAAATATAGAACTACATTACTTGGCTAGGGTTTTGCTAGAAAACCCTAGATACCAAGTTAGTTGATCATGGTGGTGGGTGACTGCATCATTGATGTAAAAACGGCATCCATGGTCTTCTAATACGGATCTCTAGATCTTGAATGGATCCTTCTTTTGAATGAAATGAATCTCTAAAGAAAGTGCTCAGGAAATTATGTGAAAATAAGCTCCCTAGATTTGTAGCAGACCTTGGTATTTATAGACGAAGTTGATGGAAAACCTAATTTGCATTAGACTTCTGCTATAGAGAGTACAATTCCCCTTTTGTATGATTGTCACGCCCCAAATTCCTAAGACTCCGAAACCCGAGCCTAAGAGCTAAGGGAGTGATTGCGGAAGTAAAAAGAAACGAGAACCAAAAGACATTCAGTCATCAAACACCCACAAAGGGTTGCAATGAATGCCTAGATACCATGCTGTCACGCCCCTAAAGGGTGACGCAAACCAAGCGACTACTAGAGTCAACAATAACAAAGAAGTACATGGAATAACAATAAAAATATACTCCATGCCAACACGAATACTAAAAATACAAGAGTATCCTTAGATACCAACAGACACGCTCCTAAATCCCTAAGACTCCCGAACAGGGACATCCAAGGAATCCAGAATGTGATCCTTAACATGAATGACCAACTAAGACATCATTAACCGTGAAAACATATGGGTTAATGATAGATATGGTATATTCAATACCCAAATGACTAATAAAACTAAGCAGCGGAATCTAACGAAAATCCGGCAGAGTTCCGTTTGTAAATGGAACATCCGGACAACCAAACACAACACAATAACCTGCCCAAAGCAATTCAATAATCACAATGGCTTCCAAGCCCCACATTCATCAATCCTAATAGGGCCGAGGTAGTGGAAAGAAACCAAAACCCCTCCAAACCCTCTAACATTAACAGAGCCACAAATGCTCGAATAAAAATACAGTAAAGCACCTAGCTGTGCAGAATAAATACAATAATCTCCTGAAAGAATAAATACAGGAAGTAAAAGATACATCAACAGGGATATGCCAACAGACTGGCTCCCAAAAGAAATACATGATAATCCCATAACAATGGGTAAAGAAGCTGAAAGAAGAATACTACCGTCCCCAAACCCAGTCGCGCTGCAACCGTAACCGCATCACCCAACGCAACTCCAAAACCTGTAACAAGGAAACAAAAGAAGCTGTCGTTGCACTGCATCCTGCCCATAGCCGTATAATTCCTGCAACCTGGCGTGGAATACCAGGGGGGCAAATGAAATTCCCTCCGTGAGCAAATAAGCTCAGTGGGAAAAGATATCCTAACTACCACATCCTCTGATAGTTTAGGTAAAGCTAAACCGTCTAATAAGATATAAATATAGCCCAACTAGTCCCATCCACGCAAACCCAAGTCACACGCTCATATATTATCGTAAACGAGTATACATAAGTATATAGGGAATATCTATATATATATATATATATATATACACATATATATATATATAAATACACAACATGAGTCTCTAAAACTCGTACTCCAAGTACCCAACACCAGTAGTCTACACTACTCTCACCAACGTACACTAGGTATACGATACTAAGGTCCAGTATAACAAATCACCAAATTACTCACAACACAATTCAGAAGATCCAACCGAGGAGATAACACTCACCTCTAATATCCACAAGGAAACAAAATCCACCAATAGTACCAAGGAAGGCTCAAATCCTACACCCCGATAACACAGGAAGGAAAACACCCACGTCCTTGCGTACTAACACAATCGTCATCAATATATATATATTTATATATATATACAATATATATATATAACAAATCTCATCCCTCTCCTAGAGTAATTCTGTACCTCAAGGATGGGATCACCCCATCATCTCACTATGCGAAAACCTCAATGCTATCTCCAACAAGTCAATAAGTCACCAACGGGATAAATCAATCACTAACACTTGCACTATAAGCTACAAAGCCACCCGATCAATTCACTAAGAGTACAAGACCTCAACTCACAAGAACGACCACTTAAGGGTCACCAAAACGAAGCAAAGGAAAAGAGTTCCCAATGCTAACCAACAGATAACCAAGACCACGATGTCAAGGTTAAGATACCACCAGTGAACAAGGACACAACCGAACAAGGAAACCGAAAATGAATGGCCGAGCGTGAAGGTTATAAAAATGAGGAATCCCAGGGATTCAATAGTTTTTTTTTAAGAAAAAGGTTTTCAAACTCGAACCAATCCTTTTGGTATCCATGCCCCTAACGTAAGAAAAACTCATATCACCTAGGTGGTGATACCAACAACCAAGAAGAAGTGAGAGGCAATACTATATGTGTGCACTGAACGACACCAAGCCTCATAACCGAGACGTAGAACGATCCGAAGAAAAGGTGAAACAAGAAACCACCTTTCAAAATACTACAAGTCGAGATTTTGAGAAAGGAGTCTCAAAATCTCAGAATCTCGAGACAAGTGACAAGATAGTTTTCTTTTAGAAAATCACACAATAAAAATGACCGTCTTGCCCCCGGTCTCCGTCAATTTGCCATCACCGGCTTTTAAAGTTGAAATCATTTTAAAGAAGATCCCAAGATCATTTTATAAAGTGTCAAAACTTTTCATTCCTACGGGGGTAGGCGAAAACGGGTTTTTCCTTTTAAATACAAAGAGTTTATTTAAAAACATTAGAAAACACCGTTTTCGAAATGACAGCCAAACAAGAGGGAACATAACTCCACGGATTTCTATAATGTCTGAGAGAACAAAGAAAGGACGAACAACACGTTGGACTCACGGAAGACAAATATCCGTTCCAACTCCACCAACTCAAATGACACCACAAGGAAGAGGTTCGGCACCACACCGTAACCAACGACTCAAGGAATGACGTACAAGTCAACGACTACGTACTAGCGTACAAAACACAGTAAAAGGAATGCTTAGGGGAATGAACTAAGCATGAGGAACAACCCTACAGTACTCCAAGTACTTAATGAAATCACTTCAATCATAACCTCTACCCATTCCTCAAAAGAATGAAAAACACTTAAGGGTCTATACTACCCCATCCACTAAGACCACAATCACATCAACCACCTTATCTAAGGCCTCAATTACAATTGATACTAAATCAATTACTGATCTCAATTCTCTAAGGATATCACACAACTAACTACAGCCACAAAACAATTAACAGTCCTCTCTAAAGCCTCAACTCAACCTCAATTCTACAATCCATCTCTAACTTCAACTAATCACAACCACGAGACTACTAACCACATCTCTGAGGCTACGAACCACAATCTCTAAGGCCTCAACTCAAGGTCAAGCCTACGGTCCACCACTAGCCTCAACTAGCCACATAGATCACTATGCCAATACATAACCTCCCCTACGAGCACAAGGTATACAACACAAGTATAAGGATATACGCCTCGTTTATACTTTAATAATTACTGCTTTTAATTCCCGTTTTCACATTTATCACTTTCAACTGAGCATTTATAAAATGAATTCATTTTGCATATTCATAAATAATCATGCTCCAACATATATATACATATCAATAAATCACATGATGATATGCAACGCACCGTACTCACAGACCGCCTGTGGTACACACACACAAAAACACACCCTACCAAAGGGTCCTGGATCATTCTCCACCATTCCCCTAAGTCTGCAGCTCACTAGGGAATGTGGACTCATCGAACCGTACATCCCAAGTGCTTTTGACACTTACACTTTTAATCGGGAAGACGTGCTCCACGAGCTACCGTGCACATAGGGCCTTGGACGATGTGTCCTCCCCCTATCGTCTGCGTTTCTCAGCTTTTTAGTTCTGTGGGAGCAAGAAGCACCCCCTGGCCAGTTGTTTCGACGATCCAAACACAATCCTACTCATGCACCACATGCAAATGAAGTAGACCACACCAAATGACTTTTCTCTGCAAATGGTGAACCCGTGCACTACATGCACCAACACCCATGTGCTCACACGACATGGTGTACAATCAAATCATATCCAACATAAATATGTTATGCATCATATTTATGAAAATAACCACATGGTAATATCAATATAAATCTCAAATCTCTTTTCATGCTTTAAAATGCAATAAAGCAATTAAACCATATGAAAATAATTTCATATACCGTTCATGTTCTCCGAAAAATATATTTTCTTTAATTCTTTAGAAAATATTTTAATTTCAATTAACATGCCTTTTTAAAATAATTTAAACAATTATTTCACGTATACCAAAAGGATCATAGCACATCGTCTAAGCTTTTCGAATCTCTAATAACCCATTTAAATTCGTAAGGGTTTCTAAGCCGTCCATTCTTATTTAATTTAAATAAGAATATTATTTAATCACATAGGAATAATTTAATAAATTTTCTTAAATTAATTCATAAGCCCCATCCTGATCCTAAACAATTTATAGATATTTAAACTAGCAATTTAATATATCTATAATAAATTAAATAAGGGTTTTGCACCCCTAAACTACTTCAATAATGCGGAGTGAGAAATATAATTTCCCACCTAAATATACGTTACCGAATAGCCCAAATCAGCACAGTACTAGCGCCCGAATATGAAGCCCGCCGACCAAAATCGTCCAAAAACTATTTCGAATATATCGAAATGTCCGTCTCGACAACCTATACGATATATATGAAGCCCATTAATAATCGGTTAATTAATTGGGTTAAATCTAAAATACCCCAAACGAAATCTATAACCTATAAATGCGATTTCCGGGCAAACCATTTATCCTAAAATCACGAAATTAATATATATCGAATACCATGTATATACGGAGCTACTCACCGAAAATCGGCTCAAACCGATCACCGGAAGGTCACCGAAAAATTAGCCGAAGCTCAGCCGGAGTCGCCCCTGTCCACGCGTCCACGCGGCTGTCCCGCCGTGGCCTCGCCCTTGCGCCACCGTGCGCGACTGCCAGACCACCACCACCGGACCACCATGCCGTAGCCGCCGCATCGCCGCCCAGCCCGGTCGCCGACCCTAGCCCCAGCCGCGTCCGCCACCAGCTGCGTTTCCCTCCAGCCGGCCGTTCACTCTCTCTCTCTCGCCGGCGTGCATGGAGGTGAAGGTGGAGCAGCTCGATCGTGCGCCATGGAGAGGAAGAAGATGCAGAGGTGCGGTCGTCCATCAGGTCTGTGGTAGCAGGTGAAACGTGAAGCAGAGAAGAGCAGGTCTGTGGTAGCGTATACATATATACATATATATGTACTAATTGCTCAACTAACCCCCAACTTCTCTATAATTGCCAAATAACCCCCACATCAATATATATATATATAATTAAATATATATATATATAATAAATCCCACAATTATCGGAACGCCCAGACATAATTTCGTAAGCCCGAAATAATAACGGAACGTCCAATTAAAATTATATCGGGGTAGAAACCCAAATGTCGGAACACTTAAACAAGCCCGACCAATTAAAATGTGTCGTCCTCCAATCGAGACATTAATCATTAAACGTAGAATCGAAACCGCGTAGTCGAGAATAAGAATTCGCGTAGTGTCGTCCAGCCGACTTTAAAACTAAACGCGAAAAATTTACAGGTATCAAATACCAAGAATAAATAATACGTCACGAACAAGTGACGTCATTAATGAAATTAAATTAAAATTAATTTCAGGAAAAAGGAATATAACACGGGGTGTTACAATGATTCCCTTCCAAATTGAGCAAAACCCTTCAATCTGATATACAATATATATAAATCACGTGTATAGAAATGTTGGATTCAGAGTGAAGTCATGGAATTTAAGTTGGACCAAAATTGTAATTTCACCGGCTTCCTACGCGTAAGCCCCCTACGCTTAAGCGTAGTAACCCCTACGTTTAACCGTAGTTCCTTTTTGGGTCATAAACTATAAGCGTAGCTTGAGAGTAGTTTTAGCACTTTCTAGCCACTTTTTGCTATTATAAACATAGGTCAAGCGTAACAAAATCTATAGAAACCATGTTTCTTGGGAATTGTGCCATTAGAACCTCCTTGACACCTTTTTGCTTGAAATTATGTTTTCCGAAGTTGCGGCTCTGAAAATTGACCTTTTTGCCCTCTGGGAGACACTTTTTGCTTGAAAACACCTTTTTTGCTCTCTCTTTGAATAGACAGAAGCACTTCTTTAGTTAATTCACCAAAGTTAGATCATTTTCTTCATTAAGCTCCTGAAACACGCCTAGACACGCAAATGACATAAAAATAAAAAATAATAGAATGTAAAGACATAACAATCGAAAGATAGGAGCTTAAAATAGACAATATTCGGCACCTATCACACCCCCAAACTTACATATTGCTAGGCCTTTAGCAATGAACTCAGGAGAATTTTTAAAACCACCTTGTGATGATTGTTTTTATTCTAAATATCCTATACTAATCCCTTGCTTTCGTGAGTGTCGACGATTACACTTAGCACGTGTAACAAGCCTTTTAAACCCCTCGACAACACCAGGTGGACGAGTTGAGTCTTGTGAAGATTAGCTATATGATAGGATCCAAATATCATGCATTTAAGGCTCCTAATTATACATTTTTATGTTTATGTTTATCATTATATTAGTGCTTTTATACGGTTTTCGTGTTTTAAGATGTTTCAGAACTATATCATGTAAAACGAGTTTAATTCGGTGAAATAACTAGATTTGTGACTCAAGATTGTTTGAGAGCCGAAACTATGGATAATAGACCTATGAAGGGCCCAAAATAAGTCAATGATACAAAAGGAGTGAAGAGGAATGAAGCCGAGAAGAGAAACGGAACAAAGAAGATGAAAAATGAAAAAATAAGGTGGAGAACTACCGAGTAGTTGGTAGTGCCTTCACCGAGTACTCGGTAGGAGGGAAAGGGCATGAACTTGCACATTTGAGGAAAATTGACGAGAAGATATAGCGAACTTACGCACAATGGAGCGGTATTCTGAAGCCACCGAGTACTTGGTAAAACTTGATTCACCAACTTTAAATCAACAACTTGTATATGCACTGGTGGGACCCATTTCAGCCAGACTCAATATGGAATGACTTCTAGGCTATTTTGGTCACAATATTGACCATAGTTGATGAGATTTCACACCATGTTTTATTATTATAATTGTAAGAAATCCTAACTTGACAGTGAAGCAATTAATTTACCAAATAAAGATGTCTTTTTTCTATAAAAGAGAGGGGTCTCCCCTAGAGCAGGAAGGTTGGATTTTTGTATATTGTCTTGGAGATTTGAACAAGAGATTGATTAAAGAACAACCATGGTGGGTATGTCTCCATCAACAATGCAGACATCCACGACCATGAATAACTAAACTGGTAACAAAACTCTAGCCAAGTAATGTAGATTATTTCTTATTTTAATTGTATAAGGGGAAACTAAAGGACATGTATGTGATGATTGTGTAAATGAGTGATTATGTTTGATTTTATAAAAGATTTTTCATTTATTCTATGTCTTATCTTATCTTGAATGAATGTTTTATCATACACAATCATGGTTATTAAATATGGGCTAGAACTCGGATGCTTAACTCATGATTTTCTACATAATAGTGGTAATTAACATGCAATGTAGACTTAGACATGCCATGCTAAGAAGAGATAATATAAACATGCTTTTAATTTATGTTAGTAGGAGTAGTTTTAGAGTATATGCATGCACTAGTTATACTTGTTCGAATATGGTTTGTAGCTTGGTTAAGGTTAATTGTTACATTTTTGGGATTAGGCTTTACCAATTCTTGCGACCCTATATCTTATTCACATATGATGGACCGCCCTTTACAATTAAATGATTAGGATGTTATATTATGTGGTTAATGGTGGAGTTAGAAATACCCTAGATCTTTATCTCCACTGTTTTCAACCAAAAACCAAAATCTATCTTTACTTTTATGTTATTTTATTTCTTGTAAAATTAGTTATAGAAAACAAAACAAATAAAATATCTTTCATAATTTAGTTACAATAATTGTAGAAAAAGTTGTGAATTCATTAGTCTCTGTGTATACGATATACCCTATCTCATTTATACTATACTATAATTGATTTGTGCACTTGTGATAGGGAAAACTAGGTCAACTTTAAGGGCTTATTTGCACACACTATTATTATTACTATTTTTTAGTATCCCAGCCTAGTAGGCAAAACCAATCGAGGTTTAGCCACCAGTCAAGTTTTTGTCGCCGTTGCTGGGACTAACGATTATTTATACTTTTAAATTATTATTATAGCTAGATTATTTATTTGCTTTATTTTATTTTCTTCTTTTTAAGAGACGAGATTGTGTGATTTTTGACAGGTGCATTAAAATTAGAAGAAAGAACCAGAAAAGTAGTTACGATTGCTTGGCTAAACCGTCTGTGAGTTTTAATCGTATCTCAATTTTTTGCTTCAATCTTATCTTGAATTTTCTTATTTAATTTCTCTTTTATTTTTCTTTTATTTACTTTCTTTTTATTATTTAGTTAGTTTATTCTTACATAAATTTGTTTCATCACTGTATGAGTGGATTGTGTTCCGTATCTAAAGAACTTGCTCCTTTTGATCTTGAAGTTGATAGAACTTATCGTAAAAACTTAAGAACTAATAAACAAATGATTAAAAAAGATACATTAATTTTTAATGATATGGGCGAGCCTCAAATACAAGCACTAGGTTCGTTGAAATATTATTACACATCTTCTAACTTCGAATCACCAACGGATATTATAATATCAGGCGAAACAGTGTCCCATTATGAAATTAAAGCTAGTATTTTGAATATTTTACCTAAATACTATGGACATAAACATGAAGATCCTTATGATTATATTACTGAGTTTATCGAAATTAGTTCAATAACTAAGATGAATTGGATGTCTACTAATGTTTTATGTATGCGATTATTTCCCTTTTCACTCAAATAAAAAGCTAAAAGATGGTATAATAGTTTAGAAGAACGAGTGAGAACTAATTGGGAGAACCTTAAAAAATAATTCTTACATAAATACTACCTTATGGGAAAGACACACGAAACCTAAGCAACTATAATGAACTTTACCCAAATTCTGGGTGAACAATTCCATGAAATCTAAGAAATCTTGGCTAAATGTACCCATCATAATAGTGGTAGGATAGTGCACAATAGTCCAACACAAGTGGTACCAAAGAAATCCTATATCACAGTCGTGGTTGCTAACCCATGAGCTATCGGATATGGGATATATAATTCCCGCATCAAGTAATTTTACTACCTCATTTTTACTACCTCCTTCATATTAGGGTTTAACCTATGTTGCATCTCTCGTGTTAGTTTTGCATTCTCTTATAAGTTTATACGATGCATGTAAATCAAGGGATCAATTCCCTTCAAATCAGCCACACTCCATCCAATTGCATCTTTATGGTTAGATAATACTTGAACTAATTGCTCTTCTTGTTTTGTAGTGAGATAAGAAGAAATTATTACAGGAAGAGTATTGTCCGGACCTAAGAAAACATATTTGAGTTGTTTAGGCAATTCTTTAAGTTCTAATTTTGGTGGAGATGTAAGTGACGGAATATGTGGAGTACTTGAGATAAGAGGTAATGGCTCATGAAGTTGTTTCCAAGATTCCCCATATAGTGCAGTTTCTATAATTGCAATGTCCTAATTTTTTAATTGTACTTGTTCATCTCTATCTGTATTAATGTCTTTGCCTCAGTTATTATTGCTTCCAAGTGATATTTTATTAATATTTCTTGTGCCACCTATTCCACTAATTCATCTATTTCATCAACGTTAAAACAATCAGTTTTTTTTGTAAGTTGGTTATTTTTGTTAGTACATTACTCATGTTCTACAATTAATGCACTCGTTAGCTGTTGCTAAGAATGGTCGTCCTAAGATTACAGGTATATGTTTCTTTAGACTATGAATAGGTTCTGTATCTAAAATTATGAAATCGACATAAAAATAGAATTTGTCTACTTGAACTATCACATCTTCAACGATTCCTCTTGGTTGTTTGATTTATCTATCTGTTAATTGAAGTACAACCATAGTAGGGTTTAATTATCCTAATCCTAATTGTTGGTAAACTGAATATGGTAATAAATTGACACTAGCACCTAAATCAAGGAGAGCCGGACCTACTTCTTGATCTCTAATTATACATGATATAGTAGGCGCTCCTAGATATTTATATTTGGGTGGTATATCATTTAATAATAATGAACTTACTTGTTTAGTCAACACTATCTTTTTAGGTACCTTAACTCCACTTCTACGCTGTTGTGTACATTAATCTTTCAAGAATTTAGCATAAGGTGGGATTTGAGATATGAAATCTAATAAAGGCATGTTTATTTTTATTTGGCCAAATACTTCTAAGATTTCATTTGTTTTATCGCCTAGTTTGCCATAATAGTTTGATCCTCGAAGATGTTGAGGGAATGGTACTTTTGCTTCATATTCCTTCTCCATAGGTTTTTTAAGTATTTCTTTAACTGGTTCATCTACTTTTGGATGTGATATTTCTTTAGGAATGTCTTCCACAACTTCTTCTTGTGCTAATTTTTATTTAAACTTCTCCTCAACTCTATTGTCCACTATCCTACCACTCCACAAGGTTGTAATTGATTGAATAGTTTCATGCGTAGGTTTTTGTAAAGTTCCTAACTCAATCATGTGTTGCCCTTTAGGATTCATCACTGGTTGGCTCCGTAATCTACCATTTTCTCTTTTATTAAGCGTGTTAGTTATTTGTCCAATCTGCGTTTCTAATTTTGAAATAGTTTGTGAGTGTGTATGTAGCAATTGGGTATTAGCTTCTAAGT
The DNA here is from genome assembly GCA_963922005.1 of Cornus suecica. NCBI lineage: Eukaryota > Viridiplantae > Streptophyta > Magnoliopsida > Cornales > Cornaceae > Cornus > Cornus suecica. The sequence goes on from OY998241.1 coordinate 33,689,095, forward strand.
TACTAAGGGCTACTAAGACTTTATCCTCAAAACCAGATGATCTTTGTGGTGGATTAGGGTTTTGAATTTGATTCCCAAATAGAGGTTGGTTTGATTAAAAATATCGAAATCCTTGTGTATTATTTTGAAAATTTTGATTGAATTTTAGGGTATTATTGAATGGTCTTGGATTTTGATTGAAATTCTGAGTATTATTGAATGATCTTGGATTTTGATTAAAATTCTGAGTTTGGACTAGATTTTCTATGTTTTGAGAATGATAAGATAAATAAGGATGGTTTCGCTAGCCTTGGTTGTAAGAATTTGAATATGGATTATTATTGGTAGTTGTAAATGTTCCGTTAACATCATATGGTATTATATCTTATTGATATGTCATTGGACATCCGCTAGCTAAGTCGGAAGGACCAGAACAGATCGAACAGACTTCTCTAAGAGTATTTTTAGTGAAATTTAGAAAGTTATCTAATTTTCTACTTATCTAAACTACTTAAGCCATAACATTGTCAGTTTTTTCTATTTCTTTAACAATCTCCATTCGTTTAGGGTTATTAAGTATTGATCTAGCCTTAACTTCTGATGCATTTTGTTGTGAATTTTCACTCAATCTTTCAAATATTTTCCATATGTCTTCGACTGGTTCTAATGCCCCCGCATGCCGCATCTATACGATGTTGTTATATCTTGCATAGGTTATGATATAAATTATGCATAAAATTGTATTTTGTGAATTTATGATGGGACCTTTAGCCAAGATTTGCGTAAAATGTTCCCGTATTTCATGGAATTATTTACCCGGAATTTGGGCAAAGTTCATTATAGTTGCTTGGGCTTCGTGTGTCTTTCCCATAGGGTAGTATTTATGAAATAATTCTTTTTTAAGGTTCTCCAAATTAATTCTCACTCGTTCTTCTAAACTATTAGACCATCTTTTATCTTTTTCTTTGAGTGAAAATGGAAATAATCGAACACGTAAAACATCAATAGGCATCCCATTCATCTTAGTTGTTGAACTAATTTCTATAAACTCAATAATATGATTATAAGGATCTTCATGTTTATGTCCATAGAATTTAGGTAACATATTAAAAAAACTAGCTTTAATTTCATAAGTGGACGAGGTTTCGCCTGGTATTATAGCGTCCGCTGGTGATCCAAACTTAAAAGGTAAGTTAATCCCACAACGAACCATAACCGGGTGGCATGTGTGTATCGATTATAGAAAACTAAATTCACATACAAGGAAAGATCACTTTACATTACCATTCATTGATCAAATCTTAAGAACGCTTAGTTGGGCAAAGTTATTACTGTTTTCTAGATGGGTATTTCGGTTATAACCAAGTAACAATTGATCCAGCAGACCAAGGAAAAACCATATTCACTTGTCTTTACTATACGTTCGCGTATAGAAGAATGTCATTTGGCTTATGCAATGCACGTGCAACATTTCAAAGATGTATGATGTCAATATTTTCGAACATGGTATAAAAGTTCCTAGAAGTTTTTATGGATGATTTTTCGGTGTTCGGAGCTACTTTTGAAGATTGTTTAAAACATTTGGCACTTGTATTACAAAGATGTAAAGAGACGAATCTAATATTATGTTAGGAGAAAAGTCATTTTATGGTTCAAGAGGGTATAGTCCTAGGAGATATTATTTCAAAAAGATGGATAGAAGTAGATAAATCTAAAGTTGAATTAATTTCTAATCTACCCCCCCTCCTACATCTGTTAAGCAAATTCGATCATTCCTAGGTCATGCTAGGTTTTATAGATGATTTATTAAAGATTTCAACAAAATATCTCGGCCATTATGCAACCTCTTAGCTAAAGATGCAACTTTTGATTTTAATAATTAATGTCTAGAATCATTTGAGAAATTGCATAAATTACTTTAAACTGCCTCAATAATGCAATCACCTGATTGGTCTCTACTATTTAAATTAATGTGTCACGCATCTGACTATGCTATTGGAGCAGTGTTAGGACAACGAAAAGATAAATTACCACATGTAATATATTATACTAGTAAAACACTTGTTGATACTCAAATTAATTACACTACTACCGAAAAAGAATTGCTAGCTGTAGTTTTTGCCTTGATAAATTTAGAGTGTATTTATTAGGAACCAAGGTAGTTGTGTTTTCTGACCACAGAGATTTAAAATATTTATTAACAAAAACATATTCCAAACCCAGACTCATTAGATGGATATTATTATTGCAAGAGTTTAATATTGAAATACGTGATAAAAGGGGTACATAAAATGTAGTGGCAGGCCATTTATCAAGAATACTAGTTAAATCGACAATAGATAACACTCCGCTAATGGATTATTTCCCAAACGAACATTTTCTTAGCATTAATACGTTAAACCTTAATGGTCTGCGGAAAAGAACAAGATATGAGGAATGTGGTGAACAATTGAAACATTTCAAAAAAATTAATCCCGGATTAGGCGGTATGGATTCTATCGACCTAATAGAACCCACTTACAATAAAGATTAATAGAATTATGAACGTCGGGCCAACAACGTTAAAAAAAGGCTCCAAATGAGAGAGTTTGTGTTCTCTTGAATGAGTATGTATAATTAGATTTTTAATTTTTCTTGTATTTTTGTTTAATTTTATGTTATTAATTGTAGATCATAATTAAGAGACGAAATCACGACTCATGCAAAAATATTTAAGTCGGAAAAGATGAACTACCGAGTACTTGACAGAGTCTTTACCAAGTACTCAGTGGCTGGGCATTAATTAAAACGGGCCCAGACTTATATTTGCTTATTTCTCACTTTTCTCTCTTTGTAAAAGTTTTCATCACTCCACATCCAATTTTAAAATGAGAAGTATTAACTGAAATGTGTTTCGATCTTCTCTTATTTATCATAACTACCTTGAATCGACAGAAGAAAGATACAATCCATACTCGATTACATCGTCAAATGCTTGGACCTTCCTTTACACCTTTTCTTCATTCTTTGAGCATTTTCAAAAAGGAGAAGTGAAATCTTCTTAGATAGGTTTCCATGATCAATTGATTGTTCATATTATAAAAAAGCTTGTGAGGGTTGATGTGTGGGTAATGAACTCCGTTATAAGCTAAGTATCGATGGCCTCTAATAGGTGCTCGTCCATTTTAAGCCCCTATCTTGCATTTGTTATTTCTTTTCATTCCATTCTTTGGTATTTTTATGTCGTTTGTGTATTTAAGCATGCTTCAGGAGCTTAATGAAGAAAAAGAACTAACTTTGGTGAATTAACCAAAGACATGTTCGTTTCTATCCAAGACGAAGGTTAAAGAGGTGTTTTCAAGACAAAAAGGCTTCCCGGACGGCAAAAATGGCATTTTCCCAAGCCGTCACTTAAAACAAAAAATCTCGTGGAATAAAGATGGTCATTTTGGCATGGTTGCAAAGAAAATTGGTTTTCATGAAGAATCTACACTTAAGCCTACGCCTACAGAAGCAAAAAGTGGCCAAAAAGTGAGTTTTTATGCTCAAGATACACTCAGGGTATGCCTAAGGCATAGCTCCCCTACGCCTAAGGCGTTGCTATAGTGGTTTTAGCACAAAATTTCATCCAACTTTGGGAGCCAATATCTCAGTCAAAATAGGTCCAAATTGGGTGATTCTTGATCCTAACATCAAACGCTTCAAGTCATATTTCCAAAATGCTATTACACGCCTCAATACAATATGTGTAGCTCCAAATATGATCAAAAGAGTAAGAGGTGTCCTGTTAAAAACTGGAAATTTCATAATCGGGCCAATATCCTAGTTTGACCCTAATTTATCCGAATTGACCCGGATGACTTTATATTCAACTCCAACACCTAGTTTGAAGGGTTTGGCTCAGTTTGGAAGGAAATTATACCAAAGGGGAATCCTAATATCAATAGGAGTCTAACACAAGTTAGGGTTACCCTCACCTTTGCCTATATATACCAAGGTCTGCTACAGATTTAAGGGACTTCTTTCTACCCAATTTTTAGAGCTTTGTTTTCAGATTCATATCATAAAAAGGGAGGATCTATTCAAGACCTAGAGATGCGGAGAAGACGACCATAGAGGGCGATTCTACATCAACAATGCAGTCTCTTTCCACCATGGGCAAATAATTTGGTATCTAGGGTTTTCTAGCAAAACTCTAGCCAAATAATGTAGTTCTTTAATTTATTTTCAATTGTAACGAGGGGAAGTTGTGACCATACTGTGATGATTGATTGTACATGTGTGACCGTTTTTATTCTTGACATATCTTATTTTTATTCTTAATTCTTGTCTTAGATTAAATGATTATATTTTCTTACACAAACATGATTATTCTAAACAAATTGTGATTTTCTACAACAATGGTGGTATTAAAACTCAAAACTCTAGGTTGACATAAGTCATGCCTTGGCGAGTTGATATAGACATGTTTTAGTTTATTTTCATGCATTAGGAATATATTAGAGTAATTTAATTGGCATATACTAGTCAATTCAGTCATGAGATGGGTTGTCTCAATCCGGTTGATGGTAATCATTTTTGGGATCGTATTTAGCTATTTGCGGTACCACCTGATTCACAGTTTATGAATTTCCCTCTTGCAATTGAGCAAAGAGAAAACTATATTATGCGGTTAGTGGTGGAGTATGGAAACCCTAGATTTTGTTTCTATTGTTCTTGTCTTGATTTTTTACTTAACTAGTTCAGAAATCAAAACCAACAAATCATAATTTTCTAGCAATTTAAGAGTATTATATTACGAGAATTTATAATACGACTTAGTCTTTGTGGGATCGATAACCTTTCACAAGCCATTTCTATACTACAATTGACTTGTGCGCTTGCGATAGGTAAAATCTAAGTTGTCATAAGGGTGCATTATTAACACATATTTTTAGCACACCCCGACGGACATCAGGCTCTTTAACTACCGCATACTAGGTGTTTGGTATAATGTTTATGTAGAGCCATGGCTCCAAAGAAGAAACCACGCACTACCGTTTCAACAAGTGAGAAACAAATTTCCCCTATGTAAGAACATTTTTTAGTATTGTTTATTTATGGCATGTTCTAGACAATAACTATGTTGAGTGTTAGATAGGTCATTTTGATTTCAACATCTACATGTTTCGACAAAGGGAAAATCAAGCATTGAAGTAGTGAAGAATACAAGTGTAGTGCAAAAGTCAGCTATTGAGGAAAAATGTCTCCTGAAGGGCGAAAATGGAATTTTCTGAAGCCGTCACTTTAAGCAAAAAGTATCGTGGAGTTGAGATGGTCATTTTGGCACAGTTGCGGAGAAAAGTTGTTTTTACAAAAATGCCTAAGCTTTCAGAAGAAAAAAGTGGCCAGAAAGTGAAGTTCTACGCTTGAAGCTAAGCTTTAAGCGTAGCTAGGCTCGCTTAAAGCGTAACGACGGTAGTGATTTTGAGATTTTCTGATATTTTTCCTGTTATGCCCCCGTTTTGATTTGATGACACATGGACGACTCTTATACCTTGGTCTACATGCAATACACATAAGAGATTAGGTTTTTGCTGAGGTGGATGTGAAATTACTAAAAAGGGCGAACTTAGGGTTTGCTTCATCATTCTCTATAAATACCAAGGTCTAAAAGAGAGGAGGCTAGGGTTTTTGAGGGAGATCTCTGCAGTATTCTATCGTTCATATTTTTCTATAAATATAAATATAGTGAGAGAAAATATCATTGAGTGATTTTTATAGATCTCTCTTGTTTTGGGGTTGATTCTATCATGCTTCTACATCGATGATCTTATGCATGATTGAATGACCTAGATTCTGAAAAATCTATACACTGCTGATTACAAGTTGGTTGCGTTGATCCATTTTGAGAAGTGGAGTCGTTTGAGTGCGAAGATCGAACCAGGAGGTTTCGTGGTGATTTGATCCGTTCAGAAGCGGAACCATCTGAGTACGGAGATCAGTGCGAGAGCTTTATGGAGCACCAATGAATCTAGACTTTCAAACCTTGAGTGAAGAACAACAAATTATAGCGGTTGTAAGTTTTATTTTCATAGAGTCTGTACAAATTCTCTGATTCATAGTGCATCGATACCCGAGTGCATCTGTGGTTTTTACAGTCTTTCCAAGGTTTTCCACATAAAAATTCTGTGTCTTCTCATGATTTATTTTCTGCACTTATATTCTTAATTGCTTGATTTATCTGATTAGAGATTTAGGGTTTGTGGTTGATTAAAATTGAATTTCCGCTAAATAATTTTAATTGATCATAATATCAACTGAAAGCCTATTCATCCCCCATCTATAGGCTAGTTTCATTAATCGTCTAAGTAATTTCAATTGGTATTAGAGCCGGTTGTCCCAATTTAGGTTAACTACCTAGGGCTAGATTATGAACTTAGACGATGGAGATGCCTCATGAAGGAGGTTCCATATATAGGTCCCCATTATTTGATGGCTTGAATTACACATATTGTAAAGCGAGAATGAGAGCATTTTTAAAATCGTTAGATGAGAGAACTTGGAATGTTGTTGAAATAGGAAATTCACCTCCTATGGTGAAAGATGATGCGACTAAAAAAGTTAAAGCGAAACCATCGAACAAGTGGACTGTTGTGGAGATGAAAAATGCAAATTGGAATTTAAAATCTTTGAATGCGTTGTACAATGCGGTGACCCCGAGTGAATTTAAGAGAATCACTACGTCTGAGATTGCTAAAAAAGCGTGGGATATTCTCCAAGTTACCCATGAATGCACTTCAAAGATCAAGAAATTAAAACTTCAAATTTTGAATTCTCAATTTGAACAGTTGAAGACGCAGGAAGATGATGTCTATGATAACTTTGAGGTGAGATTAACAGATATTGTCACAAGATGTCATAATCTAGGTGAACATATTCCTGATATAACCATAGTAAAGGAAATACTTAGGTCTCTACCTGAACGTTTTGGATCTAAGGTTATTATCATCTTAGAGGTTATGAGTCTCAAAGAAATTAAAGTTGAAGAATTGGCAGGGAGCATAAAATCCTATGAAATAGAGATATTCAAAAATCCTCCAAAGAAGGCTAGTGGCACAAAAGAGAAGAGCATAGCTTTAAAAACCACTAGGGAGGATCGTGTTGAATTAGATGGAGAAAGTGAGTTGAGTTGAGTCTGATTGATATTGTTATGTTTGCTAAGAGGTTGAACAAATTTGTTGAGGCTAAGCAGAGTGGCCAAGGACAAAAATTTGGAGATAAATTAGGTGAGTCTCGAATTAGGAATAAGACTCAAATTCAAATAGACAAATCTGATCTTAAAAAGAAAAAACCTCAATGTTTTGAATGTCAAGGATATGGTCACATAGCTGCAGAGTGTGCAAACACATTGAAAAAATCCAAAGGTTTAGCCGTCAGTTGGGATAATGAATCAAATAATATATCAGCTAGTGATGCAATGGACTCAGAGGTAGGTGATGATTCTGAGAACTTTACCGTGTTTGCTGCTGAAAATAAGGAGGTTAAAGAAGTTGTTACAAGTTGGGCGATGTCTGGAGAGGAAGATTCTGAGTGTGATGAATATTGTGATGACACACTTTAAGAGTCTTATGAAAAATTACTATTTAAGACCACACAACTTCACAAAAATCACATGAAACTGTTGACTAAAAGTCTTAGCATGGACAAAGAATTAACTTTCTTAAAAGACGAATTAGTAAGTAGTTCTCAAACTCTAAATCTCCTACAGACTCAAAAGGCCAAATTGGTTGAGAATTGGTTAAGTCTGAACAATAAAAAACTAGGGCTTTAAAGATCGTAGATGATCTCAAGAAGGAGTTAGTTGAGAAATCTACCAGGATTGAAAATTTGGATAAGGATTTGAAGGATGCTAACTCAACTATTCATAAATGGTCTAGTGGAACTCTTAAGCTTAATCATATGTTGAGTATGTGAAAATATGCAGGAAATACAAAGGGACTGGGTTTTTTTGGAGTATCAAATAATTCGAATATTATGTCGAAAACCACCTTTGTAAAAGCTTCCCAAGTGATGTGTCGTCAGGTGTATAAAAATATATGGTTAAAAATGACACCTTAATGATGCTAGGTTTTGCCCTATGCAAGTGCATGTATTGATTATAGTATAGAAATGGCTTGAGTAAAGGATATCGATCCCATAAAGACTGATATTATTCACTTTAGTAATTCGAAAACACTAAATTATATTTTCTGAAAAATGGTTTGTTTGGGTTGTCAAATACTAAATTCTCTATTTCAACTAAAATTATCTAGAAAACAAATTAAATTGGTTGTGATTTAGATGAGAGAGAAACCTAGGGTTTTCATCGTTCCACCACTAACCGCATAATATAGTTCATCACTGTATCAACTGTAAGAGGGTGATCCATAACTATGAATCAGGTCGTACCGTAAATAGCTAAATACCAAAAAGGAGTACCATCAACCGAATTGCGATAACCCATCTCATGACTGACCTAACAAGTGCATGTCAATTATATTAATCTAATCTACTCCAAATGTATGAAAATAAACTAAAGCATGTCTATATTAAATCGCCAAGACACGTCTTGTGTCAACCTAGGGTCTCAAGTTTCATTACCACCATTGTGTAGAAAATCATAATTAAGCATCTGAGTTCCAGCCCATAGTGAATAATAATAGTTGTGAAAAATAATACATTCATTCCATCTATGACAAGAATTTAGGATAAACATATAATTTTATAATACAAATCAGTATGGTCTCTTAATTACTACAATCATCATAGTATGGTCAACAGTTTCCCCTCGCTATAATTTAAAACAATGAAAGACCTACATTACATGGCCAGGGTTTTGCTAGAAAACCCTAGATACCGAGTTAGTTGACCATGGTGGAAGTTAACTGCATTGGTGATGTAGAAACAATCTCGATGGTCTTCTTCTCCGGATCTCTAAGTTTGAATACGGCTCTCAATAGTAGCAAGTCTAAATAAATGAACGTCTAAAACTTATGACCGAACCACTTCTAATGAACTCTAATGAACGTTTGTTTTCTCTGATATATGATCGAGTATATATAGGTAATGGTATAGAGAGATCCTTTATAATATTTTCACTCTCTCCTCATATAAACCCTAACTTCTAATATATATAAGTGTATATATATGTATATAGAGGTCCGGAGTCATCACATCGAACCAGGGGTAGAACAGGCAGAAACCATCAAAACATCACAAAACGTGTCGCAGATATGCTTCAAGCGTAGTTAGCCAATGCTTCAAGCGTAGGTCCAAGCATAAAAATGTGTTTTCCAACCATATTTTGAAACTGTAAGCGTAGGCACAAGCGTAGGTATTTTTTGGAAAAAACATTTTTCTCCATTCATGCACCAAAATGACCGCCATGAACTCACGATACATTTTGCAGAAGATGACGGCTTCTGGAAATGTCGTTTTTGCCCTCCGGGAGCCATTTTTGTCTCGTACTACCTCTTTGACTCTCCTCTTTGAATATAAAGAACACACTCTTCAGTTAATTCACCGAAGTTAGCTCCATTTCTTCCTTAAGCTCCTAAAACATATTTTAACACACAAACAACATAAAAATACCAAATAATGGGATGAAAAGGGGAATAAGGAAAAATCCGTATGAGTGGGAATGGATGTAGAAGTCTCTAGTATTTTCATTATTTACGTTGTTTTTATTTCTTTTCACCAAATCCGTTTAGGATTGCTTCTATCCTTGTTTTTATTATTTTATTTTTCTGCAATTTTAATTTATAAGATTATAGGCCCTTAAGGCCAAATCATTAGTGCAATTATTAATAAAATTCCATTCCCTTGAAAAGTTGTTCTCTATCTTTATTATTTCAGTTTATTAACTTATTATCTCTCCACTTGATATGATCTTTGGTATTGAATAATGTTTGTTATTTTTTAATAGATCGTTCACAACAAGTTTGGGGGAGATACATGCCATACAATGCGGAATTACGCTTTAAGGGCGGTAACAATTTCTTCCTTGTTTTATTTTAGACCATGAGGACATGGTCTACTTTAAGTTTGGGGTGGAGGAATTAGTATTAAATGCTTTAAGGGAAACAGAAAAATAAAAATTTTGAACATTTTTATTAAGTTCTTCATTTGAAATATGTGATTAAGGTCAAAGATGAGTTCATTTGTGTACATGTTATGACTAGAAAGATATTATGTATGCATTTACCCCACTCATGAGTATGTAATAGTTTGATTAAATTGATTTTTAAGATGTGGTCCGCATGAGTGAATAGATGAGTGAAATTGAAACCGAAAAAGATAATTTTGACCTATAAACACATGCACATGTTCTTTATGACACAATTAAATGACATGTGACTATGTAGTTGAAATAATAGTTTTGTAACCATGACAAGGGGATAAGGGGAGTATTATGAAGAAGTAGTATGGAGAAAAAATAAATATTTTATGAAAAATATGAAAAAAATAATAAATGCAAAAAGCGGTTCTTCGATCTGACTAACCGGGCCTCCTACCACAAAGTAGCAGAGTGTTCGCGTAAAAAGGGAAGAAAACTGATTAGCATAAAACCCATGGAAGAAGCTCGAGCCCAGTTAGTCAGGACTAAAAATCCTCACTGGAAAGTCCGGAGACTTAGAAAGACAAAAAGGAATAAAAATAAAAATAAAAATGTTCTATTTATGTTTTATCGTGGAAAATTTTGATAAATTAAGTAGAAGAATGGAGATTAGTCTACCATAGAGAATGTTCACAAAAATACGGAAAGCTATGTTGATCGGCTGTAGAGATTAGCAAATTTATTTCACCACTATGGGGACCATTCCTTTAGATTTAATTCATGAAAATTATTATGTATAAGTGAGTGGGGATAACTTTTATGCATTTTATTTTGACGAAATTATAGCATTTGCATGATTAATGATTATTTGATTTTATGAGCATAAAAGAATGAAGAATGAAAGAATTTGTAGGTAGTATATTTAACCCTCACGAGACTTCACTCATCAACTCGGTATTGCCGAGGGGTTTAAAAGGCTTGTTACACATGCTAAGTGTAATCGTACACATTCACGAAAGAAAAGGTTAGTTAGTTAAATAGTTTAGTTAGTTTTAATTTCTTTAAGAACACAATGATCACGAATTTTGAAAATTTTCTATTGAATTGATTGCTAAGGGACTAGCAATGTTGAAGTTCGGGGTCTTAATAGGAGCCAAATATTGTACATTTAAGGCTCCTAATTATACATTGTTTTGTTTATGTTTATTATTATATTGGTGCTTTTATACGGTTTTTGTGTTTTAAGACGTTTCAGGACTATGTCATGTAAAGCGAGTCTGGATTTGTGACTCAATATTTTTTGAGAGCCGAAACCATGGATAAAAGATCTATGAAGGACCAAAAATAAGTCTAGGATGCAAAAGGATTGAAGAGAAATGAAGATGAGAAGAGAAACGGAACAAGGAGGGTAAAAAGTGAAAACAACAAGGTGAAGAACTACCGAGTACTCGGTAGGAGCGAAAGTGCGCGAACATGCGCACTTGAGGAAAATTAACCAGAAGATATTGCGAACTTATGCGCAATTGCACAACATTCTGAAGCTACCGAGTACTCGGTAAAACCTGATTCGCCAACTTTAAAATAACAACTTGTATATGCACTGGTGGGACCCATTTTGGTCAGACTCAACATGGAATGACTTCTCAGCTATTTTAGACACAATATTGACCATAGTTGATGAGATTTAACACCATTCTTGAAGATTATAATTGTGACAAATCCTGACTTGACCGTGAAGCAATTAATTTACCAAATAAAGATGCATTTTTTTATAAAAGAGAGGGGTCTCCCCTAGGACTGGAAGGTTTGACTTTTGCATATTGTATTGGACAATTGAGCAAGAGATTTATAGAATAACAACCATGGTGGGTGTGTCTACATCAACAATGTAGACATCCACGACTATGAACAACTAAACCGGTATCTAAGGTTTTCTTAGTAATGTAGATTCTTTCTTAGTTTAATTATATAAGGGGGAACTGAAGGACACGTATATGATGATTGTGTAGATGAGTAATAACGTTTTATTTTATACAAGATTCTTCGTTTATTCTGTGTCTTGTCTTAGATTGAATGAATATTTTATCTTACAAAATCATGGTTATTCAATATGGGCTAGAACTCAGATGCTTAACTCATGATTTTTTACATAATGGTGGTAATTAACATGTAATCTAGACTTAGACAGACCATCCTAAGAAGAGATAATATAGTCATGTTTTTAATTTATGTTAGTAGGAGTAGTTTTAGAGTAGATGCATGCACTAGTTATGCTTGTTCAAAGATGGTTTGTAGCTCGGTTAAGGTTAATTGTTCATTTTTTGTGATTAGGGTTTTCCAAAGCTTGCGACCCTATATATGATTCAAATATGATGGACCGCCCTTGATGATTAAATGATTAGGAGGATATATTATGCGGTTAGTGGTGGAGTTAGAAATACCCTAGATCTTTATCTCCACTGTTTTCAACCATAAACCAAAATCTATCTTTACTTTTATGTTATTTTATTTCTTGTCAAATTAGTTATAGAAAACTAAACAAATAAACTATCTTTCATAATTCAGTTACAATATTATAGAAGAAATTGTGAATTCATTAGTCTCTATGGATACGATATACCCTATCTCATATATACTATACTATAATTGATTTGTGCACTTGTGATAGGGAAAACTATGCCAACTTTAAGGGCTTATTTGCACACACTATTATTATTTCTATTATTTTTTATTCCAGCCTAGTAGGCTAAACCAATCAAGGTTTGGCCACCGATCACTATACTACCGACAACTTCTCCATTCTTCATTCTCACGCATTCATGCATTCACATACTCATTAACCAAGTCATATTCCAATGTATAAGATGAAATGGATGTAAACATTCTCACTCACTACTGAACAATAACTATCTCAAGCTTATGTTATGAATGGTTCCCACTAAACTAAATAACTTCGGTACTCTCTACTTCCAATCCAGACAACATTCTGCGTTTCTTTGAACATTCTACTATGGTAGACTAGTCTTTTTTTCTTCTACTTCATTGATCAAACTTTGCCATTTTTATATGAAAAACTACTACTATCCATTTCATTCCACTTTATTCCTTTTTTTCTTTCTAAGCTCTGAACTTTCCAGCGAGGAGTTTTAGTCCCATCCAACTGGGCCCGAGCTTCTTCCTTGGGATTTATGTTCACTAGTTTTCTCCCCTTTTTACGCGAACACTCCGCTACTTTGTGATAGGAGGCCTGGTTACTCGGATCGAAAGACTACTTTTTGCATTTTCTTTTATAAATAAATTTTTTCAGATTCATCCATTTCAACAGCTCTTCTCCCCTTTTATTGTGCCAAAGCTAATTTTTCAACTACATAGTTAAAGATCAACTAATTTTCCTATAGTGAATGTGTGCATGTGCTTATAGGTTAAGATCGTCCTTCTCGGTTTCAATTTCACTAATTCATTCACCCATGTAAACCACATCACTTCACTAACTCAATCTAATCATTACTCTCATGAGCGGGAATATCGTATCACATACTACTCATACATCATAAGCATGAACTCAATCAACTTGTAATGCAAAACACTCATGCGTGAAAACAAATAATTTCTCCAAAAAGTTTCAATTTTTTCAATTTTATTTTATTTTATTTTTTTCAAAATTATCATTCCTTAACTATACGCTCTTCCCTAAACTTAAATTAAACCATGTCCTCATGGTTCACAATCATACGCATGAGAAAGAATATAGTTACCCTTAAAGTGTATTTCCGGAATTTCACAATTTAGCATTTGTTATTCCCGCCAAACTTGGTTTGAGCCACCTGTAAAACCTCCTCAAGAAGCATTGATATTTGCTGCCATCTCAAGTCATTCAAAAATTGTTTCTTGATAAGACTTAGTGAATGACAAGCACTTTTCATTCATCTCACCCAATCTATATCGCAATTACTCCTCAATAATAATAATTATCAATATCAAGAATGGATATGTGAGATAAAATTCCACCCTTGTACTTTTCCACTCACAATCTTATGTACCATTTTCATGTTACCCATTACAACTCCGGTATTGCTATCCAATAGCCTTTTAGTATGGAATATAAGACTTTAATCATGGTATGTCCTCTCAAACTTGTCATATGGTTCATATCTATGCTCTAACATCATTATACTTTATTGATGCACACTCCCCCCAAACTTAAATACACACATGTCCTCATTATGTGACTCCAAAGGTCAATTGAACCTTAAAAATCAAATCACACTCAATCCATGCATCATCATTGTTCCAGGAATGCAGAATATGAACGATATCATCACATAAATACGAAAATCTGTAGTTTTATAACATAAAAAATAAACAATACACGCAGAAATTGATTGTTCAGGCAGTGAACATGACTCGCACTATAATAGACTAATACGCCTGACAATTCGACTCTAGTGATAAAATAAAACTAACTACAAAACTATACTAGAACTAAACTAATCTTCCTTGTAACGTCCGGTATTTTTACGAGTTAATTTAAAAAATTTATTTAAACAATTAAGTGCTTATGTGTTTTAGCATGCCTTACATGTTTTATGTGTTATAAAAATTGTACGTAGCATGTTGTATTTTTATTTTGAAATTAATGAAAATTATTGAAAATGATTTCGGGAAAGAAATGACCGAGGGGTAAATGAGTAATTTCACATTTTGAGCACTTAGTGGAAAGTGTAGAGATTTTGGGTAAGAATTAGGGCATGAGTGACATTTTGGTAATTAAAGAGGATGACAAGGGGTAAAAAGGTATTTAAGAGTCTTGATGGCACTCTTGTAAATAACCCTAACTTTGGAAGAATTTGGTCATTTCTACCTTTCATGTGGTGTCTCATTCCTAGCCTTTGATCTCATTCTCCCATCTTTGGTTTAGACCCTTAGATCATAAGGCCTTGTTTGGTTGGCACTTAAATGGAATAATCCATTATTCTTGGTCTTCCACTTGCAAGATATTTTATCAACCATTGGATGGTTTGTTGATTTCCATCTTTTTTCTAAGCCCTTGGATGATAAGGCCTTGTTTGGCAAAATAATGGGTTTTGTGAGTTGTGTAATAAGTCTTCCACTTGGAAAGACTTATTCCTAGCCTTTGGATTCATTCATTTTTCCCCATCTTTATTTTGGACCCTTGGATGGTGAGAAGGGTGAGTGGGAAATCTCTACACTTATGTGTTTCTCTCATTGCAAGACATTTCTCTCATTCACCAAAGACTTCTTTATCTTCTCTCATACGGTTGTCTCTTGCTCTCCCTCATTTCACTCCTTCTTCTTCAAGTTGTAGAATTATATCTTCCTTATGATGAGAATTTGAAGGAGGTTTGTGCATGAAAGTTGTTATTGGTGCTCCAACCTTCCTTTTGAGCCAAATCTTGGTAAGTGATTTCTCCTCCTTTAGAATTTCTAGTTTCAAACCCTAGCTTCTATTATTGGATTCTTGTATTCAATTTTTTATTATGGGGTTGTCTATCTATAGCTCTTGCTTAAGACTCCATTGAAGTTTAGCTAACGGTTCAATTGAGCTTATTGTTGGCTTTGGAGGGTGTTGGGTTGATTCGAATCACTCTTGGGAGCCTTTACTTGTTCTTGGTGCTCTTGCTTGGAATTGAGGTAAGGGAAAAATGATTTGTCTTTGTTTTTGTACGAGGGTGTGTGCGTGTATTTGTATATATGCCGTATATATATATATGGGAGTTGGTCTTGATATCTTATCCTATCATTTAGGCCTTTGAGAACATGATATTGTTATATATATGTATGTTGTGTTTTATGGCTTATAGATGTGAAGTGTTTTATGGCTTATAGATGTGAATTATAAGCATGTATTGTGATGACATAGGGTTGGGATCAAAAACCTTTATGCATTTTGGTTACACTATTTAGTGTCAAAACGTGGGTGTTGGGTTATACAAGATGTATAAACCTATGTACGTAGTATTGTGTCGAATCGTCGCAACAACTGGCCAGGAAAAGGTGTCTCCCACTTCCGGACTAATAAGCGGGGAAATGGGGATATAGGGTTGGTTGCTGCCCCATCGTGGTGGTATGCGCCACTCTCGGAGTTTCCAGTGGGGCTCTCGTATGACCGCCTTCCTTGTTGGAGTTAGAAGTTTCAAAATCACTTGGGAAGAATCGGTGCAGTACTTTTTCTCATTATAAATGAGTATGGTGCGTATTCATTAACCCTGAATTGGGGCTAGCGCATATAATGGGGTGTGTTGAGTCATATTGCACTTGAGCTATCCCATATGTGTGATTATGTTATTAATGTTGAAACATGCTATAATTGTGGTAAATTATGTTGTGAGCATGTTGGGGAAACTTATTTGTTAGGTTTTATGGGGTTCCGGATTGGCGTGAGAGCCATGTGGAACAAGAGACCGACCTAGAGTTAATGGCATGAACATTGGTTAGGTTGAACCACTCGGACTACCAAGATTGAGGCAATAATGCTTCCTCTACTGGGCTAAGTAGCTCACCCCATGCCTTATATATTTTTCAGGTGATGATCCCCTCAGGAGAGTTCCGTAGTCTCTCCGTGGACGTGTGGATGTATGTCCGCCCTTTTGTGCATGGGAGGCGGACCATACTTTTATTTTGTTAGGCATTAGGCCGATAAATATGTTCATTTTTCCCATGTAAATCAAACTTGTAAAACAACTTTATTTTGATCCGGCTAGCATGTTAGTCGAGGTTTTATTGTCTATGTACATCCCTTAGAGCGCTATGCGCGGGGATTACATTCTTTTGGTACACTTCGGTGCCGGATTGTACAAGCATGTATTTTGAACAAACTATAATATGTTTTGTCTTAAAGCTCTTTAAATGTTATTATTGAATCTTTTTCATTGGAGTTGTGAATGTGAAATGGGTTATTTGTCATAAAATGTGAGTATTAGGTGTTTGGCCGAAAATGACTTTTTTCTAGTCTTTCAAACAAACCCTTTCGTTTTGAATGGAAAACCCCGTTTTCGCCTACCCCCGTACCCCGGTAAATTTCCTTGCTTTTAGAAAATGGATTTAATTAAATTCGTTTTCTTAGAGATTTCAAACTTTAGAAACCGGCGGAAGTTAAAACGGATACCGGGGGTAAGACGGAAGATTTTATGAAAACTTACAAAAAATCATTTTTTGCTAAGTTTACGTTTTACTCGTTTCCCGAGGTCTCAGCGACTATTTTTGGGTTCCGCCAAGGAAAAACTCACTTTTCCAATATTTATGATTTTTCGGGATCGACGGGATGAAAAACAAAGTCATATCGCAAAATCTCGCGTTTTTGCATATTTAAACTTTAAAGCAAATATTGAATTGGGCAGTGGCTAAGCTTTCCCATACCTAGAAAGAATTTCAGCATTTTTGAAATTTGAAGTGCAGGCCTGCTACAGCGGCATACGACGTCCGATGTTCGAAAATTCGTATTTTCCTCGCACGTCGGAATGGACCCCCGTTTGTTTCTATGGGTTGTCCTACATTGAAATTATCGGGTTAAAATTTCAAATGACCATTTTAACCCTGAAATGACTATTTTACCCTTGGTGAAAGAGGGGTACTTCAACTTTAGTTTTGGGTCGGTGTTGTTTGACACCACTTTTGAAAATTCATACCTCCTTCCTCGCGTCTTCAAATTAGGTTCCGTTTGTTCGTATTACTTGTTCTAGGTCCAAAGTTTGTAGTTGTAATTGGAAATTATTATTTTATCCTTGATTTGACCACTTTATCCTTGGGTAAACATGGTGGGTTGGAATGATTCGTTCAAGCTACCGAGTGTTTCGGTTTACCTCCTTTTCGATCCCGTGTAATCTTTTTGGCATCTTTGAGATGTTTTATGTCTATATTACCCTTGTATGGTTGTTTGAAGACTTAAATGAATTTTATTTCATTTTTATTTCTTCCCCATTCAATCCCTTAGCTCTTAGGCTCGGGTTTTGGAGTCTTAGGAAATTTGGGGCGTGACATTCCTTGTCATACTGCGGTGGTGGTTGTGGTGGATCAAGTCCTATATGAAGCATATGTGCCTCTACTATGCCACACAGACTCTCTAACCATGTCGGAGCTGTATAGTCTCCTCTCGATGAAATTGCGTGTTAGTCACAACAATCCTCTGACAAACCCCCAACTCCTTTCGTAACTGCCGTATCTTATCTCGGAGCGCCATCTGCCCTGCAATCAACTCATCAAATTGTGCACGAGTGAGTGTTAATATCACATCGGCAGGCGCCCGAGACATCTCAGCAGCCTGTACCCCCTCGTCTTAAGGTAGCGCTGCATCATCATGTCCTACATCTAGCTCAGTAGGGACAACCAGTGGTATGAATCAAGTATGAGCTACCATGGGCCTCCTCTGTAACACATCCTCGCCAAAAAGTCTAGACCACTGGTTCCTTCAAGACCCTGCTTGGTAGACACCAGATATATACTAGTTCACGTCCACCTCCTCATCAATCTCAACCCCAACATCTATCATCAGTCGCATCACCAAGGTCATGAATCTCATCTGAAATCCACTCTACCCGACCTTGGTTGCAGTCCTTATATCCACATAGTGCTAGTATAGGCCTCGCCACAGGATTTGAGAAATCGAAATCTAGTGGTCGAACTCAAAGGCATAATGTAGCATCCAAAATAACTGCCACCTCTAAGTCACGTGCCCCTAAGAATGTATATAAGACTGGAAAATAGTATCGAGGAACCACAATTTTGGATGATAATCTGACTTCTTCATGCAGTTGTTCATGTCATCTCCAAAACTCCCCTTGGTCTACAACTGGGCTATCTCTATCAGTCTAGGAAAAGGCTCTAGCAAGGGCGAAAACTCACCCGCCAACTCTGGCGGGCATGCATTAGGAATGCCCCTGGCCTCTACAATACCCTGAGGTGTAATCTGAAATCTAACCCCTCTCACCTTAGTCTCCATCCGGAGCTCTCCGTGATAATGCTGTATGCGGAGCTAGAAATCTCGGATCATATTTGCTACCACTTTCGTACAAGACATAGATAAATAGGCAATAAGCATCGTGCCCACGAACATCGGATAGTCCACGCTAGCACTACCTCCACCCTCTCAAAGATCTCCACATGATATGTCTACTCTATCCGGTACTCCCTGTCCATAGCCTGGTCCAATAGGTCCTCCACTGTCTCCATGGGGGGTACTGGTCTAAGTGACACCAATCTCGGTGCCTCGGCAGTCGCCTGTGGCTCCGACTGTGATACTGATGGTGCTAGTGGTGGTGAAGCGATAAGTGACTCAATAGTCGTATGCATAGGCTTACTATGTGTCGCATCTGAAGATGATGACGACGCAACCAACAATACAAAACATATACATGTCCTAGGTGGTGATCTATCTGTCGATACCAGGTTAGACGTCCTTGGTCTCGCTCATGAAGAACTCGCACCCCTAGTTCGCGGTCTCTCCTCATTCCTACAATTAAGATTTTCAAAAATAATGAGCGAATCATTCCAGATACCGAATCAAACTCAAAATCATCACTAAATGAGCCCAATATGACGTTTAAACAAACCCCTAAATAAAAAACATTCAAAAAAAATCAAAATTCAACCCATTCTCTAAGCCGATAATCCAACTTTAGAGAAATGGATTAAAACATGTTTTCAACGGGATTTGTTCGTTAATACTAGTTTACAATGATTAAACGAGTAATTAGAAACACAAATATCGAAGAAAAAATCACCGAATCGAAAGATTTGATTATTTCCCCAAAAATGGGTTTCCGAGACTCTTCGAGTTCTTCACGCGAATTTGGATGATCTAAGGGTGGATCTAACATAAGATTGGATTGAATTGGTTCGAAACTGGCTTAGGGTCGGATTGGGAATGATTTGAGAGAATTTGGTGGAGAAATGTGCACGGGAGAAATGTTTTAAACTCAAACAAATATAGTTGTGTCACATCGGTTGGAGTTTAATACTCCAGCCTACGCTTAGGCGTAGGTAATGCTATGCTTAAGTGTAGCTCATACATTTGGCAAAAAATTCAGCTTCTTATTCCCCGTCATTTTTCGTGCCTAGGTAAACATAACCACTCTCCGCACATTCCATATACCTCAATTGATATTTCACAACACCTATCGTGACGACGACAACACTACAACTCAATCTTACTACTACTGGACTAAAACTACAAACTACAAACTAGGTTCAAAAACTAATTTTCATCCCCTAGTACCAATATTTAACGTCATTGGCACGACGTTGCCACTACTTAGTATCCAGGATCATGATTGTATGTTGGATTAGTCAAATGGATTGCTTCTACAACACACTCACCCGGCTGAATGTCGACAAAATGCTTGAGTCGTTGACCATTCACCATAAACCTCTTTCCTATCTCCGGATCATCAAGTTCTACTGCTCCATAGGGTTTCTTTATAGCATACAGTCCATCCCATCTCGATTGAAGCTTACCAGGAAACAACTTTAGTCTCGAATTAAATAGCCACACCTTCTAGCCGAGCTCAAAGACTTTCTTTCGAATATGCTTATCATGAAATGCCTTCATCCGAGCTTTATAAACCCAAGAATTATCATATGCATTGTTCCTCAACTCCTCAAGCTCTGCAAGTTGGAGTTTCCGCTTAGCACCGGATCTCTTCAAATCAAAGTCATCCTTCGAACTTCCCAATACGCTCGATGTTCTAGCTCAACAGGGAGGTGACATGCCTTACTATAGATAAGTTGATATTGTTACATACTTATCAGAGTCTTATAAGTAGTCTAATATGCCCACAGTGCGTCATTTAACCTTTGAGGCCAATCTTTCAAATCCACACGCACTATTTTCTCCAAGATATTCTTCACTTCCCTATTAGAAACATCCACTTGTACACATATCTGGGGATGATAAGGTGTACCAATCTTATGATTGATGTCGTACTTCCGGCATAGACCACCGAGAAAATAATTATCAAAATGTTTTCCGCCGTCACTAATTATTACACGTGTTATACCAAACCTCGAAAAGAAATTAGACTGTACAAACTCCACTACTGCTTGATGGTCAGCGTTTGCAGTAGCTACAACCTCTACCCATTTAGATACATAGTCAACCCCTACGAGTATGTACTATTTATCACCCACTTTCGGAAATGGTCCCATGAAATCTATACCCCATACATCAAATAACTGAACGATCAATATCGGGGTTAGAGGCATCATATCACGTTGATATCTGGATCCCAACCTCTAATATCGCAAACATGCTTTACAATATTCAAATGCATATTTGAATATGGTTAATGAATATAACCCACTCTATAGCACCTTATTGCCTATTTTCTGAGCTCCAAAATGCCTTCCACATTCTAGTGTGTGTTAAAACTTCAAAATACTCTGTACCTGACTTTTATGGACACATTTTCTGATAATCTGATCAGAGCAATACTTACATAATCGCGGATTCTCCCAGATATAAAATTTAACTTGGCTGAGGAATCGATCTCTATTACTCTTAGACCAACATTTCAAAATTTGACTTGTGTCCTTATAATTAACAATATCAACATACCATAGTATCTGTTCCACTATAGCCACGCTGAACAAATGCTCATCTAGGAATGAATCCTTAAGAGGAGTTGTTCCTTTGTAGTCTCTAGAATGATCCTTGATAAATGGTCAACAACTACATTCTTCGAACCATTTTTGTCATTTATCTCCAATCAAATTCTTGTAGCAACAAAATCCATCGAATAAGCCTGGGTTTGGTGTCTTTTTTTGTCAGCAAATGCTTCAATGCTACATGATCTGAATACACTACCACTTTGGTTCCTAATAAATATGATCAAAATTTGTCCAAGGAAAACACAACTACTAGTAACTTCTTCTCTTGTGTAATTAATTTGCGCATCATTTAGAATCTTGCTAACGTAATACACCGCATAGGGTAGCTTCTCCTTTCTCTGACCCAATACCGCTCCTACAACATAGTCTGAAGCGTCACACATCATCTCAAAAGGCAGAGACCAGTCTGGTGGTCTTATGATTGGGGCTATCGAGAGTTGTGTACGGAGATTCTCAAAAGCACGAAGACAGTCTTCATCAAAGATAAAGGTTGCATCTTTAGCTAATAAGTTGGATAGTGGTCGGGCGATCTTACTAAAATCTTTAATAAATCGTCTATAAAACCCGGCATGGCACAAGAATGATCGTATATGTTTAACAAATGTGAGAGGAGGAAATTTTGAAATTAATTCAACTTTCCCCTTGTCTACCTCAAGATATTATGTAGCCAAGTACTATACCCTCTTAAACCAGAAAATGGCTATTTTCTCAACTCTGAATCAAGTTCATCTCTTTACATCTCTTGAGCACTAGTGCCAGATGTTTTAAACAGTCCTCAAAGGTTGCCCCAAAGACTGAGAAATCATCCATGAACACTTCTAAGAATTTCTCCACCATGTCAGAGAATATAGACATAATGCACCTTTGGAATGTAGTTGGCGTATTATCCAAACCAAAAGGCATTCTCTTGTACGAAAATGTACCAAATGGGCAAGTAAAAGTGGTTTTCTCCTGATCAACAGGATCAATCGTCACTTAGTTGTAACCGGAATATCCATCCAAAAACTAATAATAGCTCTGTCCGGCCAACCTTTTCATGCACTGTGGAATCAACTCACCCTTCAAGTTTGGCACAACTGTGATACCTGATTTCTTTGGTACCACTTGTGTAGGGCTCACCCATATACTGTGAGTATAGGGTAAATGATACCCACATCTAGCAATTTCACGACCTCTTTTTATCACCACTTCTTTCATATTTGGGTTCAACTTCTGTTGCATCTCCCTTAACGGTTTTGCAGTCTCCTTTAAATGTATGCGATGTATGCAAATCAAGGGATCTATTCCTTTAAAATTAGCAACACTCCACCCTATCGCCTCTTTATTCTCACTTAGGACCTCCACCAGACTCAATTCATGTTCTTCCGTCAGCCTAGATGATATGATTCCAAGAATAGTCTAATCTAGTCCTAAAAGAACATATTTCATCGTATCAGGCAATTCTTTGAGTTCCAAGGTAGGAGGAGTTATCAGAGATGGAATTGGTGGTGTACTTAAGAATGAGGGAAATGGCTCAATTGGCACTTTCCATGGTTGGGCATATAATGCAGTCTCTATCACAGTAATATCCTTATGGTTCAACCTCATCTGCTTATCCTAGTCATCAGGTTCATTCTCCAACCTCACTCCAGTCATTAAAGACTCCAACTCGTCCTTCTCCAAGATTCGTGGTGCGAAGTCCTCCATAATTTCATCAATCTCATAAATATAAAAGCATTCTACTGACTCATGGAGTTGATGATTTTCTTGAAAACCATTCATTCGCACCTTCAGGTTTCCAAATGATAGATCTATAGCCCCTGTTCTTCAATTGATACACGCATTGGCCGTGGCCAATAACGGTCTTCCTAATATCACAGGGATATGTTTCTTCGAGTCTTAGACAGATTCTGTATCAAGGATTATAAAATTCACTGGAAAGTAGAACTTGTCCATCTGAACGAGGACATCTTCCAGAATCCCTCTCGCTTGCTTAATTGATCTATCCGCATGTTGAAGCACTATTGAGGTAGGATTTAGCTCTCCCAACCCTAGCTGCTGATAGACTGAATATGGAAGTAAGTTAACATTCACACCTAGAACAAGAAGAGCTCTACCAATTTCCTAGTTACCAATAACATAAGGAATAGTGAAAGCACTGGGATCTTTCCTCTTAGGCAGTGTGTTACTTAATAGCAATGAACTCACTTGTTCAATCAGCAGGATTTTCTCCGGGACTTTTGATCTACTTTTTCTCTTTTGAGTGCAGAGGTCCTTCAAAAACTTAGTATAGGCTAGAATTTGGGCTATGATATCTAAGAGAGGCAAATTGACCTTGACTTGACAAAACGTGTCCAACATGTCAGTCTTTTTATACTTACCATACTTAGTCGACTTTCTAAGATGTTAAAGAAATGGCGTTGCCTCCTCATAACTTGCCATTTCTAGCTCTGCTGGTAATGTTTGATCAATATCTTCCTCCACACGAGGTTGATCTTTCTGAACTTTTTCAGTCGTCTTACACTTGTTCGTTTTCTCTTCTTGTTGTTGATCAACCTTGTTCTCCACCTCCATTCCACTTCTTAAAGTTGTAATGGCTTGAACTGTCTCATGGGTGTTTTCAATGAAATATCCAAGTTCCATCACCTGTTTATTCTTTGGGTTGGCCACTAGCTGACTAGGCAATCTCCCCTCCTCTCTTCTTTTCAGCGAATTAGCTATTTGGCCCATTTGGGTTTCTAGCTTTACGATAGATTGGGAGTGAAAGCCCATCATGTTCAGCATGTCCTTTAAGGTATGTGTCAAATCATAGTCAAAGCCCGGTAGTCTAGGTAGTGGTGATCGGTCATCCAAACCTAAATTGGTTTAGCCTACTACGCTTGGGTAATAAATAATAATAATAATGTTGTGTGCACATAAGCCCTTAAATTTAACCTAGTTTTCCCTATTGCAAGTGCACGAATCAATTGTAATATAGTATAGATGAGATAGGATATATTGAATCCACAAAGACTATTGAATTCATAATTTCTTCTATAATTATTGTAACTAAATTATGAAATATAATTTGTTTGTTTTGTTTTCTATAACTAATTTGACAAGAAATAAAATAACATAAAAGTAAAGAATCATTTTCGTTTTGGTTTTTGAAAACAATGGAGATAAAGATCTAGGGTATTTCTAACTCCACCACTAACCGCATAATATATTCTCTAATCCATTCAATTTTAAAGGGCGGTCCATCATATGTCAATCAGATATAGGATCGCAAACATTAGCAAAAACCTATTCCCAAAAAATAAATAATTAATCCATCATTGGTACAATCCATCTTTGAACAAGTATAACTAGTACATGCATCTACTCTAAACTACTCCTACTAACACAAATTAAAAGAATGTCACTCGTTATCTTTTCTTGAGCATGATTTGTCTAAATCAAGATTGCATGTTAATTACCACCATTGTGTAGAAAATCATGAGTTAAGCATCCGATTTCTAGCCCATATTGAATAACCATGATTGTGCAACATAAAAACTCATTCAAGCTAAGACAAGATGTAGAATAAATGAAGAATCTTATATAAAATCAAACATAATCACTCATCTACAGAATCATCACATATGTGTCCTTCAATTTCCCCTTATGCAATAAAAATAAGAAAGAGTCTATATTACTTGGATAGGGTTTTGTTAAAAACCCTAGATACCGGTTTAGTTGTTCATGGTAGTGGTTGTCTACATTCTTGATGAAGACACGCCCTCCATGGTTGATATTATTGCACAAATCTCCAACGGCAGACCTTCAATTCAACCTATCAAGACTCCAATATAGCACATATAATTGTAAGGGAGACCCCGCTCTTTTATAGAAAAAGATGCATATTTATTCGGTAATCTGATTGCTTCATGGTTATGTCAGGAATGTGTATCGTGATATTCCTTGAAGAATGGTATAAAATCTCATCATATATGGTCAATATTGCATCCAAAATAGCCTAGAGATCATTACATGCTGAGTTTGGCCGAAACGGGTCCCACATGTGCATATACAAGTTACTGATGTGTACTGGCCAGTTTTGGTCTTACCGAGTACTCAGTGGTCGTGCAATGGCGTGAGAACGTGCGTATGTCTCTGGAATTTTTCTCACTTTTGTACTACCGAGAACTCGGTAGTTCTTCACCTTGTATTCTTGTATTTCATTTTCTTTACTCTGTTTATCTTCTCGGCTTCATTCATATTCACTCTTTTTTCATCCTTGACTTATTTTTGGTCCTTCATATGTCTTTTATCCATAGTTTCGGCTCTTGAATGATCTTGAATCACAAATCCAGTTATTTCACAGAATTTAAATCATTTTACATGAAATGACCTGAAACGTCTCAAAATACGAAAACCGTATCAAAACACCAATATAATGATAAACATGAACATAACAATATATAATTAGGAGCCTTAAATGTATGATATTTGGCTCCTATCAAACCCCTAAACTTCAACATTGCTAGTCCCTTAGCAATCTACTCAATAGAAAAAAATTTAAAATTTGTAATGATTGTGTTTTAAATCAAAAACATAATTAACTCACTAACTAAAATATTTAACTAATAATTTTCTTTCGTGAATGTGTACGATTACACTTAGCACGTGTAACAAGCCTTTGAAACCCCTTGGTAATACCGAGTGGATGAATGAAGTCTCGTGAGGGTTAAATATACTACCCACAAATAATCATTAATCATGCAAATGCTATAATTTCGTCATAATAAAATGCATACAAGTTATCCCCACTCACTTATACATAATAATTTTCATGAATTAAATCTAAAAGAATGGTCCCTATAGTGGTGAAATAAATTTGCAAATCTCTACAGTCAATCCACATAACTCTCCATGTTGTGAACATTGTCCATGGTAGACTAATATCCATTCTTCTAATTCATTGATCAAGTTTTGCCATTACACAACTTCAATATAATTGTTTTTTCACTTCTATCCCTTTTTGTCTTTCTATGTCTCCGGACTTTACAGCGAGAATTTTTAGTCCCAACCAACTTCGCACAAGCTTCTTCCATATGATTTATGCTCATTAGTTTTCTCCCATTTTTATGCGAACAATGATATTGATGATACCAAGGCCCGGTTTCTCAGATAGAAAAACTACTTTTTCATTTTCATTTTTTTCATATTTTTCTTTTCTCCATACTACATCTTCATATATATATATACATATATATTTTCTTTTATTCTTTACTACTCCCCTTGTCATTGAAACAAAATTATTTTTTCAACTACATAGTCAAAGGTCAACTAGTTGTCCCATAAAGAATGTGTGTGTGTGCTTTATAGGTCAAGACTAACTTTCAGTTTCAATTTCACTCATCTATTCACTCATGTGGACCACATCTTAAAAATCAATTTAATCAAACTATTACATACTCATGAGTGGGGTAGTTGTATACATAATATATTTCTACTCATAACATGTACACAAATCAACTTATATCAAATCTCAATCACATATTTCGAATGAAGAATTTCATAAAAAATTTCAAAATTTTCAAAAATTTTATTTTTCTCATTCCATTAAAGCATAAAATAACTAATTCCTCCCCCCAAACTTAAAACGGACCATGTCCTCATGGTCTAAAAATTAAAATAAAGTAAGGAAGAAAATGTTACTGCCCTTGAAGTGTTATTTTGGTTTCTTCATTATATTGCTCATATCTCCCCCAAATTTGCTTTGGATGATCTATTAAAAAATAAAACACTATGCATGAGATACCCCTTAATTTTCATGCATAGGTTGGTCAAGCCTATACCGAAAAGTAAGGCGCATCCACACTCAATAATAAACAGGAACAGAAGCAAAAGACATATTTAATAAATAACAGAGTGTCAAAATTTTAATTATCATGAATAAACAAATTCAGGAATAAAAAAAAAAACCCCAAAGGGTACAACTCGGGAATCCATATCTATGGATCCCTAAACCTTAATGAAAAAAAAAAACAAGAGTCTAAAAATATAACTAAATTGAGTCCTTACACTGAACTGAAGTCAAAATGGAAGAACTCGCGAATGAATGATAAGAGACCTCAACCTTGTGGCTGAAACTACTGAGAACCTGAAACAACAACAGTGGGTCAGACCCACGAGCAGAGTAGACTCTACATGATCCCAAACAGAGTACCAATAACCATACCATCAACCCATGTCATCCTAAGAGAAAATATAAGGATAGTTCAACTACCGATAATTATAATCCTAGTCCTAGATACATAAATCGCCATAAGTACACAAATCATTTATACATGAAATAATATTTAAGTCTCAAGTTAAAAAAAAAAACAAAATCAATAAAGTGGAACCATAATTTAAATCACAATTCAATACGCACACCAAGCAAAGTGATACAATAACTAAACCACAAGTCTATATGCAACTAAACCATGTCAAACCATAACCACATACCCAATCTCCATGTCAAGGTACAGATGAGACTGCGTTAATAGTCAGTTCATCACGGTTCCCTCCATTCGACAATCACATAAAAGAATATATATATATATATTAAATACTAATTATACCATAGATTAAATAATCTATAAATTCCTTTATAATAATTTACTTTTTTCCCTCTACGTAAATTCATAAATACTTCAAACCTGACGTTCTAGATATTTCCTAAAATTCCGAGTGCCAAAAAGAAACCTCCTAATTCCTCTCGAAAACAACAAAGACCCATTACCCGATACCCACCTAAAACTAAAAACAAATGCTATTAGAATAATACCGATCGAACCGATGAGTCTATATATATGGATAGATAACTATATAAGCACAGAAAAATAATATGAATATATTAATGATTAAAAATTATCTAGACCCTAAATATAATACTTTTATTTTTTTCTTTTGTTAATTCTCCTAGAAAGTAATTTAATTTAATTTTGTACAGAAATCTATCTCACCTAAACCCAAAGCTTCCGAAAATTCCTCTCAACTGGTGCAGTAGCTAACACACATGGAAATTTTCATGGCCCACGTGTTGTGTCCTCAAAACATCACAATTTATACCTCTTCAGGGATGACCAATTCAAAAATCGTTCTATTATGTTTCATTACTTCATTCCTGATCAATAGTTAATATATATTTATATATAAACTATTACCTATATGTGTGTATATATATATATGTAACTGGCAATAAGTGCAATTTTTATTCTTACATAGTAACCAAACCCACTTTATTCCCACCGTAACCTTAACCGAAACCACTTAAAACAAATCATAGAAAATCTTGGTATCAATTTATTCAAATCAATTCACCAGAAATAAGTTATTGTAAAAGAAAATTTTGAATGTATATATATATATATATATGGACACAAAATCGGAAGGAAAACAATATATTGGTGTTAAGATTATGGGTGCAAAGGAAAAGAGTAGAACATTCTACTTGCCTGATCGTTGGGTTAAATCATGCACGAACTATAGGCCGATCGATGCTCTCTCCTCTCTTTTCTACGCGACTCGCGACTTTGCTCTCTCCCTCTACCTGTCTTACAAAAACGTAGGACTATATTAGGGTTTTCTTTTTATAAATATATATATATATATATATTTATTTTACATAATTCCCGTGGGCCCAAAAAATATTTTATAGTCCATTAGCTAATAAGCCCAACTAATTAACTTATAATTAATTAAATTAAATATATTCAATATAAATAAATAACAATTATGGGGTATTACAATGCATACCCAAGATCATATTCAATAGAGAGATAATAATTAAATAAACCAAAATATAAAACATGAAGCATTTTTTCAAGAGAATGGAATTTTATTAATAAAATCACTCATGATTTGGCCTTAAGGGCATAGAATCCTAAAAACTAAAATAAAATAAATGCAAAACATGGATAGAACCAATCTTAAACGGATTTGGTGGTAAAATAATAAATCAAAAATAATTACAAATAAAATACTAAGAAAGATAATTCTACATCCATTCCCTATTCCTACGAATTTTTCCTCTATTCCCCTTCTAGTCACTTTTGTTAGTCTTGGTGTCTTCCTCTTCTCGTGCATCTTTTTATTTCTCAAATAAATCTTGTTGATAGCTAAACCACCGACTCTTCTCTTCATGGGTAAATAAGTCCATAAACTTCCAATGGTCATAATCCTTTACGTACATTATCTCAGCTCCCATCGATGGCATAAAATCATATCCTAATTGCTTTGTAATCGTAGCTTGTATCAAGAATGGGAAAGGTAATTTCCAATCTTTAGCCCATGAACATGGTGTAAGAACTAACCATCTCCAATGATTCACCATGTGTTCGTAAATAACTGAAGGAATAAACACCCAACGCCTAGTTCGAAATCGATAGAGTATCTATCGCCTCATAGTCGCACTTATCTTAACAATTTGAAAGGTATACTTGTTTAGCAAACAACGTATTAAGAAACTATAATTCAAGGTCAAGCATAGCTCTAGGTATGTTGCGAGCATACGAACTTAGTTCATAGTAATCACAAATCTCTATAACCATTCGATGAAAATAAGGATATGGAGCATAATATGGTAAGAATTTTCCTTCAAGCTTCGGAGACTCTTCATGTGGTATTCCCTACGCCATAACAATTGCTTCGGAGGAAAATTTAATACTCCTCATATCTCCTTGCACCGTGGTGGGTAGAATCTCACCATTCTTTGTATGTTCAAAACGCATATTTTGATAGAAATCTCTTACTACATCGGGAACACATGATGTCGGACGCTGGAGTTAACAATGGAGTTAACATCCATTCTTCTAGCTTAGCCATCATCTTCTTTATTGTCGGCTCCAGATATCCATCCGCATAAAACACACGTTCATATGCAATCTTACAAGTGGCTAACGAATCTTTGCTTTTGACTGCCATGGATTTAAGAAAAGAATGGATTCCTATTATTTTGTCTCTCTAAAAAGGTAATAGATTATGAAAAGATGAAGGGAAAAGACCCTATATATATAACTTTAGATCCAAGTCTTTTCTAGGAGAGAAATGATTCAATTTATAACAGAAATATGGAATAAAAATCATTTAGAATGGAAAGTTTTGAAATGGTAATTAGATTTAGTACAAACAATTTCCTAGTTGAAAAGGATTTCATATTTATGGAAATTTTCATAAAATTATATTTTCTTTATTAGAAGCTACTAAAATTATATAATATACTATTATATTATAGTTAAAGTCCTAATTTGAAAGGAAAAATCAAAATACATAATGATATATATTTCAAAAAATAATCATTTCCAGGATCCACTAAATACTCGGTGGGAAAACTACCGAGTACTCAGTAGTCCCTATACCAAAAACAAATTCCAAAATTTGATTTTCTTTAATAAATATTTATTCAAAGTTATACATCAAATATATAAGAATTCAGTAAATAAACTTAAGTAAAATATTTCAAATGAAATAAAATAAATATAAATATATATAATACATAAATAATTATATAAAATTCATTAAAATAGAAGTATATATTTATAAAAGTTAGAATTTTATAAAAATATTTTTGAAAAATCATACCCTTCCCCCAAACTTATATCGTTATGTCCTTAGAATTGAAAACAAATAGATAAATAAAAATAATTTGTTCAATAAATTCCAAAATATTTATTTTCATTAATTTTCTAATATTTTTCGAGGGATTTGAGTACAAAAATTGCAAATAAAAGAGAACTAAAGCAAAAAGTACAAAATAATGATTCATGGCTCAGCTTAAGGCAATATCTAGAGCATAATCTATGTCGGCCATGATCGACTACTTTCAAAATCCTTAGACTCGGACGGTGGTGGTGGAGGATGAGAAGTAGAGGTCGAGTTTTTCTCCATTAATGAGTCTACCTTTACGGTTAGTTCCTCCAATTTCTTCCTTATCTTCTCGTATCTGCCACGAGTTTTTCATTTTGCATTTTAGTTATCGGCGTAGTCTCACCTTCCTTCTCATGATACCTTTTACGTAGTCGAGATACCATGATATGTCAACTATAAAGCTCAAAATATTTTGGCTTGAACTTGTTTTTTCCTATCTTCTCTATTGGCACACCATTATCTTTCATTAACTTCATAGCCAACGTCAGGAATGGAACCAAGTAGGATGAGGTATTAACCTTGTTAAGACTACTTATGTCGTCCCATGTTTCATAGATATTTGTCAAAATTACCTCTGAAATCGAGATCTAATGGTTCATTGCAAAAGCGTACAAAGCCTCTTAAAACATCCCATGACGTTCATTGGTGTGTCCTCGTGGATGTGCTTGGAATCTAATAATGGTATCTATTATCTACATCTATGGTGCATACTGTTTCTTGTTTGTGCAAGTGTGATACTTATTTCCAAACTTCCTGTCCATTACATCTTTAATAATAAGAGGAGTTTGTGGGAAAGATTTAGGTAATGCCAAAAATGTAGTCTTAAGATTGGCGGGACATTCATGTGTAATACCCCATGCTCGACCAGTAGATAATGACGTGATGATTATAGCCTTCCCCTTAACTTTGTGTCCATCCTTTTATCTTTTCCGCCGCTCACTTCCTTCATATTAAGCCAAAATTCATGTAATAACGATTTGACTATGTATGTCGACGTAGTTTGCAATAAAGGATCTAATTCCCTATCCTTAATACATCCTATCCCCCACGATGCTAGCTCCTCATGTTCAAAATCCAAACTTTTGAAAATCCTTTCTATATTGAACCTTTTTTCTATTGTTTTCTTAACTATTTTTTTTATTAAAGGATCAATCTTGATTTGGTCGAATGAAGAAGAAGATGGTGTAAGGGAAAGTTGTCTACTAGACGACGCGATAGTGCATGGTTTCTTTTTTGGAGCCATGACTCTTCTACACGTTTTATCAAACACTTAGCGTGCGGTAGTTAAAGAGACTATGGTTACTATGCTTGGAATAACTTCGAATACCCATACATCAATCCTTACAATGCTTGCTATAATGTAAACAAGTGATCGAATACAATAGTCCTTGATTTGAGAGATTTCCCTTCCTCTTTTATAGGTTTTCTTCAAAGAAATAAAGAGAAAGTAAAGATGAAATTTCAAGGAATTGATGATGTACCCAAGTACGAATTTGTATCTTTGTCGTGTCGATTCGAGGGATCTATAGTGAAAAGGGAAGATTAAAACACTATTCAAGTAATACCTCTTGTGTGGAATTTAAGTGTAGAGTTTTGAGAGTGTTTAGGTTGAGAAAGGAAAGTGTAAATGGCCAAACACATGGTCTGTCCCGTTTTTACCAATACTGCTCCACCGAGTACTCGGTGGAAATTCTACCGAGTACTGGGTAGTTCTTTTCTACCAATTTTTGAATTCTTTCCAAATCATCTCGTGGTACTGTCTTTGATTCTAATCTTAAAGTAAATAAATAAAAAACAAATCATAATATTAAGAAAATAATAATCCCAATTGTACATACCCATTCAAGAGAACATGAACTATCCCTTATGGTGCCTCTTTTTAACGTCATTGGCTCGACGTTCATAGTTTTTAATAATCTTTATCATAAGTGGGTTCTATCAAATGGATAGAATCCACACCTCCTAATTCAAGGCTAATCTCTACGAAGCTTTCCAATTGTTGACCATATTTCTTATATCGCATTCTTTTCCTCAGACCTTTGAGTTTTAACGTACAAACATCAAATAATTGCTCGTCCAGGAAATAATCCATTAGAAGAGTATTATCCATTGTAGATTCTACCACTATTCTTGATAGATGATCTGCCACTACATTTTTCGTACCCTTTTCATCGCGTATTTCAATATCGAATTCTTGTAATAGTAATATCCATCTAATAAGTCTGAGTTTGGAATCTGTTTTTGTTAATAAGTATTTTAAAGTTACGTGGTCAGAGAAAATGACTACCTTGGTTCCTAATAAATATGACCTAAATTTTTCCAAGGCATATACTACAGCTAGCAATTCTTTGTCAGTAGTAGTGTAATTAATTTGAGCATCAACAAGCGTTTTACTAGCGTAATATACTACATGTGGTGATTTATCTTTTCGTTGTCCTAATACTGCTCCTATGGCCTAATCAGATGCATAACACATTAACTCAAATGGTAGAGACCAATCTGGTGGTTGCATTATTGGGGAAGTTGGGAATAAATTACACAACTTCTCAAAAGATTCAAGAAATTCTCTATTGAAATCAAAAGTTACATCTTTAGCTAAGAGATTGCATAATGGTCGAGATATTTTGCTGAAATCTTTAATAAATCGTCTGTAAACCCGGCGTGACCTAAGAATGATCGAATTTGTTTAACAAATGTAGGAGGGGGTAGATTAGAAATTAATTTAACTTTAGCTTTATCTAATTATATCCCTCTTTTTGAAATAATGTGTCCTAGGACTATACCCTCTTGAACCATAAAATGACTTTTCTCCCAACTTAATATTAGATTCGTCTTTACATCTTTGTAATACAAGTGTAAAATGTTTTAAACAATCTTCAAAAGTAGCTCCGAACACCGAAAAATCATCCATAAATACTTCTAGGAACGTTTCTACCATGTCTGAAAAGATTGACATCATACAGCTTTGAAATGTTCTAGGTGCATTGCATAAGCCAAAGGGCATTCTTCTATATGCAAATGTACCGTAAGGACAAGTAAATGTGGTTTTTTCTTGGTCTGGTGGATCAATTGCTACTTGGTTATAACCAGAATCTCCATCTAGAAAATAGGAATAACTTTATCCAGCTAAATATTCTAAGATTTGATCAATAAATGGTAATGGAATGTGAACTTTCCTTGTATGTGAGTTTAATTTTCTATAATCGATACACACACGCCACCCAGTCGTGGTTCATTATGGGATTAACTCACCTTTTAAGTTTGGCACGGTTGTGATATCGGATTTCTTTGGTACAACCTGTGTTGGACTAACCCATGAGTTATCGGATATGGGGTATATAATACCCGTATCGAGTAATTTTACTACTTCATTCTTTACCACCTCCTTCATAGTAGGGTTTAACCTACGTTTCATCTTTCGTGTTGGTTTTACATTCTCTTCTAAGTTTTTACGATGCATGCAAATCCAGGGATCAATTCCCTTCAAATCACTCACACTCCATCCAATTACTTCTTTGTGGTAAGATAATACTCGAACTAATTGCTCTTCTTGTTTTGTAGTGAGATAGGAAGAACTTATTATGGGAAGAGTATTTTCCGGACCTAAGAAAACATATTTGAGTTATTTAGCTAATTCTTTAAGTTCAGTGATGGAATAGGTGGAGTACTTGCAATAAAAGGTAATGGCTCATGAACTTGTTTCCAAGATTCACCATATAGTGCGGGTTCTATAATTGCAATGTCCTCATTTTTTACTTATACTTTTTCATCTCTATCGGTATTAAAATCCTCTGCCTCAGTTATTATTGTTTCCAGGTCATCTTTTATTAATATTTCTTGCGCCACTTCTTCCACTAATTCATCTATTTTATCAATGTTAAAACAATCAATTTTTTCTGGAAGTTGGCTATTTGTATTAAACACATTTAATCTTAGTTTCATATTCCCAAATGATATATCCATTACTCCAATTCTACAATTAATGAACACGTTAGTTGTTGCTAAGAATGGTCGTCCTAAGATTACATGTATTTGTTTCTTTGGACTATGAACAAGTTCGGTATTTATTATTATGAAATCGACTGGGAAATAGAATTTGTTTACTTGAACTATGACATCTCCAACTATCCCTCTTCACTATTTGATTGATCTATCTGCTAATTAAAGTACAACCGTAGTAGGGTTTAATTCTCCTAATGACAAATGTTGGTAAATTGAATATGACAATAGATTGACACTGGCACCTAAATCAAGGAGAGCCCATCTTACTTCTTGATCTCTAATTATGCATGATATTGTAGGCGCTCCTGGATGTTTATATTTGGGTAGTGTATCATTTAACAATAAAGAACTTACTTGTTCAAACAACACTATCTTTTTAGGTACCTTAGTTCTGCTTTTACACGCTTTTGCGTACATAAATCTTTCAAAAATTTAGCGTAAGGTATGATTTGAGTTATGGCATCTAATAAAGGAAAGTTGATTTTTACTTGTTTAAACACTTCTAAGATTTTATTATTTTTATCGCCTTGTTTGCCATAACAGTTTGATCCTTGGAGGCGTTGAGGAAATCGTGATTTTGGCTCATATTCCTTTTCCGTTGGTTATTCATGTATTTTTTTAACTGGTTCATCTTCTTTTGGATGTGATATTTCGTTAGGAATATTTTTCAAGACTTCTTCTTGTGCTAGTCTTTCCTCAAACTTCTCCTAAACTCTATTGTCCACTATCCTACCACTCCTTAAGGATGTGATTGATTGAACAGTTTCATGCATAGGTTCTTATAAAGTTCTTAACTCAATCATATGTTTCCCTTTAGGATTCATCATTGGTTGACTTGGTAATTTACCCTATTCTCTTTTATTAAATGTCTTAGCTATTTGTCCCATTTGCACTTCTAATTTCGAAATAGCTTGTGAATGTGTATGTAGTAGTTGGATATTAGCTTTTAAGTTACCAAGGGCTGATAAGAATTTGTCCTCAAAACCAGATGATCTTTGTGGCAGATTAGGGCTTTGAATTTTATTCCTAAATTGAGGTTGGTTTGGTTGAAAAGATCAAAATCCATGTGTGTTATTTTGAAATTTTTGATTGCTATTGAATGGTCTTGGATTTTGATTAAAATTCTGAGTATTATTGAATGGTATTGGATTTTGATTAAAATTCTGAGTATTATTGAATGGTCTTGGATTTTGATTGAAGTTTTAAGTTTGGATAGGATTTTTTACATTTTGAGAATGATAAGATAAATATGGATGGTTCTACCAGCCTTGATTAAAAGAATTTGAATATGGATTACTATTGGTAGTTGTAAAGGTTGTGTTAACATCATATGGTAGTATATCTTCTTCATATGTCATTGGACATCCGCTAGCTAAATGGGAAGAATCATAATAGATCGAATAGACTTCTCTAGGAGTATTTGGAGGGAAATTTAGAAAGTTGTCTAATTTTATACTTATCTCAGCTACTTGAGCCGTAACGTCGTCAGTTTTTTCTATTCCTTTAACAGTTTCCATTCATCTAGGGTTATTAAGTATTGATCTTGCCCTAGCCTCTAACGTGTTTTGTTGTGAATTTTCACTCAATCTTTCGAATATTTTCCATAAGTCCTCGACTAGTTCTAATGCAAATGTTCCTTCGCATGCCGCATCTATACGATGTTGTTGTATCTTGCCTTGGCCATGATAGAAATTATGCACCAAACCGTATTTTATGAATTTATGATGGGGACATTTAGCCAAGATTTCTTTAAAATGTTCCCAAATTTCATGGAATTGTTCACCCAAAATTTAGGCAAAGTTCATTATAGTTGTTTGGGTTTCGTGTGTCTTTCCCATAGGGTAGTATTTATGTAGGAATTCTTTTTAAGGTTTTCCCAATTAGTTCTCACTATTATACCAACTTTTATCTTTTTTTGAGTGAAAAAGAAAATAATCGCAGATGTAAAGAATTACTAGCATCCCATTCATCTTAGTTGTCGAACTAATTTCTATAAACTCAGTAATATTCTTATAAGGATCTTCATGTTTATGTCCATAGAATTTAGGCAACATGTTCAAAATACTAGCTTTAATTTCTAATGAGACGTTGTTTCGCCTAGTATTATAATGTCCGTTGGTGATTCGAAATTAGAAGGTGTGTAATAATATTTCAAGGACCTAGTGGTTGTACTTCAGGATCGCCCATATCGTTAAAACTTAATGTATCTTTTTCAATCCTTTGTTAATTATTCTTTAAGTTCTTTACATATGGAACGCAAACCACTGATACAACGATGAAACAAATATTTATAAAAATAAACTAATCTAAATAATAAACTGAAAATAAATAAACAAAATAAAAGAGAAATTAAATAAGAAAATTCAAGATAAGATTGAACAATAATTTAAGATATGACTAAAACTCACAAACGGTCCAGCAAAGCAATCGTCACCGCTTTTCTGGTTCCCTCTACTAACCTTAATGCACCTGTCAAAAAACACACAATCTTGTCTCTTAAAATAAGAAAATAAAAATAAAGCAAATAAATGATCTAACTATAATAATTATTTAAAAGTATAGAAAATCATTAGTCCCCAACAACGATGCCAAAAACTTGTTTGGTCGGCCAAACATCGATTGGTTTAGCCTACCAGACTTGGGTAATAAATAATAATAATAATAATAATAATAATAATCATGTTGTCTGAAAATAAGGCCTTAAATTTGACCTAGTTTTGCCTATCGCAAGTGCACGAATCAATTGTAATATAGTATAGATGAGATAGGGTATATCGAATCTACAGAGACTATTGAATTCACAACTTATTCTATAATTATTGTAACTAAATTAAAAAATATAATTTGTTTATTTTGTTTTCTATAACTAATTTGACAAGAAATAAAAAAAACATAAAAGTAAATATAGATTTTGGTTTTGGTGTTTGAAAACAGTGGAGATAAAGATCTAAGGTATTTCTAATTCCACCACTAACCGCATAGTATATTCTCTAATTCATTCAATTGTAAAGGGCGGTCCATCATATGGGTCACAAACAGAGTTAAAATCCTATTCCCAAAAAAGGAATAATTAATCCATCATTGGTACAATCCTACTTTGAACAAGTATAATTAGTACATGCATCTACTCTAAACTACTCCTACTAACATAAATTAAAAGCATGTCACTCGTTATCTTTTCTTGAGCAAGGTTTGTCTAAATCAAGATTGCATGTTAATTACCACCATTATGTAGAAAATCATGAGTTAACAATTCAAGTTCTAGCCCATATTGAATAACCATGATTGTGTAAGATAAAATATTCATTCAAGCTAAGACAAGACGTAGAATAAATGAAGAATCTTATATAAAATCAAATGTAATCACTTATGTACACAATCATCACACACGTTTCCTTTAGTTTTCCCTTATATAATAAAAATAAGAAAGAGTCTACATTACTTGGCTAGGGTTTTGTTAAAAACCCTAGATACCGATTTAATTGTTCATAGTAATAATTGTTTGCATTCTTGATGAAGACACGCCTTCCATGGTTGATATTATTACACAAATCTCCAACGATAGTCCTTCAATTGAATGTATCAAGACTCAATATAACACACATAATGTAAGGGAGACCTCTCTCTTTTATAGAAAAAGAGGCATTTTTATTTGGTAATCTGATTGCTTCATGGTTAAGTTAGGAATGTGTATCGTGATATTCCTTGAAGAATGGTATAAAATCTTATCACATATCTATAATATTGCATTAAAAATAGCCTACAGATCATTCCATGTTGAGTCTGGCCGAAACGGGTCCCACAGGTGCATATACAAGTTATTGATGTGTAATGGCCGTATTTGGTCTTAACGAGTACTCGGTGGTCACGCAATGGCGCGAGAATGCGCGTATATCTCTGGAATTTTTCTCACTTTTGTACTACCGAGTACTTGGTAGTTCTTCACCTTGTATTCTTGTATTTCATTTTCTTTGCTTCATTTCTCTTCTCGACTTCATTCTTCTTCACTAATTTTTCATCATTGAATTATTTTTAGTCTTGATAGATCTTTTATCCATGATTTCGGCTCTCGAACGATCTTGAATCACAAATCCAGTTATTTCACCGAATTTAACTTGTTTTACATGACATGGCCTGAAACATCTCAAAACACGAAATCCGTATAAAAGCACCAATATAATGATAAACATGAACATAACAATGTATAATTAGGAGCCTTAAATGTATGATATTTGGCTCCTATCAGGTGGGGTTTGACTTCTTTGAGGTTGAGTTTTGTAATTGAAAGGTCCAATGGCTTGAGAATTAAGCTAAAAATTACGAGTCATGATTGTTGGCTGAAAATTGAATGATTGTTGATTCCAAGGTAAATTTAGTTGAGGATTTTTCACATTCTAAGAATGATATGATAGATGTAGATGATTTCGCCAATTCAAGTTGTATGTATTAGAAAAAAGAGTATTATTTATAATTGGTTCATGCTTCATTTACATCAGCGGCAATTATCTCATAACATTGATACTAATTTTGGGAAAAGTCAGGTCCTATTGCTAAGACTTCTATAGGGGTTGACTGAATCGATTTGTCTCTCACATTTTCCAACAGCTTCAAGATTTTGTCAGCTGGCCTCAGTGTAAACTGACCTCCCACTCCTGCATCAATCAGATTTTTATGAGTGGCACCAAGTCCAAGATAGAAATTACGCACTATATCTTGGTCAACGAATTTGTGATGGGTTTTGTATAATTTCATTGAACCTATCCCAAGCATCATGAAATTGCTCACCAGGTAATTTTCTAAAGTTGGTAATTGCCTCCTATGCTTCGTGAGTTTGACCTATGGGATAATATTTCTGTAAACATTAAGCTTTTAGGGTCTCCCAATCGATTTTTATTTCTCTCTCTAAAATAACATTCGACCTTTTGGCTTTCTCTCTTGAGGAAAAGGGAAATAAGCGAACACACAACGTATTAGGGCTTAATTTCTCAATTCTACATGTCAAGGCCATCTCTAAGAACTCATTAATATGTTGATATGGGTTCTCATTCCTGAGTCCATAGAGCTTAGGCAACATATTAATGACACTAGATTTGATCTCATAGTGTTTGACTTCATCTTCTTCTAGAAATTCAACATACATTCATGAGCAGAAGGTGTATAATACCCCTTCAAGGACGTGTCTCATGCCTTTCGCACATTGGCATTACGATTGGCCATCCTTTCAAGATCCAAATGTCGTCAACACTTTAATTCCTTAGTTCGTCAATTTCTATGAAAAGCCCTTTCGATCTCATAATCATAAGGTACTAATGTAGTGTTGGGATCGAAAAATAATTGCCTATCGGTCATGCACCAAACAAAAACTTTTTTTTTCTTGTGAAATTAAAACTTACTACTTCTAAACTATTCTGACTATTAACAGAATGTAAAGCTAAAATTATGTGCGAAATTAAGCTAAACTAAAACTCACAAGAGGTCCAACGACGTAACTTTCACTGCTCCACTAAATCCCTTTATGCTTTTCAGAGTACCTGTCAATTATATAAGAATTCGAACTTTAGATACACTACAATAACATAATGCAACTAAACTACTAAAACTAAGAATAATGTCAAGTCCTTGGCAACGGAGCCAAAAACTTGATGTCTGTCTAGGGGTGGTAAAAATAATGGTTAAAAATAGCCCCTTACGACAGCTTCAGTTTATTCGGCATGAGAAAGGGAATATCGAACCCACAGAGACTTGGATTATTCACTCTAGCAATTTAAAAATATTTAATTATAGTTGAAAAAGAGTTTGGAATTGTCTCGAGATTTATGACAAAGTTAACTAAAATAAAAAATAAATTGTGATTGTGATTCAAGATAGAGAAAAGGTAGGGTTTTCATCGCTCTGCCACTAACCACATAATATAGTCCTCTATTTGCTCCATAGAAAGAGGCTGATCCATCACTGTGAATCAGACGTGCCGTAAATAGCCAAATACGTCCCAAAACAAATACTATCAATCGGATTCGCTACAACCCATCTCCGGACAGAGTGTAACTAGTACATGTCATCTACTTTACTTTAATCTACTCGTACATAATGAAATTAAACTAAAGCATGTCTATATTACCTCGCCGAGCATGGCCTGTGGAAACCTAGGGTTTCAAGTGTTACGCATCATACGTAGAAAATCACGCAAAGTTTATGATAACATGATTGGTTAAGATAATATATTCATTCAATCTAAGACAAGAATTTAGAATAAATATAAAACCTTGTGTCAAGAATAAGTTCGATCACTAATCTACAGAATCATCATAATGTAGTCACAGTTTCCCCTTAATACAATTGAAAACAAATATAGAACTACATTACTTGGCTAGGGTTTTACTAGAAAACCCTAGATACCGAGTTAGTTGATCATGGTGGTGGGTGATTGCATTGTTCATGTAAAAATGGCCTCCATGTTCTTCTAATACAGATCTCTTGATCTTGAATGGCTCCTCCCTTTGAATGATATGAATCTCCAGAGAAAGTAGTCTGAAAATTATGTGAAAAGAAGCTCCCCGGATGATAGGTGCCAATTTTTTTCCATTTTAGGCCCTTATCTTGTTGTTGTTATGTCTTTACATTACACTATTTGGTATTTTTATGTGATTTGCACGTCTAAGCGTGTTTCAGGAGCAGAATGAAGAAAACAAGCTAACTTTGGTGAATTAACTAAAGAAGGGCTTGTGTCTATCCAAAGAGAGATCAAAAGAGGTGTTTTCAAGCAAAAAGTGTCTCCCAAAGGGAAAAAACATTATTTTTCATAGCCGCAACTTCAAGAAACATACTCAAATAATCAATGGGGTTCAAACTAAAAGTAACTAAAAGTGGCTAGAAAGTGTTAAAACTATGCTTGTGCTATGCTTGTGGATTGTGGCCCAAAAAGGGGCTATGTTTAAGCGTAGTTGGATCTACGCTTAAGCGTAGGGGGGTAGTACGTAGGTAAATTGTGAAATTCCAGTTTTGGCCCAACCTAAATTCTTTCGACTCAACTTCGAATCCAACACTTCTATACACGTGATTTAGACATATTGTATACCAGATTGAAGGGTTTTGATCAATTTGGAAATGAATCAGGCAAAAGGGTAATCCTACTCTCAATAGGATAATTCTAATACAAATTAGGGTTTTCATCAACTTTGTCTATAAATACCAAGGTTTGCTACAGAGCTAGAGAGCTTTTTTTCACATAATTTTCAAATCACTATCTCTGGAGATTTACATATTTCAAAGAAGGGAGTCATTCAAGACCTATAGATCCGGAGCGGACGATCATCGATGGCATTTCTACATCAATGATTCAGTCACCCACCGCCATGAAAAACTAATTCGGTATCTAGGGTTTTCTAGAAAAATCCTAACTATAACGCCCCATTTTTTCCTTTCTCTTTTCTGGAATTCTTTTCCAAGTGTTAACGTTTTGTGATGTCACTTATTCATGACGTCTTGTGTATTCTTGGTACATGTAAATTTTTCATGTTTAAGTTTTAGACCTAGCGGGGCGACTTCGTGGTATTTCATTTCCGGCGTCGTGGATTTTGTTGGCCTTGAAATTCTATTCCAGACAATAACTCTTATTTTGATATTAACAAAGCATTCAAAACCGTGTTTGGTACTAATATGACTTTGAGCCAAGTGTTTCAGCAAGTACAGGTAAATGATTCGGAAAGATCATTAATACCAAAAAGCGACAAGCCAGAAGGAAACTCAAGCATAAACTCGGAAAAGGACAAAAAGGTCAAAGAAAGATCAAAAGCTGGACTCAAGACCTGGGGTAGATAGGTCGGGATGAGAATATTGTAACAAGGTATCTTATGCGTTAATTGGTCTTATAAGCTCAAGTAATTAAACAAACCAACTCAAAACGGATAAAAACGGACCTTGAAAATATTTCTTGGAGTCACCCAGTCGACTGGCCATGAAATGGTAGCCGACTGGCTGGTGACCCAGTCGACTGACCTAGGGCCCAGCCGACTGGATGAACCAGTAAGCTAAACATTTTTATGATTTCCTGAGGCAGTCGACTGGCCTGTCCAAGGCAATCGACTGACTCATTAGGCAGTCGACTGGCCTTCTTGAGGCAGTCGACTGACCATAGCCGTTGGGGAAAATATTTTAAATCTAAGCATGGAGGCAGTCGACTGGGTGCTTCAGGAAAAGTATTTCTGAAAACTATTTTGGCCCAAAAATAAATGATATTGCTTGCTTCATATCCTACTCTCCAAAATGTCTAGGGTGAGATACACTCTCCTAACCCTAGTGATGCACTATCTAAAGAAAGAGATATGGATTGAAAACTTAAGGTTCTTGTGTGAGAAATTTTCAAAAAATCATTCATCTCTTATTTTCTCTCAAGCACTTTCTGAAAAATCTTTTGATAGCAAGAAAGATCTAAATCTCGTTTTGCACTCCCATCATTTTGAAGATTTAAACTCAAGCTTTGTGCTTATTCTCTTATTGAAAATATATGTTGAGAATATATATATCTTAAGTTCTTGAAATATCACCTAAAAACACTTGAGGTTATATTGATCTATGTTCCATAAAAACCCAAGGGTTTTGAGTGTTTTTGTTTCTCGAGTAATATATTGATTGCATACACAAATTTGTGATCTTGGGTGAGTGAAACCCATTGTATCAAGGGAGGATTGTTCCCTTGATTTTGTGAAGAGCTAATTAGCTCTTTTGTAAAGGTTTTGTTATTCCACCTATTGAAGGAAGAGCCATAGTGTGAGGATTGGGAAAGTCTCAAGGAAGGGGATTCTTTGAGCCGAGGAGTAGGAGTTACCGAATCTCATAAAAATCACAGTGTCAATATCTCTATGTCTATCTCCTTACTTTATGTTCTTGCATGCTTAATTTATATTGTGGTAAATAGCTTGTTGAAATTAAGTTAAATTATTCATTGCATATTTGCCTTGTAAATTAATATAAAATCTTGCTGCATTTTCCAGTAAGAATTAAAAAGAGTTAGAGAATTAATTTTAAACCCTATTCACCCCCCCCCCCCCTCTAGGGTAAATTAGTGACTTACAATTGGTATCAGAGCCTAATCTCTACTTCTTTTAGACTTAACCGTCTTAGAGAACGATCATGGCCTCAAACATAGTCACTCATGTAGAATGACAATCAAATAATAGGCCCCCATAGTTTGATGGTTCAAACTATAGTTATTGGAAGACTAGAAT
Source organism: Cornus suecica (assembly GCA_963922005.1). Taxonomy (NCBI): domain Eukaryota; kingdom Viridiplantae; phylum Streptophyta; class Magnoliopsida; order Cornales; family Cornaceae; genus Cornus; species Cornus suecica. Next base: position 33,733,615 of record OY998241.1, read on the forward strand.
GATAGACTTTCATCAAGTTATTGATTATCAAATTTGGCTAGTTATTGTCGATGGACCTTTCACTATAACCAAAGTGGTTGATGGAAAAACTATCCCCAAATTGCCCAACGGATGGGACAATGATGAGCGTAGACTTATGTCTTTTAATGCCAAAGCTAAGGTTAATCTAAATTGTGCCTTAAGTCCAAATGAATTTAATCGTGTCTCTACTTGCTCCACGGCCAAAGAAATGTGGGATAAACTTGAAGTTACTTATGAATTATTTGCCATGAAGGAATATGAAAATATCAATTTTATGATGTCTCGTTTCACTAATATTTTGAATGGACTAAAGCATCTTGGTAGAATTGTTCCTAGATCCAATGTGGCACGCAAAGTCCTTAGAAGCCTTCCGGTCAAATGGGATGCGAAAGTGACGGCTATTAAAGAAGCACATGATCTTAGCACAATGAGTCTCGATGAGATTTTCAGGTCACTCCTTACATGGGAAATTACCTTAAAGTCTCGTGAAGAAGACGCCAAGCCTAAAAAGGTATAGCGTTGGAAGCTTAAACTAAAAGTGAAGCAAATGAGAGAATCGAAGAAGAGGTTGATGAAGACATTGCCTTGATCACTCAACAATTCAAGAGATTTCTTCAACGAAAGAAGGCTAAAGGTCAGAGGTTCTTTAAGAGCAACGAACCAAGAGGAGAGACAAGCAAGAAGGAGTCCATTACTTGCTTCAATTGTGGAAAACCGGGGCACTATAGAAATGAGTGTTTCAAGCCCAAAAAGGAGAACGAGAAAAGGCCAAACAAAATGGCCATGAATGCAACATATGATGACTATGACTCTTGTGATTCGGATGAGGAAGAAAATGGTGAGGAAATTGAAAATATTTGCCTCATGGAAAATGAAGATGAGGTACATTTAAATTTACATGCATTAGATAAATCCATTTTGTCATATGATGAGCTTTTATTTTCTCATAATGAATTATAAGATGCATTTGAAAATTTGTATGATGAGTTTGAAAAACTAGCTAAAAAACATAGTTTGCTTAAGAAATCTAAATCTTCATGTAATTCTACTTGCCTCACCATAGTTGATTTAAATGCAACAAATGACAAAAGTATTAAGATAGAAGAGGAAAATGTTTTGTTGAAAAAGACTATTGATGATCAAATAAACATCTTAGCAAATTTTATAAAACAAAAAGAAAATTTGAGCATCATGCTAAGAAGACAAAGAAACTCTTTTGACAAATGCGGCTTAGGATATGATGCATTCAACAAAGATGCACTCTTATTGAAGAAAAAAAAATCATTAAGGCATACTTTTTCAAGACAATCTTCTCTCTCAACTTCAATTGATCACAATCATGTTACATGTTACTATTGCAAGAAAAGAGGTCACAAATCAAATGCATGTCATCTAAGAAAGAAGAATAAAATTGTCTCAAAAATATTTTGGGATCCAAAAGGAACCATTGCATCTCTACGTGCAAAAGAAAACTCGATAAATAAATCATTTTGGGTTCCTAAAGGAACTATTGCATCTCTTTCTAACCATAATGGACCAAAAACAGATTGGGTACCAATAAAAGTCACGTAACGCTGTGTTGTAGGTACGCTTGATGTCCGCCTCAAAAGAAAGATGGTTTCTTGATAGCGGATGTTCAAGGGACATGATGGGGGACAAATCGAAATTCATGTCCTTAAAATCTTATGAAGGAGGAAGCGTTACTTTTGGAGACAACTCACAAGGCAAAATTGTTGGAATTGGATCCATTGGTATATCTTCTTCTCTAGCTATAGATAACGTACTTTTAGTTGATGGTTTGAAGCATAACTTGTTTAGTATTAGTCAACTTTGTGACAAAGGTTATGATGTTATCTTTAGGTCAAATGCATGCATAGTTGAGAAAGATGGAAAACAATTGTTCAATGCAAAGAGAAACGGAAATTTATATACTATGTTGCTTTGTGAATTAAATGAACAAGATGTTAAGTGCTTTATCACATCGAGTGAAAATAGTTGGTTATGGCATAGACGCTTAGGACATGCTATTATGGACCTCATTCAACGTTTATCGAAAAATGAATTAGTCAAAGGCCTCCTGAAGACTAATTTTTCAAAAGATAAAATATGTAGTGCATGTCAAATAGCTAAGCAAGTGAAATCTTCTTTCAAGAGAAATAAATATATCACCACTTCTAGACCTTTAGAGTTACTTCATATGGACCTCTTTGGTCCGGAGAGAACGGCTAGCTTAGCCGGGAAACTCTATGTACTTGGTATAGTCGATGATTACTCTAGATTTACTTGGGTTCACTTTCTTGCTCACAAAAATGAAACTCACTCCATTCTTGATAAATTTTATAGTCATTCAAAATGAAAAAGATTAGAAAATCAAGAAAATTAGAAGTGATAGGGGTAGAGAATTTGACAATCAAGATCTAGAGAAATTATGTTATGAATTCGGTGTATCTCATGATCTCTCGGCTCCAAGATCTCCTCAACAAAATGGGGTAGTTGAAAGGAAGAATAGATCTTTACAAGAAATGGCTAGAACTATGTTAAATTAACACAACCTTCCTCGAAGCCTTTGGGCGGAAGCGGTAAATACCGCTTGTCATGTCATGAATAGAGTTATCATCCGAATGAAATTGGGTAAGACTCCGTATGAGTTGTGGAATGGTCGGAAACCCAATATTGGGTATTTCAAAGTGTTTGGTTGTAAATGTTTTGTTTTAAATGATAAAGATAACTTGGGAAAATTTGACTCCAAATCGGATGAAGCAATTTTTTTAGGTTATTCCTCAACAAGTAGAGCCTTTAAAGTCTTTAACAAAAGGACTTTAACCATGGTAGAGTCTATCCATGTTTTTTTTGATGAATCATTACCTCTACCCTCACCTAAAGTTGACCTAGATGATGATGAAGTTGTAGGGATTGAGGATAGTTTCAATAATCTCAATATCTCCAACTCAACAAGTAGACAAATGGATAAGAGTAAAGTTGGAAATCAATCTAATGATGACTTGACTTGCTCCATTCCTAAATCTTTGAGGATTGTGCACAATCATCCTCTTGACCAAGTCATAAGAAACCCTTCACAAGGTGTGAGCACAAGATCTCAACTTAGAGACTTATGCAACCACATGGCTTTTGTGTCCAACATTGAACCCAAGAACCTCCAGGAAGCTCAATGTGATGATTCTTGGATCATGGCTATGCAAGAGGAACTAAATCAATTTAAACGCAATAAAGTTTGGCATTTAGTCCCTCAACCCACACATCAAACTATAATAGACACTAAATGGGTTTTTCGAAATAAAAAGGATGAAAATGGAGTGATTATTCGAAATAAAGCAAGATTGGTAGCTGAAGGTTACAATCAAGATGAAGGCATTGACTATGATGAAACCTTTGCACCCATAGCTAGATTAGAAGCAATTAGAATACTTCTTGCATTTGCATCATCTAGAAATTTCATTCTTTATCAAATGGATGTCAAAAGTACTTTTTTAAATGGAACTATAGATGAAGAAGTGTTTGTAAAGTAACCACCCAACTTTGAAAATAAACTTTTTCCAAATCATGTTTAAAAATTATCTAAAGCCTTGTACGGGTTAAAGCAAGCTCCTAGAGCTTGGTATGAACGACTTAAGTGACTTTTTACTTCCAAAAGGGTTTTCTAAAGGCAAAGTTGACAACACTCTCTTTACAAAAACTGTCAAGAATGATTTATTGATTATCCAAATATATGTTGACGACATTATATTCGGATCAACAAATACTTCTCTTTGCAAAGATTTTGCATCTAGTATGCAAAACGAATTTGAAATGAGTGTGATGGGTGAGTTGAATTTCTTCTTAGGGTTGCAAATCAAGCAAATCTTGTATGGCTTATTTGTTAGCCAATCTAAGTACACTAAATATTTTCTAAAGCGATTTTGTATGGAGGAAGTCAAACATGCCATTACTCCTATGAGTACCTCTATTGAACTCGACAAAGATGAAAATGGAAAATGTGTTGATATTACTAAATATAGAGGCATGATAGGAAGTTTACTGTATTTAAATGCTAGTAGACCGGATATTATGTTTAGTGTATGCTTATGTACTCACTTTCAATCTTGTCTTAAAGAATCTCACTTGCTAGCCGTAAAACGAATTTTTCGCCATCTTAATGGGACGATTAACTTAGGACTATGGTATTCACGTGGCACTTCACTTGATCTCACTAGTTATTCGAATGCCGATTTTGCGGGTTGTAAAGTGGATAGGAAAAGCACAAGTGGTACATGTCATTTTCTAGGTCACTCTTTAGTTTCATGGTCAAGTAAAAAGCAAAATTCAGTTGCCTTGTCTATGGCTGAAGCCAAATATGTTGCGGCCGGTAGTAGTTGCACTCAAACTCTTTACATTAAGCAACAATTACTTGATTTTGGACTTGTTTTCAATCGTGTACCTATTAAATGTGATAACACTAGTGCTATTTGTATCTCGAAGAATCCTATTCAACACTCACGCACAAAGCACATAGAGATTAGGCATCATTTTTACGGGATCACGTTGCAAAAGGTGACATTGAATTAGTTTTTATTGACACTAAAAATCAATTGGCGAATATTTTTACAAAATCTCTCTCGGACGAACCATTTTCAAATATTCGTAGAGAAATAGGAATGGCCATGAATTTTGAAGAAATCAGTTAATTTTCACAAAATATCTCGTCCACGATCTTGACTTTCAAAAATTTCAAATTTTTTTAAAAATTATTTTTTGAGGGTCAGTCGACTGCCTCATAAATGGCCAGTCGATTGGATAAACCAGTGAGTTTTTGTGATTTTAATCGACTTCAGCTAGTCGACTGCCTCCCTTAGGCCAGTCGACTGGGTGATGAGCCAGTCGACTGTCTTTATTTTGCCAGTTGACTGCCTCTGCGCGAACCAAGTTTTTATTTCTCTTTTCTCTTCGTCTTCTCTCCATTCTCTCCACGTTTTCTCCCATATCTTCCTTCTTTCACGCCATTTATTCCCCTTTAAACCATTTCCCCCTACTCCATGTTCTTCTCCTCCATTATCACCACTCTCATCTTCATATATATACATATACATACACATATATCTCTCTATCTTCACGGTTTTTCATCTTTTCTCTCTATTTCACGATTTTCTTCTCTTTTCTTTTCAAAAATGTTTTCATTCATCTTGGTTCCCATCTCTCTCATGGCTCCCAGTGTTGTGCGCATCAAGAAACGCGCCCGTCGGGGTGGAAGCTCTTCGGCTGCACCTCCTCCACCCTCATCCCCGGTTCGTGAGGAAACCGATTCTGAGCAGGAATCGGGTCCTATGTCTCTTTCTACTCTTCTTGGTGGTGATGAAGATAGTATTCGTCTCTTCGAAACTAAATTCATTTATCGAAAGTTTGCTCGGAGTCGCATTGTGACTCAATCCTTATGCGAAGAGATTGGAGCCAATACGTTCAATCTTTTTCAAAATATGGGTTGGGATTTCTTTGTTTCTCTTGATGTTCCGCAATATCTGTGCGCCGTCAAAGCTTTCTACACCAATCTGGTGAATCCATCTCAACCACGCCTACTCGCCACTAAACTTAGATCCGATATTGCGGGCGAATCAGTTGAGTTCACCGAAGCAGTAATTAATATTGTTTTTCTGCTCCCTCTTGGTGGCATCTCCTACTACTGCCCATTTATTTGGTACTCTTCGAGTGATTTCGATCCTCTCGAAGCAGTTCGGTCCATTTCGGTAAATAAAGCTACCACCGACATTACTGAGTTTCCTTCTTCCTCACTTACTCCCGAGGCTCGACTTGTGCACAATATTATCACGTACTCAATTTTGCCCAAGTCCGGAAGCCGGAGTCTTCTGTCGATTATGGAAGTCTTTCTCATCTACTATGTCATGACCGGTCGTAAGGTCAATCTTGTTTTCCTCTTCATTTCGGCAATCCTCGAGTGCCACAAGAATAAAGGCGCACTTATTTTTCCTACCCATTTATCATATCTTCTTTTCCGGAACGGTGTTCCACTTGTTGACGAGCCTACGGAGCACAATCCGATTTTTCTAGACCGCACGCATCTCAAGCAGATGCACATTGGTAGAAGTGTCGATGGAGTGTTAGTCTCTCTTAGGGATGCTCCTCCTGCGGACTAGGCGGGTCCATCTGCTCCTCTTCCTGACGTTTCTCATCCCGAGGCACATCGTCCGAAAGCTCCGACTTCTTCTTTTCCGTCTCTTTGTAGCGATTTCGATATTCCAGATTTTGGGTTCAGGAGAAATCCCGAAACTCTTACCCAAATCTTGGAAATTGTAAAGCACAATGAGGAGGCCCAAAAGAAGACGGCCGAGGACATGAAGTGCCTTGAGGACAAGATCGACCGCATCAGCACCGCTATGGATGCACTTCGCCGTGACCCTCCGCCTTTTTTATGTCGTCAAAGGGGGAGAATTTTTGGGTTATCTAGGTGTTTGGCCATAGCTCATTTTGTGTAGCATAGGATGTTACCTATGTTTGTTGTTTATGTTATCATTAGTTTTCATTTTTTATGCTTTATCATTTTGTGGATCATTGTAGGTATAAAAACAACATGTACCGAACTTGCAATGTTAATTGAAAAATGTTGTTTTTATTATCTTTCAATCCATTACTTAAATGTTTATCGAATTGAAAAATTTATTTCCTTAGGGGGAGCATGAAAATATAAATGAAAGATGCACACATTGAGGGGGAGTATCACTTGATACTTCACCAATTATGCGCAAACACGAAATGTTTTGTCAACATCAAAAAGGGGGAGATTGTTGGCCTTGAAATTCTATTTCAAACAATAACTCTTATTTTGATATTAATAAAACATTCAAAACCGTGTTTGGTACTAATATAACTTTGAGCTAAGTGTTTCAGCAAGTACAGGTAAATGATTCGGAAAGATCATTAATACCAAAAAGCTACAAGCGAGAAGGAAACTTAAGCGTAAACTCGGAAAAGGACAAAAAGGTCAAAGAAAGATCAAAAACTAGACTCAAGACCTGGGGTAGATAGGTCGGGGTGAGAATATTGTAATAAGGTATCTTATGCATTGATTGGTCTTATAAGCTCAAGTAATTAAACAAACAAACTCAAAACGGATCAAAAACGGACCTTGAAAATATTTCTTGGAGTCACCCAGTCGATTGGCCATGAAATGGCAGTCGACTGGCTGGTGACCCAGTCGACTCGCCTAGGGCCCAGCCGACTGAATGAACCAGTAAGCTAAACATTTTTATGATTGCCTGAGGGAGTCGACTGGCCTATCCAAGGCAGTCGACTGACTCATTAGGCAGTCGACTGGCCTTCTTAAGGCAGTCGACTGACCATAGCCGTTGGGGAAAATATTTTAAATCTAAGCATGGAGGCAGTCGACTGGGTGCTTCAGGATTTTCAGAAAAAGTATTTCTAAAAAATATGTTGACCCAAAAACAAATGATATTGCTTGCTACTTTTCAGATCCTACTCTCCAAAATGTCTAGGGTTAGATACACTATCCTAACCCTAGTGATGCACTATATAAAGAAAGAGATATGGATTGAAAACTTAAGGTTCTTGTGTGAGAAATTTTCTAAAATTCATTCATCTCTTATTTTCTCTCAAGCACTTTCTGAAAAATCTTTTGATAACAAGAAAGATCTAAATCTCGTTTTTCACTCCTATCATTTTGAAGATTTAAACTCAAGCTTTGTGCTTATTCTCTTATTGAAAATATATTTTGAGAATATATATATCTTTAGTTCTTGAAATATCACCTAAAAACACTTGAGCTTATATTGATCTATCTTCCATAAAAACCTTAGAGTTTTGAGTGTTTTTGTTTCTTGAGTGATATATTGATTGTATACACAAATTTATGATCTAGGGTGAGTGAATCCCATTGTATCAAGGGAGGATTGTTCTCTTGATTATGTGAAGAGCTAGTTAGCTCTTTTGTAAAGGTTTTGCTATTCCACCTATTGAAGGAAGAGCCATAGTGTGTGGATTGGGAAAGTCTCAAGGAAGGGGATTCTTTGAGCCGAGAAGTAGGAGTTATCGAACCTCGTAAAAATCACGGTGTCAATATCTCTATCTCTATCTTCTTACTTTATGTTATTGCAAGCTTAATTTATTTTGTGGTAAATAGCTTGTTGAAATTAAGTTAAATTATTCATTGCATATTTACCTTGTAAATTAATATAGAATCTTGTTGCATTTTCTAGTAAGAATTAAAAAGAGTTAGAGAATTAATTTTTATACCCTATTCACCCCCCCTCCAGGGTAAATTAGAGACTTACAGATTTGAGTGTCACCAACGACTACGTGGGTTCGTGCAACGGTTTCTTGTTGGAGCTTCGACAATCGTGTTGCGTTCCCGAACGTGTTACCCTAGTTTATTGTAGACGTTCGGTGAAAACTTATGTGAATTTTTTGTTATATTTTTATTTTGTGATTAATGAAAATTATTAGAAATGATTTTAGGAAAGAAATGACATGGGGGTATATGAGTATTTTCATATTTGGAGCACTTAGTGAAAAGTTTAGAGATTTGGCTAAGTGTTGGGGTATGAATGGCATGTTAGTAATTAGATAGGATGACAAGGGGTAGAAGGGTAATTAAGAGGCTTGATGGCAATCTTGTAATTAACCCTAAGTTGAGAATAATTTGGTCATTTCCCCATTTCAAGTGGTGTCTCATTCCTAGCCCTTGATTTCATTCTCCCATCTTTGTTTTAGACCCTTAGATTATAAGGCCTTGTTGGTTGGCACTTAAATGAAATAATCCATTATTGTTGGTCTTTCACTTGGCAAGACTTCAAGTCAACCATTAGATGATTTATTCATTCCCATCTTTATTCTAAGCCCTTGGATGATAAGGCATTGTTTGGAAAATTAATGGGTTTTGTGAGTGGTGTAATAAGTATTCCAATGGCAAGACTTATTCCTAGCCCTTGGATTCATTTTATTTTTCCCCGTCTTTGTTTCGGGCCATTGGATGGTGAGAGGGGTGAGTCGGAAATCTCTACACATGAGTGGTGTGTTAGTCTTTCATTGCAAGACTTTTCATCATTTCTCCTCCATTTTCTGTTATCCTTTATCTCTTTGTTCTTCTCCACTTATGGGTGGAATTCATCACCCTAAATTGGGAGTTTGATGTGGCCATCAACATAGAAGATGTTCATGGTGTTCTTGTCTTCGTTTTGAGCTAAAGATGGGTAAGTGTTCTTCCATCCTTGTGCGTTCCCATTTCAAATCCTAGTGTAGGGTTTCTTATTAGACAATTCGATGATTCTTGTTTCCGTCTTGTATTGGAGTTAGATTCATGGTTAGGAGGTTATGGTGAAGCTTCCCACCGATTTCCTCCTTGGATTTTGGTTGGGGAAGAGCTAGGGTTTCATAGGCCTTGCTTGGTAGTTGTTGTGTTTTGCTTTTCAAAAAGTAGGGAAAACTTCCTAACTAGTCATCTTATGATTGTGTGAGTATGAGTTTGATTATAGGATTCCTAAAACTAGATATATTTTTGCTAAGTGTATACATGAAAAATATGAATTTGGGGTTTTATGTATTAATGTGCTATAATCCATATTATGTTATACTTGAGATAGATATGATGTATGCTAGATGGGTTATGAGTTTTGGAGATGGAAGTACGCTTATATTACTATATGTATATATATATATATGTATAGAAGTAAGTATACATATAGGGTTTTGAGTATAGGTAGTGTAGCCTTGATAACGTATATAGGTTAGCTACTTTGTTGATGGAGTTGGAATGTGGAACTTAGAGCGTTATTCCAGTTTTCCCATTCTTGTGAATTTGGAGATTTCAATATTGAACATTAAACTTATGTATGAAAATGAGTTAATGTGTTGATTAAATTGCTTTAATGAGAATAAAAGCATGTTAAATGGAATGTAAAGTTATCTTTGTGTATTAAAGAATAATTTGATGATTTAGGATCATGAGCGGTGCATTAAAAAGTACATTTGTTGATAATTGCTTTAAATGAAATTTAAAAGCATGTTGAATGGTGAAAAACATTCATGTGGGCATTTTGGAAATGTTGTATATAAATATGATGTGATACATAGTTATGTGATGCATGGGTCATTGAGGACATAGTGCATGGGTTCACCTTTTGTATTGAGAACTCAATTGGTGTTGGGCTACGCCCGGTTGTATAACCATGGGTGAGTAGTTTTGTGTCGAATCATCGCAACAACTAGCCAGGAGGTGTCCCCCACCTACGGAACTAAAAAGCCAAAAATTATTGATATAGGTTTGGGTCATCCCAACCTCAAACTCACGGGTTGTCTCGTGCATTCGGTATACAAATCTTTTGTCACGGGTTATCTCGTGCCACCATCTTCCTTGTTGAAGTGACAGAGAGAAAAATCACTTGGGAATAATCGGTGCGGTACTCTTTCTTAGTGTAAACGGGTAGAGTACGTATTCATTATACTGTTGTGGGAACAGTGTGTACCATGAGGTGTGTGAGTCACATTGCATTTGAGTTGCTAATATGTGATTTATGTTGGCATGTGTATTATGATATTACTCTATGTGGTTGAGGAGCATGTTTAATGTTAATTTTGATGTATACAATTCATATGTTGTTAAAATGCTCAAGTGAAATGGAAGGATGTGAAAATATACTTTGCATGCCTTCTTTAAAGTATAATGTGAGATAAATGATTATACTCGTTGTTTTGTGCTTATATACCTTAGGGGGGTGATATAAGTTGGTTTAAGGACTTTCTTATGATAAGTAAAGTTGGTTGTGGCTATTGAGTTGAATGTGGGTTAAAGCCTTGAGAAGGAGGTTGATGATCTTGTCGTATAGTTAACGTTGGTGTAGCAACGTGTCGTCAATTGTGTTATTGATGTTTTGGTCATGATAGGCGAAGTATGATAAAACCGAGTCGATTGGGTGTTGATAGCCCTATGACATTGTTAGAAACCTAAGTGAGGTGATTTCGAATGTGAGATTGAGGTTAAAAGAATCGGAAGGGATTCTTGGTTGAAACTAGTTGGTTCCGTGGCAACGGCCACTAGGGTTCCTCTAGTGATCTTAAGGATTTGAATGTCATCGGAGATTTTATCATTCATGGTTAAGTCGTTATAGGGTTTATGAGTTGAATGTGGAGTGAAGTGTGGTTGGATTACGGTTAGAGTCATTGTGTATAGCCACTCAAATTGTTCCTTTAAGTTGACATTTACTCCCGCTTCTTGATTCTCTTATTCCATTTGAGCATCTGCAAATTTGTTTTGGTTTTCCGTTGGTTTTTCGGTTTGTTTCCCCAAAAACTTATTTTTCATAAAAATTGCATTTAAGTCTATTTGGTCTTTAAGTGAAAAACCAGTTTTCGCCTACCCCGTGATTCTGAAAAAAAAAATTTGAGTTTTGAAATGATTTTAAAGTCATGAAATAAAAGATTTTGACTTTTGAAAGTCGACGATGTACAAAATGGAGATCGGGGGCAAGACGATTAGTTTTACGGATTTTCAAGAAAGTGTTTTTGATAAAAGTAAACCGAGATTAAATGATATTTTCTCTTTTCTAAAAGTTTCCAAATGAGTTTAGGACTTTGCCTCATGATTCCTAAGGGTTTAAGACTGGTTGGTAATCATTTTTGATGTTTCGTATTGAAGCAGTCGACTGCCGAAGAACTGGCAACCGACTGCTGGCAAAATTGGATTTTCTAAAAAAGTGTGTCAATTTTCGTCCTTGAGAATCCGACTGCCGGAGAGTGGGCAGTCGACTCTCGGCCCCGGGCAGCCAACTCTCAGAAATTCAGCTATGTTTCGACCATTTTTGAAAATTCATTTCTCTCAGCTCGTAACTCGGATTGAGGTCCCGTTTGTTCCTATGGCTTGTGCTAGGTACGAAATTTATTTATGAAACTTGAAATAATTATTGTACATCTTAAATGACTATTGTACCCTTCATGAAAGAGGGGTACTTCAGCTTTCTGTTTTTATCGATGTTGTCCAATACCGTTTTAAAAAATGCATATATCTCACTTCGTGGCTTTAATTGAGGTACCGTTTATTTCTAGGGCCTTACCTATGTCCAAATATTTGATATAAAATTTTAAATCATTTATTTGAACTTGAAATAACTGTTTTACCTTTGGTGAAAGAGGAGTACTTTAACTTGTTGGTTGGGTCGGAGTTGTCCGATACCCTTTTCAAAAATTCATATCTCTCACGTCAGGGCTTTGAATTCTGTTTCATTTATTTCTGTGGTTTAACCTATGTCCAAATAGGTGAGGTAACCTTTGAAAGTACATATTTTCCCTTTAAATAACCATTTTACCCTTGGGTGGTCGGTGTGATGGGTTATTCAATCCATTTCACTTCTTTTTGTTGTTTGGCAACCCTTTGTGACTTCCCTTAGGTTGATGTGATTGTTTTAAACCTGTGTTGGGTTAACGGATGTCGGTAGTGACATGTGAGGTGATTGACAGTATGAGTTGATACTGATTTGAGGTTTTGGAGCTCGGTATGCTTGTGGCCTAGGAAGTGTGATTGTTATCCTTCCTGGAGTGTTATGAATAGAAGTGTTTCTCCCGTGTTTTGGTGATAGATATTGTGTTGATTATCAGTGTGGGACTGGCGGGTACAAGTCGTAGTGATCTATGAGGGGATCTATACTACGTGTCTTGTATTTGTTGTATATCTCTATATGTATATATACGTGCACATATATATATATAGGTTTGAGTTATTATATGTTGTTGTGATATAGCTTCATTACATGCTAGTTGCCATAATTGTTGATGCATGGTAGGGGACTAAGGGGATGTGTTTTCGGGGTCTCGTATTGGCGTGATTGCTATGTGGGACATATGATTGACCTAGGGTAGATGTATGTACAAGGGTTACTTCGCACTCGACTTGGATGGTCGTAGGATGTGATAGTTACGATTTCTTTCTCTTACGGGGCTTAGATGAGCTCACCCCAACGTTCGATTACCTCGCTTCCCAAACACCAATTTGCAGGAAAGGTTTCGGCTATAGACAACTTGGAGTGCAGGATGGCTTGTGCCACCGATGCTGTTGCGGGAATTGGGACGTTCATACGTAGAGTTGTTCATTTTCTTTTCCCTTACTTATCCCCTGTATTGAGACTGTTGTTGTATTTTCATGGGAGCCAGTCTATTGGCATATCCATTCCTTATATTGGCATCATTGCATCATTGTATAGATGTATTTTTTTGGGACCTCGATGTGCCTTCTGTATCATTTGGTTAGCTTCCACTTTGTTTCTGTATGGAATTATTATTTTTAATAATATTCCATTCCATTTATGGTATTGATATTCTTAGAATTGGTCGCTCATTTTATGGATCATGACCCGGATTCCTCGGATGTCCCGGTTTAGAAGTCTTTGGAAATTGGGGCGTGACACTAACAAAGAAATGTACTTTATTTATTTGTTTCAATTGTAATGAGGAGAAACTTTAACCACACTTTAATGATTTGGTTAGTCTATGACCGTAGAATTCATGACACGGGATTTTATATTTATTCTAATTCTTGTCTTAGATTGAATGAATGCATTATCTCAACCAATCATGTTATATTAATCATAGCGTGATTTTCTACACAATAGTGTTTAACACTTGAAACCCTAGGTTTACACAGGCCACGCCTCGACGAGGTGATATGATAGTATCTTCTTGGTGACATATTTGACTATTTGTGGTACGATCTGATTCATAGTGATGGATCGCCCTCTTGCAATTGAACAAGTAGATAGCTATATTATGCGGTTAGTGGTGGAGTATGAAAACCCTAGCTTTTATCTCTACTGTTCTTGTCTTAATCTATCTTTACTTGCTTTATTAGTTAACTAGCTCAGAAATCACAAACAACAAACCATACTTTTATAGCAATTAAAGAGTATTAATTTACGAGGATTCAGAATATGACTTAGTCCCTTGGGTTCGATAACCTTTCTCAAGCCGAATTGTACTACAAAATGATTCGTACACTTGTGATAGGTAAAACCTTGTCATCATAAGGGGTCATTCTTAACCATTATTTTTATCACCTCTAGACGCACATCACCAAGTATGTAACAGACCTTGGTATTTATAGACAAAGCGGAGGGAAACTCTAATTTGCATTAGACTTCAAATATTAAGAGTAGGATTCCCCTTTTGTGTGATTCCCTTCCAAACTGAGCAAGACACTTCAATGTGATATACAATATGAATAAATCATGTGTATAGAAGTGTTGGATTCAGAGTCAAGTCATGGAATTTAAGTTGGACCAAAATTGTAATTTCACTAGCTTCTTACGCGTGACCCCCCTACGCTTAAGTGTAGGGGTTGCTACGTAAGCGTAGCTCCCAGCTACTCTTAACCGTAGATCCTTTTTGGGCCATAAACTATAAGCTTAGCTCGAGCGTAATTTTAGCACTTTCTAGCCACTTTTACCTATTGTAAGCGTAGGTAAACCATAGCAAAATCCTTGGAAACCACTTTTCTTGAGAATTGTGCAATTAGAACCCGCTCGAATCCTTCAATATGTTTCCCAAAGTTGAGGCTCCAAAAAATGACATTTTTGCCCTCCGAGAGACACTTTTTGCTTGAAAACACCTCTTTTGCTCTCTCTTTGGATAGACACGAGCACTTCTTTAGTTAATTCACCAAAGTTAGCTCGTTTTCTTCATTAAGATCCCGAAACACGTGTTAGTCACTAATTAACCCTAGAGGGGGGGTGAATAGGGTGTTCAAAAATATTTTTAACTCTTTTCGAAAATGGAACACGCTATAACCAAAAAACTATTTCTCAATAAACAAGGATGATTCAATTTAAAAAATCTCTAACAATTAATTGCAAGACAAAATATAGCATACAAGATATTCAAGTGATTATAGCATACAAGTTAATCAAGTAAAGAGAAAGAGATAGAGAGATTGACACCTTGATTTTTTCGAGGTTTGGTAACTCCTACTTCTCTGCTCAAGAACCCCTTCTTGAGACTTTTCCCAATCCTTTCACTATGGCCCTTCCTTCACAGTTGAATGGCAAACCTTTACAACACAGGCCTCTCGAGCTTGTCTCTCAATCAAGAGAACAACCCTCTCTTGAACAATCGGTGGACTTCACTTGTCAAAGATTACAAATTCGTATGTAATCAATAAAATCACTCAAGAACACAAACACTCTAAACCCAAAGGTTTTTATGGACGATAAATCAATATAAGCTCAAGTGTTTTTGGTGATTTTTCAATAGCTCTAGAAATATATTCTCAAAAGATATAATCAATGAATGATGTTTGGAGAATAAGAAGAGATACTAGAGGTTTTGATTTTCAAAGAAACTTGAAGAAAATCAACTATTCAAAGCTTGATTTCAATGGCTTTGGTAGAGAAAATTTCTGCATAATTTTTGATTGCTTTCATTTCTCTTTGTATTTCAATCTCTTAGTCTTCAATATACACATCTCATTCTATATATAGCATTACATTAGGGTTAAGAGAATGAGTATTGAATTATTTGAGTCAAGAGTCGTTTGAACACCATTAAGCACAATCCACAAAACATGGAAAATGTTTTCTGAAAAATTGCAGGATTTTGAGGAGCTTCTAGTCGACTACTTTGATGTTCTAGTCGACTACTTTGCTTCATTTAGTCGACTACTTCATGTATTCTAGTCGACTCAAACTCATTTCAGTCGACTACTTTGATGTGAATGAAAAACGTGTAGCTACTGATTGTTTTAGTCGACTACTAGAAAATACACATGGTTAATCTAGTCGACTATAGCTTGAAAAAAATTTAATAAAAATATTTTTTTTTTCCGTTTAAGTTTGGTAAAGCGTTTTTTATTCCATTTGAGTTCGGTTCATTTTATACTTGATCTTATACGATAAAATCGACGCATAAAATTACCTTGTTACAATTATCGCTCCCCGACCTATCTACCCCAAGTCTTGAGTCTTCAACTTTCGCCTTTGCCGTTCAATTATTTGATTTTCCATTTTCGCGCTTCAATTTCTTTCTCGGCTTTTCGGTTTTATTCAATCTTTCTTTCTGAGCTTGCGTTCCGAGTCTTTTTCTTTCCGAGTTTGTTTTCCGAGTCGTTCACCTGTCTTTTGCTGAAAAAATAAACTCAATAATTCATTAGTATCGAACACTCTTTAATGGTTTGTTATCATCAATTTTGGAATTGTTTGCCGAAAGTAAATTTCAAAGCCAACAATCTCCCCCTTGATGATGACAAAGCATTTTGTGTTTGCTTGGTAATTGTAGAAACATCAAGTGATGCTCCCCCTCAACATGTGCATAATATTTTGTTCAAATGCTCCCCCTTGGTAAATGAAATTTGCAATTTAATGGGCATTTTGATACAATATATAAATAGGTGCACATTTGAGAAAACAAATAAATAGCATGTCATAGATGTTTCAATTTAATACAAGCCGTTTATACTAATGAAAAACATGGAAATAACAAACAAGTCGCAAATAACCATAACAAGCCACACAAAAACATAAATTGCTAATGTCGGATAATGAAATACATGACAATACGATAACATAATTTCTCCCCTTTTTTGTCAGCGTCGAGGGGCGCGTGAGCGAGGGTTTGCGAGTCCAAGAGTAAGGTCATCAAGTGACCCGGCAAGAGCAGTGATACGTGTAGACATTTCCTCATCAGAAATAATAAGGCGCTTATTGATCAATCGAATGGCTTTTGAATTCCTGTTCACCGCTGCATCAAGGCGCTGAAGTGTCTCCGTATTGCCCTGAAAAATCCCAAGAATTTGGTTGAGAAGAGCAGTCTGAGCACTAATCTCGATAGCCTATGGAGACGAAGCAGTTTCCATCGGAGGAACCGAGGAAGAGGCTTCATGGCGCGGTGCAGAAACGCTAGGAGCATGGCGCGAACGAGGAGTAGGTGCACCTTCAGAAATGAAATTCCCTTCTGCATCCGAATAAATATGCATATGCTTGATATGAGTGGTGTCAAGAAAAATAGGGTGATGCTCGGAAACTTCATTTGGAAATGAAAAACCTTTCCACTGTAGTAGATATGTAATGTGTGCGGGAAAGAAAAGCGGGTCGGATGGCTTGCGCTGACATGTAAGGATGACGGAAATAAAAATATAAAATAAATCAACACGGGTTCCTGTTATGACGCAGTAAACTAAAAATGCTTCCATACGAGATACACTGCTACGACTACCAGTTTTAGGCAAAATAGAATAAGTAATGACATTATGAATTAATCTTGCCTCGGGTAGTAACATAGACGAGAGAATACCGGCGTTCTGCAAAATTTCCTTATCAACACAAATAGTCTGAACTGCTTCAATACAGTCGAACCCATCAGCTTTATACCAATCCTTAGAGAAATGGCAGATACCGTCATTTGGAAGTGAGAAAATGCGCTGGAAATTGCCGTCATCAATAGTCACATCATTACCACACAAATTGAAATGAAGATGAGGGAGGAATTTCTCCTTAAGATTCGCAAGAGAAGCATAGAAAGCTTTAACAATTCGCGGAAGTACCGGAATGTCAAGAGAAATGAAAAAATCTCAACCAATTGCTCGGAACAAATCAAATGTTCGAGCCCCAATTTCAGTACACAAAGCTTCTGTGACAATTTGGCAAGGTCTAGGAGCACGATGATCAAAAACCGTGATGAATTGATTTCTATCATCATCATCAAAAAGAAGCACTTCAAGAAGCAGAGGTTCATTCGAATCCTCTTCCTCTACAACCGTAGGAAAGTGTGGATTGGTGGAGGTTTCGCCTCTATCAATTCGTGAACGTTTCCGGTGTAGACCACGAGTCTTCGGTGACATTGTAGAAGATGATGCAAAAATATATAGATATATATATATATATGATGGTGTATATATATATGTGAGAAAGTGACTGAGAATGAAGAAATTGGGTGAGGGAAATGGGTGAAGGATGATGGAAATGTGAAAATAAGGAAAGATTTTTGATGATTTGAAGGTAGAAATGGGAGTATGAGAGGTATTGAGAGGAGATGAAATGAAGGGAGTTTTAGGTTTTATAGTGGCTTGAGTCAACTAGGGCTAGGGTTGAGTCGGTTAGAAAGGGGTTTGAGTCGACTAGGCTAGGTTTGAGTCGACTAGGAGGGGACTAGGCAAGGTTTGAGTCGACTAGGAGGGGGAAGTAGTCGACTAAAAGGAATTGAGTCGACTACAATGGCAAAGTAGTTGACTAGAAGGTGAAGAAGTGCCAATAGTGAAGCTACTGACCAAAGTAGTCGACTAGAATGAATAACACTAAGTGAAGTAGTCGACTAAAACATGAAAAATGAAAAAAATAGGTGAAAATGTGAAATAAATACACGAAAATAGCAAAAAATATGAAAAATTAAAAATTATGAAAGAATTTAAGATAAAACATCAAAATCCATGGCCATTCCGATTTCTCGACGAATTTTATAAAATGATTCGTCCGCAAGTGGTTTTGTAAGAATATCCGCCAATTGAATTTTAGTGTCGATAAAAACCAATTCAACGTCACCCTTAGCAACATGATCACGTAAAAAATAATGCCTAATCTCTATATGCTTGGTGCGTGAATGATGAATAGGATTCTTTGAAATACAAATCACACTCGTATTATCACATTTAATAGGCACATGAGAGAAAGTAAGACCGAAATCAAGTAGTTGTTGCTTAATATAAAGAGTTTGAGCGCAACTACTACCGGCTGCCACATATTCGAATTCGGCCGTAGATAATGCAACAGAATTTTGCTTTTTACTTGACCAATATTCTAGTGAGTGTCCAAGAAAATGACAAGTGCCGTTTGTGCTTTTTCGATCAATTCTACATCCCGCAAAATCGGCATCCGAATAACTAATAAGGTCAATTGAAGTTCCTCGTGGATACCAAAGCCCTAAGTTAATTGTACCACTTAGGTGGCAAAAAATACGTTTTACCGCAAGTAAATGAGATTCCTTAGGACATGATTGAAATCGGGCACATAAGCATACACCAAACATTATATCCGGTCTACTAGCGGTTAAATAAAGCAAACTACCGATCATGCCTCTATAATTCGTAATATCAACACATTTACCATTTTCATCTTTATCAAGCTTAATAGAGGAACTCATAGGAGTTATGGCATGTTTGGTACCCTCCATACCAAATCGTTTTAGCAAATCTTTAGTATACTTGGATTGGCTAATGAATAAGCCATCCGAGTCTTGCTTGATTTGCAACCCTAAGAACAAATTTAACTCACCCATCATGCTCATTTCAAATTCGTTTTGCATACTTGTAGCAAATTCCTTACATAAAGAATTATTTGTTGAGCCAAATATAATGTCATCAACATAAATTTGGACAATCAACAAATTATTCTTAATGGTTTTTGTAAAAAGTGTGTTGTCAATTTTTCCTCTTGTAAAACCATTTTGAGTCAAAAACCCGTTAAGTCTCTCATACCAAGCTCGAGGAGCTTGCTTTAAACCATATAGAGCTTTAGCCAATTTGAAAACATGATTTGGAAAAAGATTATTTTCAAAACCGGGTGGTTGCTTCACAAAAACTTCTTCTTCTATGACATCATTTAAGAAAGCACTTTTGACATCCATTTGATAAAGAGTGAAATTTCTATATGATGCAAATGCAAGAAACATTCTAATCGCTTCTAATCTAGCTACCGGTGCAAAGGTCTCATCGTAGTCGATGCCTTCCTCTTGATTATATCCTTGAGCTACCAATCTTGCTTTATTTTGAATTATTACTCCATTCTTATTCTTTTTGTTTCGAAAAACCCATTTTGTGTCAATTATAGTTTGATTTACGGGTCTTGGAATTAAACGCCAAACTTGATTGCGTTCAAATTGATTTAGTTCCTCTTGCATTGCAACAATCCAAGAATCATCACATTGAGCTTCGTGGAAGTTCTCTTGGGTTCGATTTGCGATACAAAGGTCATGTGGTTGCAAAACATTTTGAGTTGAGATCTAGTACTAACCCCTTTTGATGGATTACCTATGACTTGATCAAGAGGATGATTATGAACAATCCTCCATGCTTTAGGAATTGAGTTGGTCAAGTCATCATTGGATTGATGCTCGACTTCCCTCATTTCCTTTTGGCTACTTGATGAGTTTGTGATATTGAGAGTATTTAAATTATCCTCAATCCCAACAACCTCATCTTCTTCTAGGTCAATTCTAGGTGATAGTGGTAAGGGTGATTCATCAAAGACAACATGAATAGACTCAACCATGGTTAGAGTCCTTTTGTTATAAACCCGAAATGCTTTACTTCTTGTAGAATATCCTAAGAAAATTGCTTCATCCGATTTGGAGTCGAATTTTCCAAGATTATCTTTATCATTTAATACAAAACATTTACACCCAAAAACTTTGAAATACCCAATATTGGGCTTTTCCCTAACTTCATCCAAATAATAACACGATTAATTATATGGCAAGCGGTGTTTACCGCTTTCGCCCAAAGGCTTCGGGGAAGGTTGTGCTCATTTAACATGGTTCTAGCCATCTCTTGTAGAGATCGATTCTTTCTTTAAACTACACCGTTTTGTTGAGGGGTTCTAGGGGTCGAGAGATCATGAGAAACACCGAGGTCATCACATAATTTCTCTAAGTCTTGATTTTCAAACTCCCTGCCTTTATCACTTCTAATTTTCTTGATTTTCAAATCTTTTTCATTTGAATGACTCTATAAAATCTTTCAAGAATGGAGTGAGTTTCATTTTTATGAGCAATAAAGTGAACCCAAGTATATCTAGAGTAGTCATCAACTATAACAAGTACATAGAGTTTCCCGGCTAAGCTAGCCGTTCTCTCCGGACCAAAAAGATCCATGTGAAGTAACTTTAAAGGTCTAGAAGTGGTAATGTCTTTCTTTCTCTTGAAAGAAGACTTTACTTGCTTGCCTACTTGACATGCGCTACATATTTTATCTTTCGAAAATTTAGTCTTTGGAAGGCCCTTGACTAAATCATTTTTGGATAAACGATGAATGTCCATACTAGCATGTCCTAGACGTCTATGTCATAACCAACTATTTTTTCTAGATGTGACAAAACATTTAACATCTTGTTCATGCAATTCATATAGCAACAAAGTATACAAATTTCCATTTCGTTTGGCATTGAACATTTGTTTCCCATCTTTCTCGATTATGCATGCATTTGTCCTAAAGATAACATCATAGCCCTTGTCACATAGTTGACTAATACTAAATAAATTATGCTTCAAACCATCAACTAAAAGCACATCATCAATAGAGAGAGAAGAGGAAATACCGATTGAGCCAATTCCTATAATTTTGCCTTTAGAGTTGTCTCCAAAAGTTACGTTTCCTCCTTCAAATTGTTTTAGTAAGATAAACTTTTATTTATCTCCCGTCATATGCCTTAAGCATCCGTTATCAAGAAACCACTTTTATTTTGATGCGGACTTCAAACATACCTCTTCTTCATTTGCCATGAGATAAATGTTTTCCATTTCCTCGCCATTTTTATCCTCATCCGAGTCGCATGAGTCATAGTCATCCCATGTGACATTCATTGCCGTCTTGCTTGGTCTTTTCTCATTTTTATTTTTGAGCTTGAAGCAATCACTTTTGTAGTGTCCCGGTTTTCCACAATTAAAACACGTTTGGGGTTCCTTTTGCTAGGCTCGCCTTTTGGTTCTATTCTCTTCATGAATCTTCCTCCATTGGCTTTCTTCCTTTGAATGTATCTCTTGAATTTTTGGGTGAACAAGGCAATGTCCTCATCCTCTTCTTCTTCACTCGGCTTATTGATTTCATTTTTGGTGGAGGCTTGCTGAGCTATCCCCTTTCTTAGCTTGATGTCATCCTCACGAGATTTTAATGTGATTTTCCAAGTGAGTAGAGAGCCAAAAATCTCATCGATACTCATGGTGTTGAGGTCATGAGCTTCTTTGATAGCCGTTACTTCCGCATCCCATTTGGCCGGAAGACTTCTAAGCATTTTTCGTGACGCATCGGATCTAGGAACAATTCTACCAAGATGCTTTAGTCCATTCAAAATATTTGTAAAATGAGACATCATAGAATTCACATTTTCATCATCTTTCATAACAAATAATTCATATTCATGCATGAGTATGTCAATTTTTGATTCTCGAACTTAAGAAGTACCTTCATACGTTACTTCAAGTTTATCCCACATTTCTTTTGCCGTAGAGCATGTAGATACATGATTAAATTCATTTGAACTTAATGCACAATTCAAATTTACTTTGGTTCTAGCATTGTAGGACATAAGCTTTCGGTCATCATTATCCCATTCATTTGGTAATTTGGGGACGGTTTTTCCATCAACAATTTTGGTCAATACAAATGGTCCTTCAATAACAACTTGCCATATTTGGTAGTCAATAGCTTGAAGAAAATCTAGCATCCTAGTTTTCCAATAGCTATAGTTTGATCCATCAAACCATGGGGGCCTATTATTCGATTGTCCTTTAACGTGAGTCACTAAATTAGATGAAATGATCGTTCTCTAAGACGGTTAAGTCTAAAAATAATAGAGATTAGGCTCTAATACCAATTGTTAGTCACTAATTAAACCTAGAGGGGGGGTGAATAGGGTGTTCAAAAATATTTCTAACTCTTTTCGAAAATGGAACACGCTATAACCAAAAAATAAAATTCTCAATAAACAAGGATGATTCAATTTTAAAAATCTCTAACAATTAATTGCAAGACAAAATATAGCATACAAGATATTCAAGTGATTATAGCATTCAAGTTAATCAAGTAACGAGAAAGAGATAGAGAGATTGACACCGTGATTTTTTTGAGGTTCGGTAACTCCTACTCCTCGGCTCAAGAACCCCTTCTTGAGACTTTTCCCGATACTTTCACTATGGCCCTTCCTTCACAGGTGGAATGGCAAACCTTTAATGATTTGGTAGGTCTATGACCGTAGAATTCGTGACACGGGATTTTATATTTATTCTAATTCTTGTCTTAGATTGAATGAATGCATTATCTCATCCAATCATGTTATATTAAACATAGCATGATTTTATACACAATAGTGTTTAACACTTGAAACCCTAGGTTTACACAGGCCAGGCCTCGATGATGTGATATGATAGTATCTTTTTTGGGACATATTTGACTATTTGTGGTACGATCTGATTCATAGTGATGGATCGCCCTCTTGCAATTGAACAAGTAGATAGCTATATTATGCGGTTAGTGATGGATTATGAAAACCCTAACTTTTATCTCTACTGTTCTTGTCTTCATCTATCTTCACTTGCTTTATTAGTTAACTAGCTCAGAAATCAAAAACAACAAACCATACTTTTATAGAAATTAAAGAGTATTAATTTACGAGGATTCAGAATAAGACTTAGTCCCTTGGGTTGGATAACCTTTCTCAAGCAGAATTGTACTACAAAATAATTCGTGCACTTGTGATAGGTAAAACGTTGTCATCATAAGGGGTCATTCTTAACCATTATTTTTATCACCTCTAGACGCACATCACCAAGTATATAACAGACCTTGGTATTTATAGACAAAGCCGAGGGAAACTCTAATTTGCATTAGACTTCAAATATTAAGAGTAGGATTCCCCTTTTGTGTGATTCCCTTCCAAACTAAGCAAGACACTTCAATCTGATATACAATATGAATAAATCATGTGTATAGAAGTGTTGGATTCAGAGTCAAGTCATGGAATTTAGGTTGGACCAAAATTGTAATTTCACCAGCTTCTTACGCGTGACCACCCTATGCTTAAGTGTAGGGGTTGCTACGTAAGCGTAGCTCCCAGCTACTCTTAAGCGTAGATCCTTTTTGGGCCATAAACTATAAGCGTAGCTCGAGCGTAATTTTAGCACTTTCTAGCCACTTTTACCTATTGTAAGCCTAGGTAAAGCAAAGCAAAATCCTTGGAAACCACTTTTCTTGAGAATTGTGCCATTAGAACCCGCTCGAATCCTTCAGTATGTTTCCCAAAGTTGAGGCTCCAAAAAATGACATTTTTGCCCTCCGAGAGACACTTTTTGCTTGAAAACAACTCTTTTGCTCTCTCTTTGGATAGACACGAGCACTTCTTTAGTTAATTCACCAAAGTTAGCTCGTTTTCTTCATTAAGATCCCGAAACACGTGTTAGTCACTAATTAACCCTAGAGGGTGGGGGGGTGAATAGGGTGTTCAAAAATATTTTTAACTCTTTTCGAAAATGGAACACGCTATAACCAAAAAACTATTTCTCAATAAACAAGGATGATTCAATTTAAAAAATCTCTAACAATTAATTGCAAGACAAAATATAGCATACAAGATATTCAAGTGATTATAGCATGCAAGTTAATCAAGTAAAGAGAAAGAGATAGAGAGATTCACACCGTGATTTTTTCGAGGTTTGGTAACTCCTACTTCTCGGCTCAAGAACCCCTTTTTGAGACTTTTCCCGATCCTTTCACTATGGCCCTTCCTTCATAGGTGGAATGACAAACCTTTACAACACAAGCCTCTCGAGCTTGTCTCTCAATCAAGAGAACAACCCTCTCTTGAACAATCGGTGGACTTCACTTGTCCGAGATTACAAATTCGTATGTAATCAATAAAATCACTCAAGAACAAAAACACTCAAAACCCAAATGTTTTTATGGAAGATAAATCAATATAAGCTCAAGTGTTTTTGGTGATTTTTCAATAGCTCTAGAAATATATTCTCAAAAGATATAATCAATGAATGATGTTTGGAGAATAAGAAGAGATACTAGAGGTTTTGATTTTCAAATAATCTTGAAGAAAATCAACATTTCAATGATTGGTTTCAATGGCTTTTGTAGAGAAAATTTCTACAGAATTTTTGATAGCTTTCCTTTCTCTTTGTATTTCAATCTCTTAGTCTTCAATATACACATCTCATTCTATATATAGCATTGCATTAGGGTTAAGAGAATGAGTATTGAATTATTTGAGTCAAGAGCCGTTTGAACACCGTTAAGCACAATCCACAAAACATGGAAAACGTTTTCTGAAAAATTGCAGGATTTTGAGGAGCTGCTAGTCGACTACTTTGATGTTCTAGTCGACTACTTTGCTTCATCTAGTCAACTACTTCATGTAGTCTAGTCGACTCAAACTCATTTCAGTCGACTGCTTTGATGTGGATGAAAAACATGTAGCTACTGATTGTTTTAGTCGACTACTAGAAAATACACATGGTTAATCTAGTCGACTATAGCTTGAAAAACATTTAATAAAAATATATTTCTTTCTGTTTAAGTTTGGTAAAGCGTTTTTCATTCCATTTGAGTTCGGTTCATTTTATACTTGAGCTTATACGATAAAATCGACGCATAAAATCACCTTGTTACAATGATCGTTCCCCGACCTATCTACCCCAAGTCTTGAGTCTTCAACTTTCGCCTTTGCCGTTGAATTATATTATTTTCCATTTTCGCGCTACAATTTCTTTCTCGATTTTTCGCTTTTATTCAATCTTTCTTTCTGAGCTTGCTTTCCGAATCGTTTTCTTTCCGAGTTTGTTTTCCAAGTCGTTCAATTGTCTTTTGGTGAAAATATAAACTCGATAATTCATTAGTATCAAACACTCTTTAATGGTTTGTTATCATCAATTTTGGAATTGTTTGCCGAAAGTAAATTTCAAAGCCAACAACACGCATAGAGACGCAAATTGCATAAAAATACCAAATATTAGTATGTAAAGACATAACAAAAGCAAGATAAGGGCCTAAAATGGACAACATTTGGCACCTATCAAACACATAAGGGCATGTAGATATAAACACTAAGAAAACAAGCAAAATAAATATAAATACCCCTAACCACACAAACAAAACAAAGCACGTACTAATCCAATTTACAAGGGAAACAAAAATTTTGAATCCCTAAAGCACTAAATGCCGCAACCGAAACAACTAAGTCGGAACCTTAAACGTCGGACATACAAAGCATGTCGCAACCTAGTCGAAGCACCAAATGCCAAACATTAAAATGGAACCACTTAGTCGACAACAAGAACTCACGTAAACGTTTTGCCAAGTCCGAAATATAAAACGTCAGCGTCAAGTCACGTAACTTCCAAAGAAAATCCACAAAGTCAGCAAGGAGAAATTCCAAAGTCGTTGAGTCAAATCCAAATGTAAGCGCAAAACATTTACACTTGAAATACCAAGAATAACCACAACGTCATGAACAAGTGATGTCACAACCAAAAATAAATTGGAAAGAACTTCAAACAAAAGGGAAAATAACATGGGGTATTACATAGATCTTAGTTCCCAATTAAATTTAGACTGGTTGATAGTGACAGAAATGAAATTTTGACATTTGTTTTCAACATTTGAGCATTGTCATTGAGGCAGGGACATTGAGTAAGCCATGGACCATAATGTCACATATGCAAAAGGTTAGTGTTCTTTTACTTTAGTTTATTCTTTTTTTTCTCTGTTATTATATGAATTTTTTTCACTTCATTTACTTATGTTAACTTCATGTATTAGGGCCTTAACTCAACCTTAGTTGAAGTCATTACACAAGCAAGTCACAAATACTACTGTATGCATATGTCCAATGCTTTTAAGAAGAAATATTCTGGTTTAGTATTAAAATCTCAATTCTATAAGGCCTGTAAGGCTACAAATCTCGTACAATTTAGGAAAACAATGGACCGAAATTCAGATAATGTCACATGGTGCTCATGAGTGGCTCAAAGAACATTAACTATCTTCATAGGCCAAACATGCCTTTAACGAGGATGTTAGAAAATGATAATGTCACCAACAACGTAAGTGAAAAAGGTTTTAACAATTGGGTTGGGGAACTTAGACTTGTGTCATTTTTGTCATGCCTAGATGGTTTTAAAGCTAAGTTAATGGGGATAATCCTTAAAAATTAAATGATATTGTTTGCCCAAATGTTGACAAAAAAAACTAAACAACATCATTGATGAGATAAGGGGGTTTTCTGTAATGGTTGTTGGGAGGGAGGGTGTCACGTTAGAAAATTCAAGGACTCCAAAGGTGACGTAGGGAAGAGAGAATGAAATGAAAAGATACGAAAATGAAACCAGAGACTGAACAATCAGCTCTGTCACCAAGCTATCATGCCCCGAAATCAAAAAACTCTTAAGGTGACATAGATGAAACTAAACAAAAGAAAATCAAAAGCGGAGAAACCAACTCCGTAACCAAAACAGAACAACAACCGTCGATAACACATCCTACCGAGGACACAACGGAAGCAATAGATAAACACACACACACAACAACAAAGAATAATTCCAATCCGAGACATGAAATAAAGACACGTAAAGGACCCTGATCGGTGGCATTAAACCTCTCTCAAATCCATGTAGGGAAATAGAAAGAAAAAAAACACAAATGGACAAACAAAATCACACAAATAAACTCAACACTGCGCAAAGAGGGTCTCCAAAACACCCTAAAAGTGTCCTCAAATAACTCTTGGACAAGTCTCGAAAAGTAAAAAGAAAATCAACTATGGTCAATGGTGAATGTTAATATGGTCAAACATAAGTCTGATGACACCCTTGTGCAAGCGGCTCATCATTTTCTTTTCAAGTAAGCAAAACAAACACCGGAAGCCCAAGAAACGAAAGCACCCAAAAACTCCTCCTGGAACCGTACAAGAAAACGGGAGTAAGGAAGACTCAAAGACAAAAAATGAATCTCAGTGGGACCTTAAAAGTATCCCTAAGACACCTTGGAAGAGTCCCAAGAATAGCCCGAAATGATCCCCAAAGAAACCCCGAAAAATGGTAAAAGAATCGAAAGATCTAAAAAGTCAAACATGGTCAAATGATCATAACTCATTCAAATCAACTCCAAATTGAGTGATTGTTGAGTCTAATGTAATTCCCATTAAGTAAGTTATACAACACACTTTGAATCACGCAAAGAATCCATTTGCGGTCAATGATATGGTTTAAATAGTGAAATAAGGTCAAAATGAGCTAAACTGGAGATTAATTTCCAGCCCCTAAAAACATTTCAGTAGTCGACTATTCTTTCCCACTAGTCGACTACACCGTAAAGAAATATTATCAAATGAAAATAAAGTCATCTAAAGCTTTTAAAATGATATATGTGATACAACTATTATAGTTAACAAATTACATCCTTATATATTTTTTCATAAATTGTCAACATGCTTACAAATATAACATGAAAAAACATGTTACTACTCTAAGCATAAATTACATCGGTTCTAACCGAAATACATCATACACCAACATATCATGCTATGACATCCGAGATAAAATATAATCATACAGTTATATGTCTTAAACTGGAACAACATGTTTTTCTAATGAAATGGGCTAACATGCTACCTCTCACAAAATGGATACATATGTTAAGGCAACAAAATAATCAAAATAAGAGGATAAGCTCCCTCCGGCATCCACCGAGCCACATGTCATCCGTGGCCAACTCGAAACCTAAAAATATTTAAATAATAACGGGGTAAGAACCTAAGGCTCAATATGAATGCGCAGTTGCCTTCTCCCATAACTGTACAAGTCATGATATCCCCAAATCCCGGGTTTATGCTTTCTAACCTAATTTATATGAAATGCTCACATTGGCACTCACGCCAAGTTCGAGCCCCGAACCCACAATCATACCCAAAATCCATAATTCATATATATATGAATAAACTATAATCATACAATAATGTATAAATTATTAGGTATGCAATGCCATGAATGGATGTTCACTTCCCATACAATGCACCTGGATCGAAAGGACTTACACAACCTATGCACATATGGAAGACGACCACACTTATCACATTGATTAATGGGTGCGAACCGGGGATAAAAATAGTGATTAAGAATGGACCCTTGCAATGCCCTAGTTTTACCGATCGCAAGTGCACGAATCGTATTGTAGTACAGTTCGGCTTGAGAACGAGAATATTGATCCCATAGAGACTTGGATTTATTCACTCTAGCAATCTAAAAGTATTGAATTAGGGTTTGAAAAAGGTTTTGGCTTGGTTTGAGATCTATGATTAATGAAACTAACAAATAACATTATTTAAATGAGTTTGTGATTCAGAGTAGAGAAAAACTAGGGTTTTCTTACTCCACCACTAACCGCATAATATAGTTATTTGCTTGATCAATTGTAAGAGGGTGATCCATCACCCGTGAATCAGATTATACCGCAAATAGTTAATTATATCCCAAAAAGAATACCGTCCACCGTATTCGCTACAACTCATCTCCAGACAGAGTGTGATTAGTGCATACCATCTACTTTACTCTAATCTATTCCTATAACATGAAATTAAACTAAAGCATGTCTATATCACCTCATTGAGGCATGGCATGTGTAAACCTAGGGTTTTGGGTGTTAAGCACCATTTTATAGAAAATCATGATATGCTAGAGAACACCAGATAAACATGATTGATTGAGATAATGCATTCATTCAATTTAAGACAAGAGTAGAATAAATATAAAACACCTTATATAAAATAACTATGGTCTCTCATCTACACAATCATCACATGTGTGGTCTTTAGTTTTCCCTCATTACATTACTTGGCTAGGGTTTTCTAGCAAGACCCTAGATACCAGTTTAGTTGCTCATGGTGGTGGGAGACTGCATCATTGATGTAAAAATACCCTTCATGATTGCATGCTCCAAATCTTTAAGTTTTGAATGACTCCCTTCTTTAAGAGATGTAAATCTCCAGAGATAGTGCTTTGAAAATTATGTATTTTGAAGCTTCTTAGATCTGGCCAAGGCCTTGGTATTTTTATAAGAAATTAAGAAGAGTCCTGCTTGTATTAAACTTGTCCCACTTGGAGTAAGATTCCTCTTTGATGTTTTTATCCTCAATTATGAGCCAAAACCCTTTAATCTGATGTAAATATACATTATACATGTGCTTAGAGGTGTTGGAGTCGGTGATAAGTCAAAAGAAGTTGAATCAGATCAGGACTCAAATTTTCCAAAAGCCCAATTGTCTCCTACGCTTGACGCATATGTGTAGGGTTTCCTACGCTTGTACATAGGCTCTTGCGTAGCTCCTCCATCCATATGCGTAGTTATGCGTAAAAATGATAATTCCATACACTTTTTGTTTACTATCTGCATATGTATGTGTAGGAAAATTCATAAAAATCATTTTTTACAATTCTTCTTGTGTTTGAACCCCCTTCACTCCGTTAGTATATTTTCTGAAGTTTTAACTCCGAAAAATATCATTTTTTCCCTCCGGGGGACATTTTTTGCTTGAAAACTTCTTTTTTTCTCTTTTTTCGGGTAGACACAAGCACATCCTTGGTTAATTCACCAAAGTTAGCACATTTTCTTCATTAATCTCCTGAAACACGCTTAGACATGCAAACCATATAAAAACCCCAAGTAACGGAATGATAAGACGTAACAATAGCGAGTTAGGGGCTTAGAATGGACAACATTCGGCACCTATCATTGATAGCGGACTACTAATTCGTAGGTAGTCGGATACCCCTTGGCCAAGTCTTGGGTCTTGCACCCTAGGGCTTTGGGTGCTTCTTGTTTAATGTCCATTTATCAAGAATTTTTTTTTTTATTGAAACCCAACCAAAACTCGAATAAAATCTATTGATGTGGAGAATGGTCGAGCTGAAAATGGCATTGTTCATGTCAAGAAAACAAACTGTAACCGGGAGTGGTATGGTATGGTACCGGCCAAGGAGGCTCCGACAGTCAAGTCAGTTATAGAGTCTTTAATGTTGTAGCTTTGGCTGAATGGTATCCCTGTTGTCGTTATCCGGTTGTAGAGTCAGATAGGTATTCAACATGTAGTCAGTTATCCTTTGGTTGATAGGACTTATACTTCTGTTGCTTCTCCACGTCGAACTCTTGATACTTATTAGTTGCCCCCCATTCTTGAATTCCCTTATCGGGTATATGGAACGATATTTTTTTCCTTTGGTATACATATTTTTTACGTATACTAATTCTTTGATGTAACCCTTTATAAAAAATGGGTTTATCTCAAAACACTGTAAATAAGTCCAGTAATGGAACTTTCTAAAGCAATTTCAAATAAATAGTAGTCTCTATTGACTTTATGGGTCATTTACATATATATATATATATAAATATAAAGGTGAGAGAGAGAAAAGTAGAGAGTTTCATTTAATAATTATGAAAATTTTGGGCTTGTAGGAAATACTTTGAGTCACTATTATTCACCACTTTTGGATCAATTCGTGTACACATATGGTGGTGTGTGATGACCAGCCACATCAAGAAAAATTAAGAGAAATAAAAGTTAGGAAGAAAGAGAGAGAAGTGAAGAGGGTCCCTTTAGTAATTTAGAAAAATATTTGGTGCCTAAAGCTAATTATTTAGGTCACTACTATTCAAAGTGATAGGAGCACTCCACCTTTATTCAATTACATGTGTGTGCACGTATATACATATTAAAGGTAACAAAACTAAACATATTTAACCGAAATTCTTCATCACACACAACCTCCAAAAGGATGGGGACATCGATGTTCGGCAGATACGTTCAAGTGATAATTTGGCAGACTTATTCAATAAAGCATTACCAACTCAAAGAAGCTGGTGTACAATATTAGAATGCGCCAACTCAAAGGTCCTTCATGCTAATTTCATGCCACCACTATGCTTTTAAGGGGGAACAAATGATTGTAAGGGTATTGATGTGTTGTACTCTTTTTCCTTCGCTAAGGTTTTTTTCACTAGGTTTTTCTTAGCAAGCTTTTAACGAGGCAACCTTTACCTACTAATGTGCCATAAGGGTGGTAAAAATAATGGTTAAGAACAACCCCTTACGATAGTTTAGGATTTACCTATCGCAAGTGCACGAATCGTATTGTAGTACAAAATTGACTTGAGAAAGGGAATATCGATCCCACAGAAACTTGGATTATTCACTCTAGCAATTTAAAAGTATTGAATTATAGTTGAAAAAGAGTTTGGATTTGTTTTGAGATTTATGACTGAGTTAACTAAAAACAAAAAATAAATTGTTATTGTGATTCAAGATAGAGAAAAACTAAGGCCCTATTTGGTTCGCGGTTCGGTCCCATGTGGTCTGGTCTCATAATGGCTTTTTGGGACCGGACATTGTTTGGCAACACGGTTCCAAAAAAATAAGGACCACTTGGGACAAAAAGAGGTAATTTGAGACAGTAAAAAATGATGGTCTCAAGTGGTCTCAAGTAGTCTTATATACAATTGTCTTAACACATGGGACCATAAAATTTGAAAAATATATATAAAATTAAAAATATATATAATTTGAAAATAATAAATAAAATTAAAAAAATAATATAAAAAAATTGAAATAATGTATAAATTTTGAAATATATATCTAAAATTCAAAATTAATACATAAAATGCAAAACATATATTTAAAATTTGGGAAAATAAAAAAATTCCAAAATAATGTACAAAATTCGAAACTAATATATAAAATTTGAAAAATAATATAACTTTTTAAAAATAATGTATTAAATTCGAAACAAATATATAAAAATCAAAATTAATATATAAAATTTTAAATATATATATATAATTTAAAAAATATATATAAGTTTTGAAAAATAATATAAAATTTTTGAAATAATGTATAAAATTTAAAAAATATATAAAATTCAAAAATAATATACAAAATTAAATATATATATATATATATATATATATATATATTTTTGAGAAAATATAAAATATTTGAAAATAATATAAAAAATCAAAAATAATATATAAAATTCAAAAAATAATATAAAAATTTGAAATAATTTATAAAATTTGAAATATATATTATTTTTGAATTTATTATATTATTTTCAAATTTTATATATTTTTCATACTTTATATATTTTTTGAATTTTATATATTATTTTTTTATTTTTTGTATTATTTTCCAAACATAAGACCAAACAGCTTGAATAAGACCATAAGACCAGACAGCGTTACCAAACAGACTTTCAGAACACCACCTAGATAAGACAAGACCAGACCGGACCAGATAAGACCAGACCGGACCGCCTACCAAACGGACCCTAAGGTTTTCATCGCTCCGCCACTAACCTCATCATATAGTCCTTTATTTGCTCAATTGCAAGAGGCTGATCCATCACTGTGAATCAGACGTACCGCAAATAGTCGAATACGTCCCAAAATAGATACTCTCAACCGGATTCGCTACAACCCATCTCCGGACAGAGTGTAACTAGTACATGCCATCTACTTTACTATAATCTACTCCTACAGCATAAAATTAAATTAAAGCATATATATATTACCTCATAGAGACATGACCTGTGTAAACCTAGGGTTTCAAGTGTTAAGCATCATTGTGTAGAAAATTACGTTATGTTTATGATAATATGATTGGTCAAGATAATATATTCGTTCAATCCAAGACAAGAATTTAGAATAAATATAAAATCTTGTGTCAAGAATAAAATCGATCACTAATCCACACAATCATCATAGTGTGGTCATAGTTTCCCCTCGTTACAATTGAAAAAATTATATAGAACTACATTACTTGGCTAAGTTTTTGCTAGAAAACCTTAGATACTGAGTTAGTTAATCATGGTAGATGGTGACTGCATCATTGATGTAGATATGGCCTCCATGTTCTTCCTCACCGGATCTCTAAGTCTTGAATGGCTCCTTCATTTAAAAGATATAAATCTTCAGAGATATGGTTGTGAAAATTATGTGAAAAGAAGCTCTCCAGATCTGTAGCAGACCTTGGTATATATAGACAAAATTGAGGGAAATCCTAATTTGCATTAGACTTTTCCTATTAAGAGTATGATTCCCCTTTTGTATGATTCTCTTCCAAACTGATCCAAACCCTTCAATCTGATATATAATATATATATCACGTGAATAAAGGTGTTAAAGTCGAAGTTAAGCTGAAAGAATTTAAGTTGGGCAAAACATGTAATTTCATAAACTCCCCACACATTACTCCCTACGCTTAAGCGTAGGGGTTGCTACGTTTAAGTGTAACCCCTTTTTGAGCCTCAATCCATAAGCATAGTTTTAGCACTTTCTAGCCACTTTTAGCTACTGTAAGCGTAGTTCAAGCATAGCAAAATTCTTGAAAACTAATTTTCATGATAATTGCTCCATTTGAACCCCCTCAACTCCTTTAGTATGTTTTCTGAAGTTGCAGCTCTGAAAAATGACGTTTTTGCCCTCTGGAAAACACTTTTTGCTTGAAAATACCTCTTTTACTCTCTCTTTGGATAGACACAAGCACTTCCTTAGTTAGTTCACCAAAGTTAGCTCGTTTTCTTCATTAAGCTCCTAAAACACGCTTAGACACACAAAACGCATAAAAATACCAAATAACGGAATGTAAAGACATAACAATAGCAAGATAGGGGCCTAAAATGGTCAACATTTGGCACCTATCACACTCCCAAACTTACATATTACTAGTCCCTTAGCAATGAACTCTGGAAAACTTTTAAAAAACTATGATGATTGTTTTTATTCTAACTACCCTATACTAATCCCTTGCTTTCGTGAGGGTCGACGATTACACTTTGCACGTGTAATAAGCCTTTTAAACCCCTCGGCAACACCGAGTGGACGAGTCAAGTCTCGTGAGGGTTAGCTATACTACCCACAACTTCTCCATCCTTTATTCTCACGCATTCATGTGTTCACCTACTCATTAACCAAGTCACGATACAATATATAAGATAGCATGGATGTAAACATTCCCACTCACTACCGAACAATAACTATCTCAAGCTCATGTTGTGAATGGTCCCCACTAAAGTAAATGACTTTGTTAATCTTTACTCCCAATCCGGACAACCCTCTGTGTTTCTATGAACATTCTACTATGGTAGATCAATCTTTCTTCTTCTACTTCATTGATTAAATTTTGACATTTTTATATGAAAAACTACTACTTTCCATTCCATTCCACTTTATCCTTTTTTGTCTTTCTAAGCTCTGGACTTTTCAGCAAGGATTTTTAGTCCCAACCAACTAGGCCCGAGCTTCTTCCATGGGATTTATGCTCATTAGTTTTCTCCCCTTTTCACGGGAACACTCTACTACTTTATGGTAGGAGGCCCAATTACTCAAATTGAAGAACTACATTTTGCATTTTATTATTTAAAGATCAATTTTCAATTCATCCACTTCAACACCCCTTGTCCCCTTTTATTGTCGCAAAGCTAATTTTACAACTACATAGTCAAAGATCAACTAATTTTCCCATAGTGACTGTGTGCATGTGCTTATAGGTCAAGATCATCCTTCTCTTTTTCAATTTCACTAATTCATTCACCCATATAAAACCATATCACTTCACTAACTCAATCTAATCATTACTCTCATGAGAGGGAATATATCATCACATATTACTCATGCATCATAAACACAAACTCAATCAACTTGTAATGTAAAACACTCATACATGAAAACAAAGAATTTCTCCAAATCATTCCTTAACTATACCCTTACCCACAAACTTAAATTAAATCATATCCTCATATTTCACAATCATACATATGAGAAATAATTTAGTTACCCTTGAAGCGTATTTTTAAACTTTTTAATTGAGCACTTGATCTTCCCCCCAAACTTGGTTTGGGCTACCTGTAAAGATTTTCAACACAGAACACATACCCAATATCATAGCAAGGGAAGACAAAATATAATCATAGCTTTTTGGAAATCATTACTCATATATTGCACAAGGAATGAAACTTTTATTAAATAAAATAATCATGAGTTGGTCTTAAAGGCCTACAATCTCTAGAAATTGAAAATTGCATACTATTAATTAAATTAAAATTAAAACAGAGAAAACTTCTAAACCTACAAACCCTAGTCCAACTACTACTCCCATTCCTTCATTGCTCTTTATAGTCATCATTCACTTCCACTCGTAAAACATCCCCAAGAAGCACTGATATTTGATTGCATCTCAAGCCATCCAAAGCTTGTTTCTTGATAATAATTGGTGAATGATAAGCACTTTTCATTCATCTAGCTCAATATATATCCAAATTGCTCCTCCAGAATTCTCGATACCAAGAATATCTATAGGAGATAAAACTCCATAAAATTCCACCCTTCAACTTTTCCGCTCACAATCTTATGTATCAAAAATATATTGGCCAATATCAATACCGGAATTGGCACCCAATAGCCTTTAAGCATGCAATACAGTATCTTGATCATTGAGTGGCCTCTCCAACTTGTCATATGATTTTGACATACTTGAGAAGCAATTACACAATCCAAATATAGCAATTCCGGTCTCAAAATAAATTATCCACACTCTTGTCTCCTTCTTTCGGAATATGCATGTCAGATATTTCCTTGATCATATCCGTATCCGAGAGTGTCCAATCCGACGGGACTATTTTAAACTTTTTACTCAAGTATTTCGGACACTAAAGTGGTATATTCCATACTTTTGCAATTAATTATACATCCACCACTATATAGTTACACCTCTCATATACTCGGACTCGCGCCACCTCATATCCTTTAGGTCCTTCGAGTTCCATCCTTTCATAAAACTTCTAAACCAATCTTGGATACAGATTTTGTTCAGTCATGTCCTCTAAATTTACTAATCCTCTAAACATCAGTTCGTATTGCATCCTACACTTCATGAATGAATGAGGCATGGTCTTCTTCCTTAGTGCACTTATGGCTCCCATATTTGTGCCCTCCTCATTTACCTTCATATTCCTCCCTCTTATCTCTCTAATCTCCGAAAAAGCATCATCAATAATCTCCTCTGGATCAGATTCGATCACATACTCACTTTCTACCACATGCTCACCCCCGGGATGGTAAGAGGAAGAAAGAATAGAAGAAGAATAAGAATAAGACATCTCTCTACAATTTCTTGCACAAGCTCTTGTTGAATTGTGAGAATTATGGATCTCAAGGGTTGTATTTATAGATTAATAAGTCAGGTTCATAAAGGAAAATGATTTATGAATTTGGTAAGTGGAAACAACTCATAATCCATCTTTGACATGTATTTGAACTCCACTTCCTCCTTGGACTAGGATTTCTCTACAAAATCCTAAAAATTACCCTAATTAAATCCTAATACAATACAAGACAGAAACCAGCTGAAAAATCAAAAAATCCCTTATTCGGGCAAATTTTCAATTTTTTCTAGATAAGTTACGATTGGGCCCTACACTTAAACGTAGGGACAAATGTAGCAAGTTACGCTTATGGCCTATGTTTGGCCTTACACTTAAGTGTAGGCCAAGCGTAGGCTATGGCTTGGTCTTTTGCAAAAAAAATAAAAAATTGATTAATTTTCTTATACAAACCCTTTATATCTATGCTCTCAAATCTTTATACTTTACGAACACACACTCCCCCCAAACTTAAACACACATGTCCTCATTGTGTGACTCTGATCTCAATTGAACCTTAAAAATCACATCACACTCAACACATGCATCATCATTGTTCCGGAAATGCAAAATATGAACGATATCATCACACAAATATGAGAATATGTACTTTTATAATATCAAAAGGAAAAAATACACTTAGAAATCAATCATTCGGGCAATGAACATGAATCACGCTATAACAGACTAATATGCCCGACAATTCGACTATAATGATAAAAAAAACTAAAAACTACAAAACTATATTATAACTAAGCTAATCTTCCTCGTCAAACTGCGGTGGTGGATCAAGTCCTGTATGAAACATTTGTGCATCGACTATGTCACGCAGTACTCTCTAGCCACACCGAAGCTATGTAGTCTCCTCTCGACGCATCTGCATGTCGGTTACAGCAATCCTCTAACTAATCCTCAACCCCTCTCATAGTTGGCATATCTCATCTCTCAACGAGGCTTGCCCCGCCATCAACTCATCAAACTGTGCACAAGTGAAAGTCACAATCGCATCGGCAGGCGCCTGAGGCATCTTAGTAGCTTATACTCTCTCCTCCTGAGATGGCACGGCATCATCATGTATCTCATCTGGCTTAGTAGGCATAACTGGTAGTACCACCCCAGTAAGAGCTACCATCGGCCTCCTCTATAACACCACTTCACCAGCAAGTCTAGACCACTGGTTCCTTCAAGACCTGGCCTGGTAAATACCGGGTATATACCAGTTTACATCCACCTTCTCATCAATCTCAACCCCAGCATATATCATCAATCGCATAACCAAGGTCGGGAATCTCATCTGAAATCTACTATGTCCAACCTTGGTCGCAGTCCGTGTATACACATAATGCTGGTACAGGCCTCGCCATAGGATCTGAGGAATCGAAATCCAGTGGTCGAACTTAAAAGCAAAATGCAACATCAGAAATAGCTGCCATCACTGAGTAATGTGCCCCTGAGGATGTATCTGCGATCAAAAAATAGTGTCTAGGAACCACAACTTCGGATTATAATCCAACTTCTTCGTGCAGTTTTTCATGTCATCGCCGAAACTCCCCTCGGTCTGCAACTGAGTTATCTCTATCACCCCAGAAAAAGGCTTAGGTAGAGGCGAAAACTCACCCGCCAACTCTAGCAGGAATGTATCAGGAATACCCCAGGCCTCTACAATGCTCTAAGGTGTAATATGAAATCTGACCCCTCGCACCTCGGTTTCTAATGTCCCGTCGGGGTGGCTAAAAATATATGTTAAAAACAGCCCCTTACGAAAGTCTAGGTTTTACCTATCCGCAAGCGAACGAGTCAATTGTAGTATAAAATGGCTTATGATAAACAATGTCGATCCCACAAGGACTTGGTAATTCACTTCAACAATTTAAAAATATTGAATTATGGTTTGAAAAAGTGTTTGGTTTGGTTTTGAGAATTAAAACTAAATTAACTAAAAATAGTGTTTAAATGATAGTTGTAATTCAAGAGAGAGAAAACTAGGGTTTTTATCGCTCCACCGCTAACCGCATAATATAACTTTCAATTTGTACAATTGTAAGAAGGGCGATCTATTCCCATGAATCAGAATGTACCGCAAATAGTCGAATACATTCCCAAAAAGGATACTATCAGTCGAGTTTGCTACAACCCATCTCCGGATAGAGTGTATCTAGTGCATGCTATCTACGTTACTTTAATCTACTCCTAAAATATAAAATGAAACTAAAGCATGTCTATGATACGTCATCGAGGCATGGCATGTGTAAACTTAGGGTTTCAAGTCTTAAGAACCATTATTGTAGAAAATCACAATTTCTTTGTAATAATCATGAATGTGTAAAAATATATACTCATTCAATCTAAGACAAGAATTTCTGAACAAATATATGAACTTGTGTCAAGAATAAAACCGTTCACTCATGTACAATAATCATCAAGGTATAGTCTCAGCTTCCCCTTCATTATAATTGAATACAAATATTAAAAGCTACATTACTTGGCTAGGGTCTTGCAAGAAAAACCCTAGATACCAGTTTAGCTTCTCATGGTTGGAAGAGAGTGCATTGTTGATGTAGAATCAACCACCATGGTTATCTTCTCCGGATCTCTCGGTCTTATATGGCTTCTTCTCTTCAAATGATATATAATTCCAAAGGCTTCTATGAAATTTTAACATATGAAAAAACACCCTTCAACTGATGTGAAGTTTGGTATCTATAAGTAAAGGCCAAGGGAAACCCTAATGGTTTCCCTTTTTGGTCATTTTACACCAAAACTCATCAAAACCCTATACTCTGATATATATATATATATATATGTGTGTGTGTGTGTGTGTGTATTCACGTGTATTGAGGTGAGAAGCCGCAATTGCCACGTAGAAAACAAGTCGAGGACAATTCTGGAATTTCACAGCTCTTCAATATTATTTAACTACGCGTGGCCCGTATAACGCACGGCGCGTACACAGTGCCTACGGGTGGCACATAGCCTATCCTATGGGTGGCGCATAGCCCCATCTTCAAGGTCCGTAGGTAGTCCGTCAAAACAGCCTTTTCTAGCCATTTTTAGCTACTGAGTCCGTAGGTGGTCCATATTATTTTTCATGAAAACCACTTTTCTTGTAGTTGCATTGTTTGAATCCCCTTGACTCCACTAGAATGATTCTTGAAGTTGTGGCTTGAAAAAATACCATTTTTGCCCTTTGGGAGCCACTTTTCTCTCAAAAACACCTCTTTTAGCTCTCCTCTTGAATAAAAATGAGCAGTTCTCTAGTTAATTAACCAAAGTTTGCTTTTTTTCTTCATTAAACTCCTGAAACACGCTTAAACACACAAATGGTATAAAAACACCAAATAACGGAATTAAAAGACGTAATACACGCAAGATAGGGGCTTAAAATAGACAATATTGAGCATTTATCAGTCTCCATCTACAACTCACCGTGATAATGATGCATATGAAGCCAGAAGTCCCGGATCATATCTGCAACCACTATCGTACACGATGGAAATAAGATAGGCAATAATCGCCGTGCCCATAAACATCGAATACTCCACGTTGGCACTACCTCTACCCTCTTGAAAACATTCACATGATATATCATCTCTATCCAGTACCCCATATACATAGCTTGGTCCAATAGGTCATCCATTGTCACCATGGGGGGTACTAGTCTGTATGACTCCAACATCGATGCACTAGCAGTCGCCTGTGGCTCCGGCTGTGGTACCGATGGTGTAACTGGTGGTGAAGCGATAGACGACTCGACGACCATATGCATAGGCTCGATATGCGTCACCTTTGAAGATGATGACGACACTGCTGGCAATACCAAACGTCTACGAGTCTTAGACAGTGATCTATCCATCGGTACCGGGTCAGACGACCTCGGTCCCGCTCGTGAAGAACTCGCACCCCTAGTTTGCGGTCTCATCTTCATTCCTATAGTTGAGAATTTCAAAAATAATGAGCGAATCATTCCAGACACCGAATCAAACTCAAAATCATCAAAAAATGAACCCAATATGACATTTAAACAAACCCCCAAATCGAAAACATGCGAAAAATTTGAATTCAGCCCATTCTCTAAGCCGATAATCAAAAATTTTGAGAAATGAATTAAAACATGTTTTTGACGGGATTCGTTTGTCAATACTAGTTTAGAATGATTAAAAGAGTAATTAGAAACACAAATATCAAAAAAAAAACTCACTGAATCGAAGGATTTGATGATTTCTCCAAAAATGGGTTTTCGAGACTCTTTGAGTTCTATACATGAATCCGGATGGTTCGGGAATGGATCTGATAAAATACTGGCTTGGATTAGTTCAAAATTGGCTTAGGGTCGGATTGGGAGTGATTTGAGAGAATTTGGTGGAGAAATGAGCGAGTGGGAAATGATTTTGGGTCGAACTCATATATATAGCCGCGTCGGCTGTATTTTGAAATAACAGTCTACACTTAAGTGTAGGTAGGCATAGCTCCCCTTAGCCAAATTTTCAATTTCAGCTTCAATCCCCGTCTTTTCCCATACATCATTAAGCGTAACCACTCTTCACACGTTCCATACACCTCAAGTGATATTTCACCACACCTATCGTGACAACGAGGATGCTACGAATCGATCTTATGACTAATGAGCTTACGACACCGTCCTGCTATTACTGACTTAAGGTACAAACTACAAAACTAGGTTCAAAAACTAATTATCATCCCCTAGTTCCAATATTTAACGTCGTTGGCACGACGTTGCCACTCCTCAGTATCCAGGATCATGTTCGTGTATTGGATCAGTTAAATTGATTGATTCCACAACACACTCAGCCGACTGAATGTCGACATAATGCTTGAGTCGTTGACCATTCACCATAAAATAATTTCATGTCTCCGGATCATCAAGTTCTACTACTCCATGGGGGAAAACCTTAATAATTTGAAAATGTCCATCCCATCTCGATTGAAGCTTACCAACAAACAGCTTTAATCTCGAATTAAATAGCCATACCTTCTGGCCGAGCTCAAAGACCTTCTTTCAAATATGCTTATTATGAAATGCCTTCGTCCGAGCTTTATAAATCCGAGAATTCTCATATGCATTATTCTGCAACTTCTCAAGCTCTCCAAGTTAGCGTTTCCGCTGTGCACGGGATTTCATCAAGTTAAAGTTCAACCTTAGAACTGTCCAATACGCTCGATGCTCTAGCTTAGCATGGAGTTGACATGCCTTACCATAGACAAGCCAATACGATGTCATACCTATTAGAGTCTTGTACGCAGTCATATACGCCCACAGTGCGTCATTTAACCTCTAAGGTCAATCTTTGAAATCCACTCGCACTGTTTTCTCCAAGATATTCTTCATTTCCCTATTAGAAACTTTCACTTGTCCACTCGTCTGGGGATGATAAGGTGTACCAATCTTATTATTGATGCCATACTTCTGACATAGACCAACTAGAAAATGATTATCAAAATGTCTTCTGCTGTCACTTATTATCACACGTTGTATACCAAATCTTGAAAAGATATTGGACTGTACAAACTCCACCACTGCCTGATGGTCATCGTGTGTAGTAACTACAGCCTCTACCCATTTGGACACATAGTCAACCCTTACGAGTATGTACTCTTTATCGCCCGCTTTCAAAAATGGTCCCATGAAATCTATACCACATACATTAAATAACTCAAAGATCAAAATCGGGGTTAGAGGCATCATATCAGGTTGAGATATGGATCCCAACTTCTGACATCGCAAACACGCTTTACAATATTCAAATGAATCATTGAATATGGTTGGCCAATAGAATCCACTCTGCAACACCTTATGGCCTAATTTTTTAGCTCCAAAATGCCCTCTACATTCTAGCGTGTGGCAAAACTATAAAATACTTTGTACCTCACTTTCAGGGACACACTTTCTGATAATCTGATCAAAGCAATATTTGTATAATCGTGGATTATCCCAAATATAAAATTTAACTTAGCTAAAGAACCGGTCTCTATCATTCTTATACCAACCTTTTGGAATTTGACCTGTGGCTTTATAATTAACAATATCAACATACCACAAAATCTGTTCTACTAAAGCCACACTGAATAGATGGTCATCTGGGAATGAATCCTTAAGAGGAGTAGTTTCCTTTGTAGTCCCTAAATGATTCTTGATAAATGGTCAGCAACTACATTCTCCAAACCCTTTTTGTCCTTAATCTCCAAATCAAATTCTTGTAGCAACAAAATCCATTGAATTAGCCTGGGTTTGAAGTCCTTCTTTGTCAGTAAATGTCTCAATACAGCATGATCCGAATACGCTACCACCTTGGTTCCTAATAAATATGATCGAAATTTATCCAAGGCAAACACAACTACTAGCAACTCTTTATTCGTTGTTGTGTAGTGAATCTACGCATCATTCAAAGTCTTGCTAGCATAATACACCGCATATGGTAGCTTCTCCTTTCTCTGACCCAATACCA
Organism: Cornus suecica; assembly: GCA_963922005.1. NCBI lineage: Eukaryota > Viridiplantae > Streptophyta > Magnoliopsida > Cornales > Cornaceae > Cornus > Cornus suecica. The sequence continues at coordinate 33,777,048 of OY998241.1, forward strand.
TTCCTATGGCATAGTCTGAAGCATCATACATCAGCTCAAAAGGCAAAGACCAGTCTAGGGGTCTCATGATTGGGGTTATCGAGAGTTCTGTACAAAACTCCTCAAAAGCTCAAAGACACTCTTCATCAAAGACAGAGGTTGCATCTTTATCTAATAAGTTGTATAGTAGTCGAGCGATCTTACTAAAATCTTTAATAAATCGTCTATAAAATCCAGCATGGCCCAAGAATGATCATATCTACTCAATAGATGTGGGAGGAGGCAATTTTGAAATTAATTCAACTTTCGCCTTGTCTACCTCAATCCCTCTCTTTGATATTATGTGGCCAAGTACTATACCCTCTTGAACCATAAAATGGCTCTTTTCCCAACTCAAAATCAAGTTCGTTTCTTTACATCTTTTAAGTTCTAGTGCTAAATGTTTCAAATAGTCCTCAAAGGTTGCCCCAAAGACTGAGAAATCATCCATGAACACTTATAAGAATTTTTCCACCATGTCAGAGAATATCAACATCATACACCTTTGGAATATAGCTGGCACATTACACAAACCAAAAGGCATTCCCCTGTACACAAATGTACCATATGGGCAATTAAAGTGGTTTTCTCCTGATCAATAGGATTAATCGCCACTTGGTTATAACTGGAATATCCATCTAAAAAATAATAATAGCTCTGTCCGGCCAACCTCTCTAGGATTTTATCAATAAATGGCAATGGAAAATGATCCTTCTAGTATGAGAGTTGAGTTTTATATAATTAATGCACACACGCCACCCAGTGGTCGTGCGTTGTGGAATCAACTCACCCTTTGAGTTTGGCACAACTGTGATACTTGATTTCTTTAGTACCACTTGTGTAAGGCTCACCCATGTACTATCAGATATGGGGTAAATGATACATGCATCTAGAAACTTCACGACCTCTTTCATCACCACTTCTTTCATATTTTGGTTCAACCTTCGTTTCATCTCTCTTGATGGTTTTGTAGTCTCCTTTAAATGTATGCAATGCATGCAAATCGAGGGATCTATTCATTTGAGATCAGCAACACTCCATTCTATCACCTCTTTATTTTCAGTTAAGATCTCGACTAGACTCAATTCTTGTTCTTCCATCATCTTACATGATATGATTAAAGGAAGAGTCTTATCTGGTCCCAAAAGGACTTATTTCAGCTTATCTGGCAATTCCTTGAGTTCCAAGGTAGAAGGATATATCAGAGATGGAATCGGTGGTGTACTCGAGATTGAGGGAAACGGCTCAATTTGTGCTTTCCATGGTTGTCCATATAATGCAGTCTCTATTACAGCAATATCCTCATAGTTCAACCTCATCTGCTCATCCCAGTCATCAGGTTCATTCTCCAATCTCACTCCAGTCATTAAAGACTCCAACTCGTCTTTCTCTAAGATTCGTGGTGTGAAGTCATCCACAATGTCATCAATCTCATCAATACAAAAAACATTTTACTGACTCAGGGAGTTGATGATTAGTATCAAAAACATTCATTCGTACATTCAGGTTTCCAAATGATAGATCCATAGCCCATATTCTGCAATTGATACACAAATTGGTTGTGGCCAAGAACGGTATTCCCAATATCATAAGGATATGTTTCTTCGAGTCTTGGATAGGTTCTGTATCTAGAATTATGAAATCCACTGGAAAGTAAAACTTGTCCACCTGAACGATGACATCTTCCAAACTCCCTCTCGCTTGCTTAATTGATCTATCTGGAAGTTGAAGCACTACCGAGGTAGGATTTAATTATCCCAACCCTAGCTGCTGATAGACTGAATATGGAAGTAAGTTAACACTCGCACTTAGATCAAGAAGAGCTCTACCAATTTCCTGGTTACCAATAACACAAGGAATAGTGGGAGCACCGGGATCTTTCCTCTTAGGCGGTGTGTTACTTAATAGCAATGAACTCACTTGTTCAGTCAACAGGATTTTCTTTGGGACCTTTGATTTACATTTTTGCTTTTGAGTACAGAGGTCCTTTAAAAACTTAGCATAGGCTGGAATTTAGGCTATGATGTCTAAGAGAGGCAAATTGATCTTGACTTGTCAAAACTTATCCAACATGTTAGTCTCTTTATTCTTACCATACTTGGTTGACTCTCTAAGACATTGAGGAAATGATGTTCCTTCCTCATAACTTGCCATTTTGATAGGTGTCAAATATTAGTCATTTTGACCCCTTAACTCGCTATTGTTATGTCCTTTCATTCCATTATTTGGTATTTTTATGTTGTTTACGTGTTAAAGCATGTTTCACTAGCTTAATGAAGAAATAGAGCTAACTTTGGTGAATAAACTGAAAAGTGTGTTCTTTCTATCCAATAGAAGAGTCAATGAGGCAGTCCAAGGCAAAAATGGCTCTCGAAGGGCAAAAACGACATTTTCAGAAGTCGTTATCTTCAGCAAAAATTATTGTAGGTTTAAGACGATCATTTTGGTGCATTCACAAAGAAAATTGGTTTTACATAAAATACCTATGCTTTTAGTTTCAAAAAGTGGCGGGAAATCACATTTCTACGCTTTGACCTACGCTTGAAGCGTATGTGCGGCAAGAATTTGTGGATTTTGGAGATTTTTGCATGTTCTACCCTCGATTTAATGTGAAGATGTGCTTGTGACTCTAGACCTCTATATACATATATATACACTTATAGATAAATCAGAAGATTAGGGTTTGCATGAGTTGAGAGAGAAAAGACTAAAAAGGGCCACTTTACACCATTGCCTATATATACACGATCATATATCAGTCTGACGGGAGGATTTTCTAGAGGAGATGTTCATTAGGGTTGTTCAGTTGTGGAGGTTCACGTTCATACATTCAGAGTATTCAAAACTTAGAGATCCAAGAAGAAGACTATGGAGATCGTTTCTACATCATCGATGCAGTCACCTTCCACCATGACCAACTAACTCAGTATCTAGGGTTTTCTACCGAAATCCTAGCGAAGTAATGTAGTTCTTTCATTGTTTTCAATTGTAATGAGGGGAAACTGTTAACCATACTATGATTATTGTAATAGTTAAGAGACCGTTCTGATTTGCAATATAAAATTATATGTTTGTTCTAAATTGTTTTCTTAGATGGAATGAATGTATTATTTTGCACAACTATGATTATTCAATATGAGCAGGAACTCGAATGCTTAATTATGGTTTTCTACACAATAGTGGTAATGAAACTTGAAACCCTAGGTTGACACAGGTCGTGCCTTGACGATTTAATATAGACATGTTTTAATTCATTTTCATGCATTAGGAGTAGATTAGAGTAATATAATTGACATGCACTAGTTAGGTTAGTCATGAGAATAGTTGTCGCAATCCGGTTGATGGTACTCCATTTTGAGGTATGACCTGATTCACAGTTATGGATCTCCCTCTTACAGTTGATACAGTGAGGAATTATATTATGGGGTTAGTGGTGGAGTGATGAAAACCCTAGTTTTCTCTCTCATCTGAATCACAACCAATTTAATTTGATTTCTAGATAATTTTAGTTAAAATAGATAATTTGGTCTTTGACCACCTAAACAACCCATTCTCAGAAAATATAATTCAGTGTTTTTGAATTACTAAAGTGAACAATCTTAGTCTCTATGGGATCGATATCCCTTACTCAAGCCATTTTTTATTCCACAATTGATACGTGTGCTTGCGAAGGGTAAAACCTAGAGTCGTTAAGGTGTTATTTTTAACCACATATTTTTACACACCTGACGATGTATCATCTTTTTGGCGTCGTTGTTAAGGACTTAGTATTGTTCAAATAGCTTTAGTAATTTATTTGCATTGCGTTATTATAGTTGTAGTTAAAGTTAGATTTTTGTGTGATTGACAGGTACTCTAAGAACATAGAAGGGAAAAGCAAAGCTTCTAAAGTTGCGTCTGAAACTTTTATGAGTTTTAGTGTTACCTTGATTTTTGCATTTAATTCTAGCTTGATTTTTTGTTTATAGTTAAAGTAGTTTAGAAGTAGTTAATTTTGTTAAATTTTATTTCACAAAATTTCGAAAAGAAAAATAGTTATTTGAGTAGCGTATGACCGATAGATCGTCCCGTTCTAATTTTAGCACTGTGTTAGTCGAGTACGATCCTGAGATCGAAAAGAGCCTACCCGCCAAGGGCACCAGAGACATCCCTGAAAGGATATTACGCTCCCGATGCGTACGACTCCTATGCTGATTTTTTGGAGGAAGAAGGAGTGAAACACTTAGAGATCAAGACAAGTATGATTAATATGCTTCCAAAATTTCCAGGCCTTAGAATAGAGGACCCATACCAGTACATCAATGATTTCCTAGAGGTAACCTTTACTGTTAGGTATGACAATTTGACTAAAAATGACTTGCAAATGAGATTATTCCCTTGGTCATTGAAAGAGAAAGCTAAAAGATGGTACATCAAATTAGCAAAAGAAATTAAAATTGATTGGAAAGCTCTTAAGAGAGAATTCATAGAAATGCATATCCCATAGGAAAGACCTTTAAAGCACAAGATGCAATCAAAAGCATTAGGCAGTTACCTGGTGAACATTTTCATGATGCTTGGGAGAGAGATAATGAAATTTTGTATAAGTGTCCCCACCATAGGTTTTCTGAATAAGATATTGCTAAATATTTCTACATGGGACTTGGAGAGATGCATAAGACTTTAATAGATGAGGCAACATGAGGTCAGTTTATCTTGAAACCAGCTAAAGAACTTTTGAAGATATTTGATAATATCAATGAAAATACAATTCAATATCAATCTGAGTTGAGGTCTAAAGGTGGACAACAGGATAGGAGATCTGAGAAATCTTATGTTATAGACCATGATGATGTGAGAGATACCATGGCATTATTTGGAAAAAAAATTAGAAGAATTGAAAAGTTTATACAGTGAAGTCATTCCCTTCCTAGAGAGACGTATGAAGTCAAAGCGGAGTATTCCCAAAATGAGTGTCACGAGATAATGGTTGTTGATGCTAACGCATCGTGGAACTATTCCAGTAATGCTCCTTTCACCAACTCATACACTTCCAATGCTAGAAATCACCCACTTTTGTCGTACAAATCTACCAATGTAGAGAATCCACCATCAAGGTCCCAATAGGGACAATCATCTAATCAACAACCAAGATTCACAGACATATAGCAGTCATATAACCCACAACCAGGTTCACCGAGAGACAATAATCATATAACCAATAGCCAAGGTTCCAACAGAGTCAACAATCATTCGACTCACAACCAACAATCATGGCTAGAAATTCTCAGTCCAATTACCAACCCAGAACATCCAATAATTCCCAAGCTCTCCAATCATTCAAGAATTCCCAAGTTTTTCAGCCATTCAATAATTCCCAAGATCTTCATTCATTCAATAACAATCAGGTTGTGCAGCCATCTAATTACTAAACCCAGCCTCAAAGAAGCCAAACTCCTCCACCCGATTTCTAGACTAATAGGTTAGAGCAAGTTATACTGGACATTCATAACAAGCTAGGCATTCATACTCAATCATTGGCACAACTACATTTACAGATGGGCCAAATGGAAAATGAGAGGAATATAAAAGAACCAGGAAAATTACCTAGTCAGCCGATCACTAACCCAAAGCCACAACAAGCACTAGAGCTCGGATCATTTCTCAATGAACCTAATGAAATGGTTTAAGAAATTACGACTCTAAGAAGTGGTAGTGAAATGGTTAGTAGAGTGGAGGCAAAGCATGAAGAGAGGTTACAGAAAATAAAGGAAGCCGAACAAGAGAAGAGGAAGGAAGCTGAAGAATAGCAGAGGAATGAGGCTGTAGGGAAAAAGGCTGAAAGAGTATAGAAAGACCAACCATCAGTGGAAGACAATGTCGATCAGATATTACTTGAAGAGCCAAAAAGAACGAATTATGAGGAGGTAGTGCCATTTCCTCAGCGTCTTAGAGAGCCGGTAAAGTATGGAAAGCTGAAAGAATCTGATATGTTGGAAACATTCCAACAAATCAAGATTAATTTACCTTTCTTAGATGTAATTGCCCAAATACCGCCTTATGCTAAGTTTTTCAAGGATATATGCACCTAGAAGTGAAATAGCAAACAAAAATACTATTGACTAAACAAGTGAGTTCATTGTTTTTAAGTGATACTCCACCTAAGAGGAAAGATCCCGGTGCTCCCACTATTCCATGTGTCATTGGTGACCGGGAAATTGGTAGAGCTCTTCTTGATATAAGTGCAAGTATTAACTTGCTACCTTATTTAGTCTACCAACAGCTAGGGTTGGGTGAGCTCAGTCCCACTGAGGTCATACTTCAATTTGTTTATCGATCAGCCAAGCAAACAAGAGGAATTCTTGAAGATGTCATTATTCAAGTGGGCAAGTTTTATTTTTCGGTTGATTTTGTTGTCCTAGATACATAACCTATCCCTAACTTAAAGAAACACATTCTAGTACTATTAGGAAGACCATTCTTGGACATGGCAAATGCATGTATTAGCTACAGAACCAGAGCCATGGATCTGACATTTAGAAATATAAAGGTTAGGATGAATGTGCTCGAAGGAAGCCACCAATTGCCTAAATCAGGGGAATGTTTCCAGATTAATGAGTACGATGAACTGGATGATATCATAGCAAATTTTGCGACTCAAATCTTGGAGAAGGACTAGCTGGAGTCATTTATGATTAGAGAATGGTCGGATGAGAAAATGGTTGATTGGGAGTCACATTGGAAGTTCAAAATGAAGAGTTGGATGAGATGGAGACTGCTTTATACACTCAACCATGGCGGGAGCCGGTTGAACCGCTTCCGATAGTTTCAAATACTCCATCAATTCCATCCTTAACTACTCCTCCTATTTTGGAACTTAAGGAACTGCCTGAAAAGCTGAAATATGTTTTCTTGGGACCCGGTGAGACTCTTCATGTGATCATATCTTCAAAATTGACAGAAAAATAGGAATCGAGTTTAGTCGAGGTTCTGAGTAAGAACAAAGAGGCAATAGGATGGAGCATTGCTGATTTGAAAGGCATAGACCCCTCGATTTGCAACATCACATACATCTTGAGGAGGATGCGAAGCCATCAAGAGATATGCAACAAAGGATGAATCCAAATATGAAAGAGGCGGTGATGAAAAAAGTGGTGAAATTGCTAGATGAGGGTATCATTTACCAGAAAAGATCATTTTCCTTTGCCATTCATTGATCAAATCCTGGAGAGGTTAGTCGGGCAGAGCTATTAATGTTTTCTGGATGGGTATTCTAGCTACAATCAGGTGGCGATTGATCCTGTTGATCAGGAGAAAATAACTTTTACTTGTCCATATGGCACGTTTGCTTATAAACGGATGTTGTTTGGTTTTTATAATGCGTCAGCAACATTCCAATGGTGTATGATGTCTATCTTCTCTAACATGGTAGAGAAATTTCTTGAAGTGTTCATGGATGACTTCTCAGTTTTTGGGAAAACCTTTGAAGACTATTTTAAACATCTAGAATTGGTACTTAAAAGATGCAAGGAGATGAATCTAATCCTAAGATGGGAAAAGAGCCATTTTATGGTTCAAGAGGGAATAGTACTGGGACATATTGTATTAAAGTGAGGGATAGAGGTAGATAAAGCAAAAGTTGAATTAATTTCAAAATTGCCTCCTCCCACATCTGTTAAGAAGATACGCTCTTTTCTGGGCCACGCCGGATTTTACCGAAGGTTTATTAAAGATTTCAACAAAATCGCCCGGCCATTATGTAACTTATTGAATAAAGACGTGACTTTCATCTTTGACGAAGAGTGCCTTCATGCCTTTGAGGAGCTACATACTCAACTTTCCTCAGCTCCGATTATTCATCCACCAGATTGGTCTCTACCATTTGAACTCATGTGTGATGTTTTTAACTATGCCATAGGAGCTATGTTGGTTCAGAGAAAAGATAAGTTGACATATGCCATTTACTATGCCAGTAGGACTCTAAATGAAGCTCGAATGAACTACATAACTACCGAGAAGGAGTTGCTAACAGTTGTCTTCACCTTGGATAAATTCCGATCATATCTATTGCGTGACAAGGTTGTTGTTTACTCGGATCATACCGCTCTGAGGCATTTGCTGACAAAGAAAGACTTTAAGCCTTGATTGATTAGGTGGATTCTATTGTTACAAGAATTCGACCTGGAAATCAAAGATAAAAAGGGTTCAGAGAATGTTGTTGCGAACCATTTATCAAGGATTATTGTCAAATCCATAAAGGAAATTACTCCTCTTAAGGATTCTTTCATGGATGAATAATTTTCAATGTGGCTATTATGGAACAAATACTGTGGTATGCTGACATTGTCAATTATAAAGCCACAGGTCGAATCCCAAAAGGATGGTCTAAGAATGAGAAGGACTAATTCTTTAGCCAAGTCAAATTATATATATGGGATAATTTGCGTTAGTACAAGTATTGCTCTGATCAGATTATCAGAAAATGCATCCCCGAGAGTGAGGTGCAAAGAATACTAACATTTTGTCACATGTTGGAGTGTGGAGGGCATTTCGGAGCTCAGAAGACAACCCACAAGGTGCTGCAAAGTGGATTTTACTAGCCTTCTATATTAAGGATGCTTTCGAGTTTTACAAGGCATGTCTGCGATGTTGAAAGCTTGGATCCATATCTCGACGAGACATGATGCCTTTAACCCCTATTTTAATTGTAGAATTATTTGACATATGTGGTATTGATTTCATCGGACCATTTCCAAAAGCAGATAAGAATGAGTATATACTTGTGGGGATTGATTATGTTTCAAAATGGGTAGAAGTTATAGCCACCAAACGTGTTAACCATGACATGGTGGAAGAGTTTGTAAAGTCAAACATTTTCTCATGATTTGGTATGCCAAGAGGTTTTATCAGTGATGGTGGAAGCCATTTTGACAACCAATTTTTTCCTACTCTGTGTGAGAAGTACAGTGTCACTCATAGAATTGGTATGCCATATCACCCCCAATCACAAGGTCAATTGGAGGTTTCTAATAGGGAGATTAAAAATATCTTAGAAAGGACTATGCGTCCGGGTTTAAGGGATTGGTCGAGAAGGCTAAATAATGCACTTTGGGCGTACAAGATTGCGTTTAAGACATCAATTGGTATGTCACTATATCGTCTTGTGTATGGTAAAGCATGTCACCTTCCGTATAGCTGGAACACCGAGCATATTGGGCTATTCGGAGACTGAATTTTGATATAAAGAAAGCAGGTGAGCAGCGGAAACTCTAAGTTCAAGAGCTTGAGGAGTTGAGAAATAATGTGTAACACCCTGCATTTTCCTTCACTTTTCCAGAATTCTTTTCCAAGTATTAACGTTTTGTGACGTCACTTATTCATGACGTCTTGTGTATTATCGGTACGTGTAAATTTTTCGTGTTTAAGTTTTGGACCTAACGGGACGACTTCGTGGTATTTCATTTCCGGCTTCATGGATTTGAGTGTTGTCAATGATTATGTAGGTTCATGCAACGGTTTCTCGTTGGAGCTTCGGCAATCATGTTGTGTTCCCGAACGTGTTATCATAGTTTATTGTAGACGTTCGGTGTATCACTTATGTGAATTGTTTGCTATATTTTCATTTTGTGAATAATGAAAATTATTAGAAATGATTTCGAGAAAGAAATGACGTAGGGGTATATGAGTATTTTCATATTTGGAGCACTTAGTGAAAAGTGTAGAGATTTGGCCAAGTGTTGGGCTATGAATGGCATGTTTGTAATTAGAGAGGATGGCAAGGGGTAGAAGGTAATTAAGAGGCTTGATGGCACTCTTGTAATTAACCCTAAGTTGGGAAGAATTTGGTCATTTCCCCATTTCAAGTGGTGTCTCATTCCTAGCCCTTGATTTCATTATCCCATCTTTGTTTTAGACCCTTGGATCATAAGGCCTTGTTTGGTTGGCACTTAAATGCAATAATCCATTATTCTTGGTCTTTCACTAGGCAAGACTTCATGTCAACCATTGGATGGTTTATTCATTCCCATATTTATTCTAAGCCCTTGGATGATAAGACCTTGTTTGACAAATTAATGGGTTTTGTGAGTGGTGTAATAAGGTTTCCAATGGAAAGACTTATTCTCAGCCCTTGGATTCATTTTCTTTTTCCCCATTTTTGTTTTGGGCCATTGGATGGTGAGAGGGGTGAGTGGGAAATCTCTACACATATGTGGTGTGTTAGTCTTTCATTGCAAGACTTTTCATCCTTTCTCCTCCATTTTCTCTCATTCTTTCTCTCTTTGTTCTTCTCCACTTATGGGTGGAATTCATCACCCTAAGTTGAGAGTTTGATGTGGCCATCAACATAGAAGATGTTCATGGTGTTCTTGTCTTCGGTTTGAGCTAAAGATGGGTAAGTGTTCTTCCATCCTTGTGTGTTTCCATATCAAATTCTAGTTTAGGGTTTCTTGTTAGATAATTTGATGACTCTTGTTTCCCTCTTGTATTGGAGTTGGATTCATGATTAGGAGGCTATGGTGAAGTTTTCCACCAGTTTGCTCCTTGGATTTCAGTTGGGGAAAATCTAGGGTTTCATGGGCCTTGCTTGGTAGTTGTTGTGTTTTGCTCTTCAAGAGGTAGGGGAAAACTTCCTAACTAGTCATCTTATGATTGTATGAGTATGAGTTTGATTCTAGGATTCCTAAACCTAGATATATTTTTGCTAAGTGTATACTTGAAAAATATGAATTTGGGGTTTTATGTATTAATGTGCTATAATCCATATTATGTTGTACTTGAGATAGATATGATGTATGCTAGATGGGTTATATGTTTTGGAGATAGAAGTATGCTTGTATTACTATATGTATATATATGGTATTGATGTATATATGTATAAGAGTAAGTATACATATAGGGTTTTGAGTATAGGTAGTGTAGCCTTGATAACGTATATAGGTTAGCTACTTTGTTGATGGAGTTGGAATGTGTAACTTAGAGCATTATTCTAGTTTTCCCATTCTTGTGAATTTGGAGATTTCTATATTGAACATTAAACTTATGTATGAAAATGAGTTATTGTGTTGATTAAATTGCTTTAATGAGAATAAAAGCATGTTAAATGAAAGGTAAAGTTATTTATAACTTTATGTGTATTAAAGGATAATTTGATGATTTGGGATCATGAGTGGTGTATGAAAAAGTACCTTTGTTGATAATTATTTTAAATGAAATTTAAAAGCATGTTGAATGGTGAAAAACATTCATGTGGATATTTTGGGAATGTTGTTATAAATAGATGTGATACATATTTATGTGATGCATGGGTCATTGAGGACATAGTGCATGGGTTCACCTTTTGTATTGAGAACTTAATTGGTGTTGGGCTACGCCCGATCGTGTAACCTTGGATGAGTAGTCTTGTGTTGAATCTTCGCAACAACTAGCCAGGAGGTGTCCCCCACCTATGGAACTAAAAAGCCAAAAATGTGATATAGGGTGGGACGTCCCATTCTCAAAGTCGCAGGTCGTCTCATGCATTCGGTATACGAATCTTTTGCCATGGGTCGTCTCGTGCAACCGTCTTCCTTGTTAAAGTGATAGAGAGAAAAATCACTTGGGAATAATCAGTGTGGTACTCTTTCTCAGTGTAAACGGGTAGAGTACGTATTCGTTGTACTGTTGTGGGAACAGTGTGTACCATGAGGTGTGTGAGTCACATTGCATTTGAGTTGCTAATATGTGATTTATGTTGACATGTGTATCATGATATTACTCTATGTGGTTGAGGAGCCTATTTAATGTGAATTTTGATGTATACAATTCATATGTTATTAAAATGCTCAAATGAAATGAAAGGATGTAAAAATATGTTTTGCATGCCTTGTTAAAAATATAATGTGAGATAAATTATTATACTTGTTGTTATGTGCTTATATACCTTAGGGGGGTGATATAAGTTGGTTTAATGACTTTTTTGTGATAAGTAAAGTTTGTTATGGCTATTGAGTTGAATGTGGGTTGAATCCTTGAGAAGGCGGTTGATGGTCTTGTGGTATAGTTAGCATTGGTGTAGCAACGTGTCGTCAATTGTGTTATTGATTTTTTGGTCATGATAGGGGAAGTTATGAGAAAACCGAGTTGATTGGGTGTTGATAGCCCTATGACATTGTTAGAAACCTAAGTAAGATGGTTTCGACTGTGAGATTGAGGTTGAAAGAATCGGAAGGCGTTCTTGGTTGAAACTAGTTGGTTCTGTGGCAACGGCCACTAGGGTTCCTTTAGCGATCTTAAGGATTTGAATGTCATCAGAGATTTTATCATTCATGGTTAAGTCATTATAGGATTTCTGAGTTGAATGTGAAGTGAAGTGTAGTTGGATTAGGGTTAGAGTCATTGTGTATAGCCACTCACCTTATTCCTTTGAGTTGCCACTTACTCACGTTTCTTGATTCTCTTATTCCATTTGAGCATCTGTAAATATGTTTTGGTTTTTCGATTTGTTTCCCCGAAAACGGATTTTTCATAAAACTTGCATTTAAGCTTATTCGGTCTTTAAGTGAAAAACTCGCTTTCGCCTACCCCATGATGCCGACAAAAACTTTGAGTTTTGAAATGATTTTAAAGTCATGAAATAAAATATTTTGACTTTTGAAAGTCGGCGGTGTACGAAACGGAGATCGGGGGCAAGACGGTTAGTTTTACGGATTTTCAAGAAAATGTTTTTGATAAATCTAAACCGAGATTAAATGATATTTTCTCTTTTCTAAAAGTTCACAAATGAGTTGAGGACTTTGCCTCATGATTCCTAAGCGTTTAAGATTGGTTGGGATTTATTTTTGAAGTTTCATATTGAAGCAGTCGATTACTGGAAAAATTGATTTTTCTGAAAATTTGTGTTAATTTTCGTCCTTGGGCAGCCAACTACCAAAGAGCGGGCAGCCGACTCTTGAAAATTCAGCCATGTTATGACCATTTTTTGAAACTTCATTTCTCTCACCTCGTAACTCGGATTGAGGTTCCATTTGTTCCTATGGCTTCTGCTATGTACAAAATTTGTTTTTAAAACTTGAAATAATTATTTTACATCTGAAATGACTGTTTTACCCTTGGTGAAAGAGGGGTACTTCAACTTTCCATTTTTATCGACGTTGTCCGATACCGTTTTCAAAAATGTATATCTCTCGCCTCGTAGCTTTGATTGAGGTACCGTTTGTTTCTAGGGCCTAACCTATGTCCAAATATTTGATATAAAATTTAAAATCATTTATTTGAACTTGAAATGACTATTTTAGCCTTGGTGCAAGAAGGGTACTTTAACTTGCTGGTTGGGTTGGAGTTGTTCGATACCCTTTTCAAAAAATTCATATCTCTCACATCAGGGCTTTGAATTCTGTTCCTTTTGTTTCTATGGTTTAACCTATGTCCAAATAGGTGGGGTAACCTTTGAAAGTACATATTTTCACTTTAAATGACCATTTTACCCTTGGGCGAACATGTGACCTTTGAGTGGTCAGTGTGATGGGTTATTCAATCCATTTCACTTCCTTTTGTTGTTTGGCAACCTTTATGAAGTCCCTTAAATTGATGTGATTGTTTTAACCCTGTATTGGGTTTACGGATGTCGGTAGTTACATGTGAGGTGATTGATAGTATGAGTTGATACTGATTTGAGGTTTTGGAGGTCGATATGCTTGTGGCCAAGGAAGTGTGAGTGTTATCCTTCCTGGAGTGTTATGAATAGGAGTGTTTTTCCCATGTTTTGGTGATAGATGTTGTGTTGATTATCAGTGTGGGACTGGCGGGTACGAGTCGTAGTGATCTATGAGGGGGTCTATACTACGTGTCTTGTATTGGTTGTATATCTATATATATATATATATATATATATATATATATGCACATATATATATAGGTGTGAGTTATTATATGTTGTTGTGATATAGCTTCATTACGTGCTAGTTGCCCAAATTATTGATGCATGGTAGGGGACTAGGGGAATGTGTTTTCAGGGTCTCGTATTGGCGTGATTGCCATATGGGACATTTGACTAGCCTAGGATAGATGCATGTATATGGGTTGGTTCGCACTCGACTTAGACATTCGTAGGATGTAATAGTTACGATTCCTTTCTCCTACGGGGCTTAGATGAGCTCACCCCGGCGTTCGATTGCCTGGCATCCCAAATGTCAATTTTTAGGAAAGGTTTCGGCTATGGACAACTTGGAGTGCAGGATGGCTTATGGCACGGATGTTGTTGCGGGAATTGGGATGTTCGTACGTAGAGTTGTTCCTTTTCTTTTCCTTTACTTGTCCCCTGTATTGGGACTGCTGTTGTATTTTCATGGGAGCCAGTCTATTGGCATATCCCTTCCTTGTATTGGCATCGTTGCATCGTTGTATAGATGTATTTTTTTGGCACCTCGATATGCCTTGTGTATCATTTGGTTAGCTTCCGCTTTGTTTGTGTATGGAATTATTATTGTTAATAATATTCCATTCAGTTTATGGTAATAATATTCTTAAAATTGGTCGCTCATTTTATAGATCACGACCCAGATGTCCCGGTTCGGGAGTCTTTGGAAATTCGGGGCGTGACATAATGCGTATGAAAACTCTCGGATTTATAAGGCTAGAACAAAAGCGTTTCATGATAAGCATATTAGAAAGAAATTTTTTGAGTCTGGCCAAAAGGTTTGGCTGTTTAATTCGAGACTCAAGTTCTTTCCTACTAAGCTCCAATCGAGATAGGATGGGCCATACAAGATTACGAAGGTTTTTCCCCATGGAACCGTGGAGCTCGATGATCCTGACATTGGAAAGAAGTTTGTCGTGAATGGACAAAGATTGAAGCATTACATAAAGGTTCAACCAGTCGAGTATGTGGTAGAAACGATTTATTTAACTAAACCACCACCTGAGCTGGATAAGCTTGATCTGGAGTATTGAGAGGCAATAACGTCGTACCAACAACATTAAATATTGGTACTAGGTGATGAAGAGTAGCTTTTGATCCTAGTTTGTACTTGTAAACGGTAATTTAGTCATTTCGGTGTTTAAGATCGAGTTGGTAAAATCGAGTCGCGAGGCCATCATCATTTGAGTAGGAAGTGTAAATTGAGCCAAGAAGATGAGCTAGGGGTATGTAGGAAGCATTGAGAGTGGAAGGGGTTGAAGATGACATTTGAAGACAAAAACGTTTTTGGGCCACGTGGACCTACGCTTCAAGCATAGGCCCATCTACGCTTCAAGCGTAGCGACAAGCCTGTTATAAAACAGACCCGTCAAGTCATTCCTTCCATTTCCATTCAAACACTTCTCTCTCTCATTTCTCCACCAATCTTTACGAGGTTTGTTTCTACCGTTTACTCCTCTGATTCCTTATCATCCTTTAACGGGGGATTGTCAAATTAGTTTGTGATTGATCCGGATTCGCATGAAGAACTCGAAAAGTCTCTAAAACTCATTTTTTGGAAAATCATCATTTCTATCCATTTGGTGAGTTAAGTTCCATTATTTTGATTTCAAAAGACTTATTTAACTATTCTAAACTAGTATTGATAAACGAATCCGATCAAAAACGTGTTTTGATCCTTTTTCCAAAAGGTTGAGTTTTTCAACTTTGAAAGCGAAATGAATATCGAATTTTCGGGATGACGGCTTATTTAATCGTCGTATTGGATATATTTAGATTAGTTTGAGTTTAATTCGGTGTTCGAAACAGTATCGCTTACTTTTTGAAATTTTGATATTATAGGTATGGCAAGGGTTAAGGGCGCAATGAGGCGAGTGGCCAAGGCGGCTAGACCAATAGACTATGATGTTTGGTAGAGGTCGAGATCATCATCTCTCGACCGAGCACCTATTCTCCACTGGATTACACGCGCAGCGAGACCACAGTATGTCGATTCTGCATCTTCATCTTCCTCATCTTTTAAGGCGGAGGTACCAGAGAGCTCTATACAGGGACGCGAGATCCTTTTGCCACATGGTCGACTTATTGTTGATCTAGTTACTCCACGGGCACCATCACCACCACTTATGTCAGAGCTGCAGGCTAAAGAGATAAAGGAGGATATTGAGAGTGATAGTGTCGAGCAGGAGGATGATGCCGATGAGGAGGATGTTGATCGTGCAGATGAGGGGGTACCTGAGCCACCTGTAGAGAGTGACCCCGGAGTTTTGACTACATTTTTACTTGTGCCCCGGACAATATCAGTTGAGGGTTTACTAGGCCGGGCGATCCGAAAGGGGTACTAGCAGGAGAATACATCTTTATTAAGGATATTTGAGGGATTACAACATGTACCTTCCTAGACGATAGGTTGGCTAAGGGCCCGTCGATTATTACCTATTCTTGCCCTGGCTACCCCGCATATTTGTGAGAATATGATCCGGGAGTTCTGGCTACAGATGCATTATTTCAGTAAAGGGATGAGACTACGGATAGTGGTCTGAGGTACTGAGATCGAGATTACTCCCCAGACTATCGTTGATGTATGGGGTATTCTGGACGACTGTCCACCCGAGTTAGCTGCTAAGTTCCCACCTATGCCCGAGGTACTACCATCTATTTTCGATCTTGTTGTACTTCAAACCGCAGGGCAATGGGCTGATAGGCATATCACCTGATGCTCTAGTTTTGGGATGTGATAGTCTGGTCCCAGATTCTTCCTCACTGTCATACTACAAGTGTTATGCACCATTTCCGGCCCTCCACTATGCTTTCGAGTTTGGGTGGTGGATTTCTATTACCCATATTTTGTCGGAGGGTCTGTATACACATTATATCCATTTATGCAAGGAGACCAAGGTTCGGTAGTGTCTATTTCTCATTCGATTCCCATGCTTAGTGATGAAGTTAATGATGGATGCTGAGATTGAGATGGATACGGGTGAGCAAGATAGATTCAAAGATGTTTCCCCGTGTGCTAGAGGGATGTGGACCGGTGTCTGGACCCAGTTGCATGGGGATGTTATAATGAGACAGAGACCAGGGTTCGGTCTATTACCAGCCCTGGATGCACATGCTTAGGCGCAGGCTGATGATGCTGGATAGGCTGATGCGGGTATGGCTCAAGATGCTCAGGTCGCTGATGACGATGATGATATGCCACAATTACCAGTTATTGAGGAGGAGGTTGTGTTGCCAAAGGCACCTGCGGGTGGTATTATTCCTCTATCTCAGGCACAGTTTAATGCTCTTATTGCACGGATGCAGGGGATAGAGCAGCCTTGGCAAAGGAGAGAAAAGCTAGGCAACATGAGACAGTGCATCGTTGATGAGATTAAAGGCAGTTATTTTATAGGATTGATCATATGAGTCAGCATATGGGTGTGCAGATTCCACCCACACCACCGACCTCTGATGATGAGGCTTAGTATAGTTTTAGTTATGTTTTTGTTTTAATTTTGTTTCATTTTTATTTTTTACATTGGAGATAAATTGTCGAGCGAATAGTTTCATATAGGGCTTTGTGACCACTTGGACCATTATTTTCTAAATGTTTATGTTATTTTCTTAGTGTATAAAATAGCAGTTTTTATAATCAATCGTATTGCGTTAGAAATATCCCCGAATGTTTATGCTTATTTTACATGTGATGATAGTTTGAATTATTTTGAAATGTTATATCGCACTATGCGAACATTTGTGCATTTTAAGTTTGGGGGTGTATGTGGTTTATGGGTTGGATTCATCAGAAGAGTGTTAAAGTCTAAAAAAAAAATTCCAAGCCAACCTACGCTTAAAGCATAGGGTACTACGTGGTGGATTTTGAAAAAATGAAAATTCTCCCTGTTTGAGCAGTGTTTTGGCCTGGTTTGTATATGTATTTGTATTAGGATTTGTTTAAGGTATTTTTAGAATTTTTGTAGAGGTTTTAGAGTAATCTTAATCTGACAAAGAAGTGGAATGAAAGTACAAGTTGGAGTTGGATTATTAATTGCTTCTACTTTCCTATTCAGCCAAGGGTTTTAAATCATTTTCCTCTTTGATTTTCCTACATCTATCTATAAATACACCTATAGAGAAGGCAAAATATATAATTCACAATAATTAAGAAATAAGGCTAGATTCTATTTTTCTATTATTTTTCTTCTTCTTTCTATTCCGAGAGTGTGAGGATGGCTAGTGATCATGAGAATTATTCTGACCCGGAGGAATTCATTGAGGGTGAAAAATAGTATGTAGAGGCCAAAAGTTCAAATAAATGAGTAACAAGCCATAAAAGAAGAAAAACCACACCAAGATCGTTTCTGAAGTACAGGCTGCAATTTGAAAATGTAGTGAAAAAATAATTTTTCCACAATAAAAGGGGAGATGAGGAGATGTTATGGTTAAAATGGAGAAAAGTAGAAAATTATTTTGAGAAAATAAAATACAAAAAGTAATTCTTTGATCTGGGTAATCGGGCCTTGGTATCACCAATATCACTGTTCATGTTTAAATGGGAGAAAACTAATAAGCATAAATCTCATAGAAGAAGCTCGGGCCAAGTTGGTCAGGACTAAATATCCTCGCTGGAAGTTCGGAGCTTAGAAAGACAAAAAGGGATGAAAAGTGGAAAGATGGAAAGAGTACGTTTTTATTAAAAATAGAAAAGTTTGATCAATGAAGTAGGATAAGAGAAACTGAAATATCATAGTCGAGTGTTCACAAGATCACGGAAGGTTGTCTAGATTCAGAGTAGAAAGTAGCGAAATCATTCACTTTAGTGGAAACCATTCAGGATACGAAGCTTGATATAATTGTTGTTCGATAGTGAGTGGGAGTATTTGCATCCATACTATCTTTTGCATTATATCATAATTTAATTGAACTTGTGTGTGAACTCATGATTGCGTGATTATAGAAAACTGAGATGTTTGTAGGTACCATCACTGGAAACCTTCATGACACTTCACTCATCCACTAGGGGTAACCTAGGGGTTTAAAAGGCTTGTTACACGTGCTAAGTGTAATCGTTGACCCTCATGAAAGCAAGAGATTAGGTTAGGTTAGTTAGAGTAAATAGATTAAAATTCATCACAAGAAAGTTCCCTGAGTTTATTACTAAGGGACTAGCAATATGTAAGTTTGGGGGTGTGATAGGTGTCAAATATTAGTCATTTTGACCCCTTAACTCGCTATTGTTACGTCATTTCATTCCATTATTTGATATTTTTATGTTGTTTGCATGTTAAAGCATATTTCAGGAGCTTAATGAAGAAATGGAGCAAACATCGGTGAATTAACTGAAGAGTGTGTTCTTTCTATCCAAGAGGAGAGTCAATGAGGTAGTCTGAGGCAAAAATCGCTCCTAGAGGGCAAAAGGGCATTTCCAGAAACCGTCATCTTCAGCAAAAAGTATCGTGGGTTTAACACGGTCGTTTTGGTGCTTTCACAGAGAAAAGTGGTTTTCCATAAAATACCTACACTTTTGCCTACACTTTCAGTTTCAAAAAGTGGCTGAAAATCACATTTCTACGCTTGGAGGTACTCTTGGACCTACCTTGAAGCGTAGGTCAGCTACGCTTGAAGCGTATGTGCAGTAAGAATTTGTGGTTTTTGAGATTTTTACATGTTCTACCCTCGGTTCGATATGAAGATGTGCCTGTGACTCCAGACCTCTATATACATGTATATACACTTATATATCATAATATTAGGTTTTGCATGAGGTTGAGAGTGAAAAGATTGAAAAGGGCCTCTTTACACCATTGCCTATATATACACGATCATATATCAGTGTGACGGGGGAATTTTTTAGAGGAAACGTTCATTAGAGTTGTTCAGTTGTGGAGGTTCACGTTCATACATTCAAGTATTCAAAACCTAGAGATCCGGAGAAAAAGACTATGGAGATCGTTTCTACATCATCGATGCAGTCACCTTCCACCATGGCCAACTAACTCGGTATCTAGGGTTTTCTAGCAAAACCCTATCCAAGTATTATAGTTCTTTCATTGTTTTCAATTGTAATGAGGGGAAAGTGTTGACCATACTATGATGATTGTAGTAGTTAAGATACCGTTCTAATTTGTAATATAAAATTATATGTTTGTTCTAAATTCTTATCTTAGATGGAATGAATGTATTATTTTGCACAACTATGATTATTCATTATGAGCAGGAACTCGGATGCTTAATTATGGTTTTCTACACAATGGTGGTAATGAAACTTGAAATCCTAGGTTAACACAGGGCATGCCTTGGTGATTTAATATAGACATGCTTTAGTTTATTTTCATGTATTAAGAATAGATTAGAGTAATATAATTGGCATGTACTAGTTAGGTCATTCATGAGATGGATTGTCGCAATCCGGTTGATGGTACTCCTTTTTGGGGTCGTATTTAGCTATTTGCGGTACAACCTGATTCACAGTTATGGATCGCCCTCTTACAGTTGATACAGTGAGGAATTATATTTACGGTTAGTGGGGAAGTGATGAAAACCCTAGTTTTTTCTCTCATCTAAATCACAACCAATTTAATTTGCTTTCTAGATAATTTTAGTTAAAATAGATAATTTGGTCTTTGACCACCCAAACAAACCATTCTCAAAAAATATAATTAAGTGATTTTGAATTGCTAAAGTGAACAATCTTAGTTTTTATGGGATCGATATCCCTTACTCAAGCCATTTAATATTCTACAATTGATATGTGCGCTTGCGTAGGGTAAAATCTAGAGTCATTAAGGTGTTATTTTTAACCACATATTTTTACACACCTGACGTCGCATCACATTTATGCCTCTTCTAGTAATGTCTGATCAATATCTTCCTCCACCTGAGGTTGATCTTTCTAAAAAATTTCAGTCGCCTTACGCTTATTCATCCTCTCTTCATGTTGCTGCTCAACCCTGTTATCCGCCTCCTTTCCACTTCTTAAAGTTGTTATGGCTTAAACTGTCTCATGGTTATTTTTAGTGAAAGTCCAAGCTCCATCACCTGTTTATTCTTCAGGTTGGCCACCGACTAGCTAGGCAATCTTCCTTCCTCTTGTTTATTTAGCACGTTAGCTACTTGACCAATCTGAGTTTCTAGCTTTGCAATGGCTTAGGAATGAGAGCCTATCATGTTCTGCAAGTCTTTTAAAGTATGTGTCAGATCATTGTCAAAGCCCGGCGGTCTAGGTGGTGGGGTTTGACTTCTTTGAGGTTGAGACTGGTAATTAAAAGGTCGAATGACTTGAGAATTAGGCTAAAAATTACGAGTCATGATTGTTGGTTGAGAATTGAATGATTGTTGTTTCTGAGTGAAATTTGGTTGAGGATTTTCCACATTTTGAGAATGATATGATAAATATAGATGACTTTGCCAATTCGAATTGTATGTATTAGAAAAATGAGCATTATTCGAATTGGTCCATGCTACATTTACTTCAGCGGCAACTATTTCATTACCCTAATACTCATTTTGGGAAAAGTCAGGTCCTAATTCTAGGACTTCTCTTGGGGTTGACTGGCTTAGATTTATGAACTTATCAAGCTTCTTTCCTAATGCGGCTACTTGTTCTCTGACATCATCATTATTTCTATCTATGTTAAACGCTTTGTTAGATCTCCTTTTGAATCCATCTCTAGCACGCATCTCAGATTCATGCTGAATCGAGTTGTCGTTCACATTGTCAAATAGCTTCAAGATTTCGTCTGTTGGCCTCAGTGTAAATTGACCTCCTACTGCTGCATCAATTAGATTTTTATGTGTGGCACCAAGTCCAAGATAGAACTTACGCACTATATCTTGGTCAATGAATTTGTGATGGGGACACTTCTGCAAAATTTCATTGAACCTATCACATGCATCATGGAATTGCTCACCAGAGAATTCTCTAAAGTGGGTAATCGCTTCTTGTGGTTCATGGGTTTGACCTATGGGATAATAATTTTCTAAGAATTTATCTTTTAAGGTCTCCTAATCGATTTTTACCTCCCTCTCTAAAATGACATACCATCTTTTAGCTTTCTCTCTTAAGGAAAAAAGAAATAAACGCACACGCAACGCATTAGGGCTCAGATTCTCAATTATGACCGTAGATGTCATCTCTAAGAACTCATTAATATGTTGATATGGATCCTCATTCCTGAGTCCATAAAACTTAGACAACATATTAATGACACTAGATTTGATCTCACAATGTTTGACTCCATCTTCTTCTGGAAATTCAGTATACGATTCATAAGCCGAGGGTGCATAATACCCCTTCAAAGATGTAGTTGGTGCCTTCCGCACATCGGCATTATGATTAGCCATCCTTTCAAGATCCAACTGTCGTCGACGCTCTAATTTTGTGGTGACCTATATGGGCGGGTGCAAGTGGCACTAGCAGGCTACCACACTCAGTGAGCTTCAGGTGCACAATCCCACATCGCCTGGGTAAGGAAAGGCTACGTACTATATGTGAGTTTCATACCTTTTTATGACACGACGCGTTTTAAAACTGTGATGGCTAGGAACCCACTATAACTCACAGTTAAGCGTGATTGACGTGGAGTAGTCCCAGGATGGGTGACCCCCTAAAAAATCTCTAGTCTGGGTGAGCCAAAAGCAGGGAGTATTATGTCAGGATTTAGAGGGGGTTGTTATAAATGTATCAGAGCCTGACCCAGTCGGAAGTGTGCTAACGGGGACATCGGGCCTCTTAGGCAGTGGATTGTGACGACCTATGTGGACGGGTGTGCCATGGGAGGGTGTAAGTGGCACTGGCAAACTACCATACTGGGCGAGCTATAGGTGCACAATCTCAAATCGCCTGGGTAAGGAAAGGCTACGTACTATATATGAGTTCCATACCCTTTTATGACACGACGCATTTTAAACTGTGATGGCTGGGAACCCACCAGAACTCTACAGTTAAGTGTGTTTGACATGGAGTAGTCCCAGGATGGGTGACCCCCTAGAAAGTCTCTGGTCCGGGTAAGCCAAAAGCGGACAGTATTGTGTCATGATTGGGAGGGGGTTGTTACAAATTCCCTAGCTCGATGATTTCTACGAAAAGTCCTTTCAATCTCAGTATCAAAAGGTACTAATGCAGTGTTGGGATCAAAATTATTACCTATTGGTCATGCACCAAACAAAAAATTTGAAAATAAAACTAAACTAATTCTAAATTATTCTAGCTCTAAACATAAATAAAGCAAAAATTATGTGCGAAATTAAGCTAAACTAAAACTCACAAGAGGTCTGACGATGCAACTTTCACTGCTCCGCTAAATCCCTTTATGTTTTTCAGAGTACCTGTCAATCACATAAGAATTCCAACTTTATATACACTGCAATAATTCCAAGTCCCTAGCAGCGGCGCTAAAAACTTGATGTGCCATTAGGGGTGGTAAACATAATGGTTAAGAACAACCCCTTACGATAGCTTAGGTTTTACCTATC
The DNA here is from genome assembly GCA_963922005.1 of Cornus suecica. Classification (NCBI taxonomy): domain Eukaryota; kingdom Viridiplantae; phylum Streptophyta; class Magnoliopsida; order Cornales; family Cornaceae; genus Cornus; species Cornus suecica. The sequence goes on from OY998241.1 coordinate 33,800,395, forward strand.
GCAAGCGCACGAATCGTATTGTAGTATAGAATCGGCTTGAGAATGGGAATATCGATCCCACAGAGACTTGGATTATTCACTTTAGCAATTTAAAAGTATTGAATTATGTTTGAAAAAGAGTTTTGAATTGTTCTGAGATTTATAACTATATTAACTAAAAACTGAAAATAAATTGTGATTGTGATTCAAGATAGAAAGAAACTAGGGTTTTCATTACTCCACCACTAACCGCATTATATAGTCCTCTATTTACTCAATTGCAAGAGGGTGATCCATCATTGTGAATCAGACGTACCGTAAATAGTCGAATACGTCCCAAAATAGATACTCTCAATCGGATTCGCTACAACCCATCTCCGGACAGAGTGTAACTAGTACATGTCATCCATTTTACTCTAATCTACTCCTACAGCATAAAATTAAACTAAAGTATGTCTATATTACCTCGTCGAGGCATGACCTGTGTAAACCTAGGATTTCAAGTACTAAGCATCATTGTGTAGAAAATCACGCTATGTTTATGATAACATGATTGGTTAAGATAATATATTCATTCAATCTAAGACAAGAATTTAGAATAAATATAAAACCTTGTGTCAAGAATAAAATCGATCACTAATCTACACAATCATCACAGTTTCCCCTCATTACAATTAAAAACAAATATAGAACTACATTACTTGGCTGGGGTTTTGTTAGAAAATCCTAGATACCGAGTTAGTTGATCATGGTAGATGGTGACTGCATCATTGATGTAGAAATGGCCTTCGTGTTCTTCCTCCCCGGATCTCTAGGTTTGAATGGCTCCTCCCTTTGAAAGATGTAAATCTCCAGAGATATGGCTCTGAAAATTATGTGAAAAGAAGCTCTCCAGATCTATATAAGACCTTGGTATTTATAGACAAAGCCGAGGGAAACCCTATTTTGCATTAGACTTCTCCTATTGAGAGTAGGATTCCCCTTTTGTGTGATTCTCTTCCAAAATGATCAAAACCCTTCAATCTGATATACAATATGTATAAATCATGTGTATAGAGGTGTTGGAGTCAAAGTCAAGCGGAAAATATTTAAGTTGGGCCAAACTTGTAATTTCACAAACTCCCCATGCATTACCCCCTACGCTTAAACATAGGGGTTGCTATGCTTAAGCATAGCCCCTTTTTTAGCCTCAATCCATAAGCATAATTTTAGCACTTTCTAGCCACTTTTAGCTACTATAAGCGTAGGTCAAGCGTAACAAAATTCTTGGAAACAACTTTTCTTGATAATTGCTCCATTTGAACCCCCTCGATTCCTTTAGTATATTTCTTGAAGTTGCAGCTCCGAAAAATGACGTTTTTGCCATTCGGAAGACACTTTTCGCTTGAAAACACCTCTTTTGCTCTCTCTTTGGATAGACACAAACATTTCCTTGGTTAATTCACCAAAGTTAGCTTGTTTTCTTCATTAAGCTCCCGAATCATGCTTAGACACACAAAATGCATAAAAATACCAAATAACGGAATGTAAAGACATAGGGTGCGTTTGGAAACTAGTGTTTTCGTTTTCATTTTTTATCTCTTGAGAACAAAAAAATTTCTTCTTCTTGTCCTAAGGGTAATCCGGAAATAAAAACATGTTTGGTTGGAAATTTTGTCTAAAAAGTTTTCGGGAAAAAAAAAATATATATATTTTTTGGAGGTTAGGGTTTAGAGGTTGAAGATGGAGGTTAGGGTTTGGAGGTTGAAGATAGAGGTTAGGGAATCTGCAACAATTAAATATTTTTTTGGCCGAGAACAAATAGTGTCGAAAACAAAAAAACACCATTTTGGTATTCTCAAATTTTGAACTAAGGATGAGAAAACGTTTTTTTACTGTTCACGAAAACAAAAACCATCAAAGGCTCCCCAAACGCGTTTTTGTTCTCGTGAACAGTGGAAAAAACAAGAACAAAAACGGAAACGCCCCTGTCCAAACGCACCTATAACAATAGCAATATATGGGCCTAAAATGGTCAACATTTGGCACCTATCACCTACCTTTTTTATTAACACGAGAATATTGTACTATTTTTCCACCACTAAGGTTTTTCTCATAGGGTTTTCCTTAGTAAGGTTTTAATTAGGCATGTTCTTAGTGTATTCTAGTGGACCCCAGGGGGGATTGTGATATAATGTAGGGTCCGCTCCATGTGTGCCCCATACCCATTTCAAATTGTGTGTGCTTGTAGATTGTGTGTTGCAATGGTAGTATGTTGCAAAAGCTAATACCAAGTTGAGGGAGAATGGTAAAATGATGAAGGAAGGAATGGGTCTTGAGATGATCCCATACTCAAATGTGCCTACAAATATGGTGTATGATGGATGAACAAAAACACACAACAAGAAATAATAATATACTACTCCATCTATCCCAAAATAAGTGTCCACTTTTACTCTTTTCTCCGTCTCAAAATAAGTGTCTCATTTGAAAAGTGAAAGCACTTTATCATATCAATTTACTAATTTACCCTTCATTCATTAAAATTATAAATCATCTACAAAATAAACCATCACATCATTATGGTGGGACCAAGGGTAAAGTTGGTATTTCATTCATCACCAATACAACATCTTAAAAATTGGATTCCCCAAAAGGGCCTTATAAATTTGGACAGATGGAGTAGGTTTTTGCTTTTACTCTATTACATTTTCTTGTATTCATATTTCTGTAGCATTGCCTTGTATCTCCAAATCTTCTTGCTCTATTTTCCATTCAGTTTCACAACACAAACTATTAAAAGACTCTTACATTGTCCATTATGGAGCCCCTAACTTTGTGAGAAATGACAAAAATAACCTTTATATTTTATATTTATTTAAGGTTTAAATATCATAAAATTCCTTCATACTATTCGTAATATACCATATAAACCTCATATATACTAAGAAAATTATCAATGATATATATATCTTTATCATGTTTAGATAGTATCTAAATTGCTCGTAGAAAATATTTAGTGAGTACTTTTATATGTCTATAGCTTCTTTTTTTAATGCTTTAATTCAGTACGAAATGTATAATTTTTTTCAAAATAATAATAATAATCTATTTATAGTTCGTGTCTACATGGTCAATTATCACTTTGGCTATTATATATTTTGGTTATTTAATAAATTAAATCTTATACAATATTTAATTTTGAAAACAATTAAAAAAATACAATTTTTGGAGTCAATATTACAAAAATTATAACTTTAAAAAACTATTTACATGAAAAAGTTAATGAACAAAATATTTACGACAAAGGAAAAAATACAACTTTGGTCAATAATGCCCTTTAACACATGATCTTAAATAAAAAATTTACAAGATAAAATTGAAGGATTCGGAATGTATAATTTTTATTTCATTAAGTATTTTTATTTCACCATGAGACACTTTTAAGATTTTTGGAGGTATTTTAGTCTTACATGTTCAACTTGTCTGTAAGAACATTTTTTAGTATTGTTTATTTATGGCATGTTCTAGACAAAAACCATGTTGAGTGTTATATAAGTCATTTTGGTTTCAACGATATCTACAAGTTTCGACAAAAGCGAAATCAAGTATTAAAGTAGTGAAGAATACAAGTGAAGCGCAAAAGTGAGCGTATTGAGGAAAAATGTCTCCTAGGGGACGAAAACGATATTTTCCAAAGACATCACTTCAAGGAAAAAGTATCGTGGATTCAAGACGGTCATTTTGGCACAATTGTGGAAAAAAGTGGTTTTAACAAAAATGCTTATGCCTAAGCCTACGCTTACAAAAGTAAAAAGTGGCCAGAAAGTGAAAAGCTACGCTTAAAGCGTATGGGGCCTATGCTTAAAGCGTAGCAACGGCTAAAATTATGTTGTGATGTTTATTTTGTCCCTAGTTTAATTATGTGATGTGTGAACCGACTCATACACCTTGGTATACGTGGAATACACATAATATACATCAGAGATTAGGGTTTTGCTGAGTTGGATGTGAAATTACGAGAAAGGGCAAACTTAGGGTTTCACTCAGTTATGGTCTATAAATACCAAGGTATTCTACACATGAGAGGTAACCTTTGATCCATTGAGAGATCTCTACAAGTTTTCTACAGATTCATATTCTTCTACAGAGATAGAGATAGAAAAAAAAAATCATTGAGTGATTTTAAATATTCTACTTCTCTCATGGTTAAGGTTTGTTCAATTGTGATTTTACATCGATGATCTTATGCACAATTGACTGACCTAGATTTTGGAAAAATCTACACACAACCTTGTACAACGTGGTTGATTAGATCTGTTTGAGAAACAGAGTCGTCTGAGTGCGGAGATCGGAGCAGGAGGCTTCATGGTGATTTGATCTATTGAGAAGCGAAGCCGTCAGAGTACATAGTGGAGCGAGAGCTTCGTGGAGTGCAAGTGAATCTAGACTTTCAGACGTCGAGTGAAAAACAACAGATTACATCAATTGTAAGTACTATTTTCATAGAGTCTGTACAAATTATTTGATTCATAATGCATCGATACCCAAGTGTATCCATGGTTTTTACTTGGAGTCTTTCCAAGGTTTTCCACGTAAAAATATCGTGTGTCTCTATTGCTTTATTTTCTACCCTTAGATTAATCTTTACATGATTTATCTTGTTAGAGAATTGAATTAAAATTGACTTTTCCGCAATTATTATGAATTTGTCAATAAATCCACAAAAAGCCTAGTCACCCCACCCCCCTCTAGGTTGTTTTTCACCATCGTCTAGGTAATTTCAATTGGTATCAGAGCGTGGTTACCCCGATTTAGGTTAACAACCTAGGATTAAATTCTGAACTTAGACGATGGAGATACCTCGTGAAGGAGGTTCCGTATCTAGGTTCCCTTTGTTTAATGGCTCTAATTACACGTACTGGAAAGCGAGGATGAGAGTGTTCTTAAAAGCTTTATATGAGAAAGCTTGGCGTGTTGTAGAGATAGGATATTCACCTCCCGCTTGTATAGATGAGACTACCAAATAATTGAAAGAAAAATCTCCAAGTGAGTGGTCTTCTGCTGAATTTGACTGTGCTAAGTAGAATGCTAAAGCTTTATCTGCACTATTAAATGTTATGACCGAAAGTGAATTTAGGAGAATTTCCTCGTGTGATATTGCCAAAGAAACTTGGGATATTCTCCAAGATACTCATGAAGGAATTGATAATATCTCAATGTTGGCGTCTATTATTGATGAGGTTGAAAAGGTTGCTACAATAAGTGCAACTTCTGAGGATGAAGATTATGAGGGTGATGATGATTGTGATGACTCACTTCAAGCTAAGTATAATAAACTATATGACAAGTACACATATCTTAGTGAAGTTTTCTTCAAATTTATTGTTAAATTTAAAACTGTCATCAAGGAAAAAGAGTCCTTAAGAGAGGAGTTAAACAACACTACCCTTAACCTAAATCAATTTCAGACCCAAAAAATTCAATAGTGTGAAGAATTGATTGAGTCTGAAAGGAAAGGACTCGGGTTTTGAAGATAGTAGATGATCTAAAAAAGGAGTTAGTTGAGAAATCTACCAAGATTGGAAATCTGGAAAAGAATTTGAAAGATGCTAACTCAACTATTCATAAATGGTCTAGTGGAACTATTAAGCTGAATCATACTTTAAGTGTGGGAAAATCTGCAGGAAGTACAAAGGGGTTGGGGTTCAAAGGAATGAATGATTATAACAGTGTTTCCAAAACAACCTTTGTTAAGGCTTCCCAAGTAGCATCTAGTTCTTCTCAAGGTAAGTCTAATAGGAATCTTAATGCTCAATCTTATGTCAGAAAACCTGTTAAGAGTAAGCCTCTCTTTACCTCTATAGTCAATAAGGGTTCGAATAATGGTTATCAAAGGTTTATCCCAATATGTCATCACTGTGGAGTAAAATGTCACATTCGATCCACGTGTTCAAAGTTAAGAGGATAAACTTTGAAATCAGAGTGGAAACATAGAACTCAAAAAAGACCCAATGTTAAAAATCAAATTCAGGTATTGAGTGAAGAAGTGAAGAGGTTGTCTAGGCTAGTAGATAAAGCACCTAAAATTGGGTTAGGAAAGATAAACTATATTGTTTGGTTGTTCATACTGCATGTAGAGCGCGTGACTCTAATTCTGAGAAAGGTCTTAAGTATATATCCACAGATTCTCAGTCGACAGACATCTCTACAAAACCATTAGATTTTCAAAAGAATGTGCATCTTAGAAAATCTAGTGACATGTTATCATTATGATAGATGTCTTCATATGTATCATTCTAGGAATATCTTGCATTATCTTTTATCCTAGAATTGATACATTATTATGCATTTTGTATTATTTGCATGTTTATTTTTTTATTTTTTATTTTTGTATGCATCATGTTTTGCGACTAATATGATTGATCATGCATGCATTATTATGACAAAAATGATAAAAATATTTAAAATAAAATTCTTAGCATGTTGAGTTTGACTAATGGTACAAATGGTTGTCATATTTCACTTTATTCTCATATTTACTTTTCTTATTATACTTATGGGAATTGGAGTTGTTAATCTGACTTGAGATTATGAGTTATTCACTTGACATGTTTAAGTATTATTTTTGGAACTCATTAACTTTAGGTGTTTGTTTTACTTCGGAGATCAATGTAATACTTGTTGAAATTTTTAGTCTTTCTCATCTAATCCGAAGTGATATGTAATGTTAGTCACTAATTAACCCTAGAGGGGGGGTGAATAGGGTATTCAAAAATAATTCTAATTCTTTTCGAAATTTGAATACACTTTAAACAAAAATCAATTTCTCAAAAATCAAGTGGATGATTCAATTTAAACTTTTCTAACTATTAATTTCAAGACAAGATAGCATACAAGATATTTAAGCAATTATAGCATGCAAATAAATCAAGTAAAGAGAAAGAGATAGAGAGATTGACACCCTGATTTTTTCGAGGTTCGGTAACTCCTACTCCTCGGCTCAAGAACCCCTTCTTGAGACTTTTCCCGATCCTTTCACTATGGCCCTTCCTTCACAGGTGGAATGGCAAACCTTTACAATACAAGCCTCTCGAGCTTGTCTCTCAATCAAGAGAACAACCCTCTCTTGAACAATCGGTGGACTTCACTTGTCCGAGATTACAAATTCGTATGTAATCAATAAAATCACTCAAGAACAAAAACACTCAAAACCCAAAGGTTTTTATGGAAGATAAATCAATATAAGCTCAAATGTTTTTGGTGATTTTACAATAGCTCTAGAAATGTATTCTCAAAGGATATAATCAATGAATGATATTTGGAGAATAAGAAGAGATACTAGAGGTTTTGATTTTCAAAGAAACTTGAAGAAAATCAGATTTTCAAAGCTTGGTTTCAATGGCTTTTGTAGAGAAAATTTCTGCAGAATTTTTGCTAGCTTTCTTTCTCTTTGTATTTCAATCTCTTAGTCTTCACAATACACATCTCATTCTATATATAGCATTGTATTAGAGTTTTGAAGAGTGAATATTGTAATTGAAAGACAAGAGCCGTTTGAACACCATTACAAACAATCCACAAAACAGGGGAAATGTTTTCCTTAAAATCTGCAGATTTTAAGGATGAACTAGTCGACTCCTTTGCATTTGAGTCGACTACATTGCTTCATCTAGTCGACTAGATTGAGTTCTAGTCGACTACAATGGTTAATCTAGTCGACTAGAATGAGTTCTAGTCGACTACTTCTTGTAGTCTAGTCGACTCAATGGTCATTCAGTCGACTCTTTTGATGTGGATGAAAAACCAATAGCTACTGATTGTTCTAGTCGACTACTAGAAAATACACAGGTCTATTCTAGTCGACTACAACATGAAAAATATTTAATAAAAATATTTTTCTTTCCATTTAAGTTTGGTAAAGCGTTTTCCATTCCATTTGAGTTCGGTTCATTTTATACTTGAGCTTATACGATAAAATCGATACATAAAATTACCTTGTTACAGTGATCGCTCCCCGACCTATCTACCCCGAGTCTTGAGTCTTCGACTTTCGCTTATGCCGTTGAATAAATTGATTTTCCATTTGCGCTTCAATTTCTTTCACAGCTTTTTGCTATAAATCAAGCTTTCTTTCCGAGCTTGTTTTTCGAGTAGTTTCCTTTTCGAGTTTGATTTCTGAGTCGTTCGCCTGTCTTTTGCTGAAAATATAAACTCGATAATTCATTAGTATCAAACACTCTTCAATGGTTTGTTATCATCAATTTTGGAATTGTTTGCCGAAAGTAAATTTCAAAGCCAACAATCTCCCCCTTGATGATGACAAAACATTTTGTGTTTGCTTGGCATTTGGCGAAACATCAAGTGATGCTCCCCCTCAACATGTGCATAATATTTTGATCAAATGCTCCCCCTTAGTAAATGAAATTTGTAGTTTAATAGGCATTTTGATACAATATATAACAATAGGCGCACATTTGAGATAGCAAGAATAAATAGCTTATCATAGATGTTTCAGTTTAATACAAGCTGCTTATACTAATGAAAAACATGGAAAGGAAAACAAACAAGTTTGCAAATAACCATAACAAGTTCGCAAATAACCATAACAAGCTCGCAAATAACCATAACAAGCCACACAAAAACAGAAATTGCTAATGTCGGATAATTAAATGCATGACAGTACAATAGCATAATTTCTCCCCCTTTTTGTCAGCGTCGAGGGGTGCGTGAGCGAGGGTTCCTGTGTGCAAGAGTGAGGTCATCAAGTGACCCGGCCAAATTTGTAATACGGGTAGACATTTCCTCATCATGAAGGACAAGGCGCTCATTGATCAAACGAATGGCTTCCGTATTCTGGTTCACGGTCGTATCAAGGCGCTGAAGCATTTGTTCCTGCTGCCTAAGTAGCTCCGTATTGCTTTGAACAACCCCAAGAAGTTGGTTGAGAAGAGCAGCCTGAGAAGCCGAAGCACCGTCCAACGAAGGGACCGAGGAAGAGGCTTCTTGGCGCGATGCAGAACCGCTAGGAGCGGTACGCGAACGAGGAGCAGGTGCAATTTCAGAAATGAAATCTCCTTCCGCATCAGAAGAAATATGCATATGCTTGACATGAGTGGCGTCAAGAAAAATAGGGTGATGCTCGGACACTTCATTCGGAAAATTAAAACCTTTCCGCTGCAGTAGATATGTAATATGTGCAGGAAAGAAAAGCGGGCCAGATGGCTTGTGCTGACATGTGAGGATGACGGAACGAAAAATATGAGCTAAATCAACACGGGTTCCTGTCAAAACGCAATAAACCAAAAAAGCCTCCATACGAGAAACACTGCTACGACTACCAGTTTTAGGCAGAATAGAGTAAGTAATAACATTATGAATTAATCTAGCCTCGGGTAGTAGCATAGAAGAGGTAATACCGGCGTTTTGCGAAATTTCCTTGTCGATGCATATTGCCCGAACAGCCTCAATACAATCGAAACCATCAGCCTTATACCAATCCTTGGAGAAGTGGCGGATGCCGTCATTTGGAAGCAAGAAAATGCGCTTGATTTCGCTGTCATCAACGGTCTCGTCTTCACCACATAGATTAAAATGAAGATGAGGGAGTAATTTCTCCTTGTGATTTGCAAGAGAAGCGTAGAAGGCTTTGACGATTCGCGGAAATACCGGAATGTCAAGAGAAATGAAAAAATCCCAACCCATTGCTTGGAACAACTCGAAAGTTCGAGCCCGAATTTCAGTGCATAAATCTTGTGTGACAATACGGCAAGGTGTAGGAGCACGGTGATCAAAAACAGTGATGAAATTATTTCTATTATCATCATCAAGAAGAAGTACCTCAAGAAGAAGAGGTTCATTCGACTCCTCTTCATCAATAGCCGTAGGAATGTGTGGATTGGTGGAGCTTTGGCCTCCATCAATGCGTGAACGTTTCCGAAATAGACCTCGAGTCTTCGGTGGCATTGTAGAAGATGATGCACAAATATATAGAGATATATAGATATATGATAGTGTATATATATAGATGTGTGAGAGAGTGAGAATGATGAAATTTGGAGAAGGAAATGGGTGGAGGATGATGGAAATGTGAAATTAATGAGAGATAGGTGAAGATTTGAGGATATAAGTGGTAGTAGGAGAGGGATTGAGAGGAGAGGGTTTGAATGTGGGTGAGGGTTTGAAGGAGGCGGATGGAGAAGATGAAAGGGGGTTAGGTTTTATAGGGCTTGAGTCGACTAGGGCTAGGTTGAGTCGGTTAGGTAGAGGGTTTGAGTCGACTAGGCAAGGGTTGAGTCGGTTAGGAAGGCAAAGTAGTCGACTACAATAGTGTTTGAGTCGACTAGAATGGGCAATGAGTCGACTAGAAGGTGATTGAGTCGACTTGAAGGTGAAGACCATGAAATGGTGTAGCTACTGATCATTGTAGTCGACTAGAATGGTTTATACTACACAGGATGAGTCGACTAGAAGAGAAAAGGGAGAATAAAAATGATAAAAATAGATAAAAATTAGGAAATAAATACACAAAAATAGCAAAAATATGAAAAATAAATATTATGACAGAAATTAAGATAAAACATCAAAATCCATGGCCATTCCGATTTCTCGACGTATTTTAGAAAATGATTCGTCCGCAAGTGGTTTTGTAAAAATATCCGCCAATTGATTTTTAGTGTCGATAAAAACCAATTCAACGTCACCCTTAGCAACATGATCACGTAAGAAATGATGCCTAATCTCTATATGCTTGGTGCGTGAGTGATGAATAGGATTCTTTGAAATACAAATCGCACTCGTATTATCGCATTTAATAGGCACGTGAGAGAAGGTAAGACCGAAATCAAGTAGTTGTTGCTTGATATAAAGAGTTTGAGCGCAACTGCTACCGGCTGCCACATATTCGGCTTCGGCCGTAGATAATGCAACGGAATTTTGCTTTTTACTTGACCAAGATACTAGTGAGTGTCCTAGAAAATGACAAGTACCGCTTGTGCTTTTACGATCAATTCTACATCCCGCAAAATCGGCATCCGAATAACTAATAAGATCAATTGAAGTTCCACGTGGATACCAAAGCCTTAAGTTTATTGTACCACTTAGGTAGCGAAAAATGCGTTTGACCGCAAGCAAATGAGATTCCTTAGGACATGATTGAAACCGGGCACATAAGCATACACTAAACATTATATCCGGTCTACTAGCGGTTAAATAAAGCAAACTACCGATCATGCCTCTATAATTAGTAATATCAACACATTTACCATTTTCATCTTTATCAATCTTAATAGAGGAACTCATAGGAGTTATGGCATGTTTGGTAGCCTCCATACCAAATCGCTTTAGCAAATCTTTAGTGTACTTGGATTGGCTAATGAATAAGCCATCCGAGCTTTGCTTGATTTGCAACCCTAAGAAGAAAGTCAATTCACCCATCATTCTCATTTCAAATTCGTTTTGCATACTTGTGGTAAATTCCCTACATAAAGAATTATTTGTTGAGCCGAAAATAATGTCGTCAACATAAATTTGGACAATCAACAAATTATTCTTAATGGTTTTTGTAAAAAGTGTGTTATCAATTTTCCCTCTTGTAAAACCATTTTGAGTTAAAAACCCGCTAAGTCTCTCATACCAAGCTCGAGGAGCTTGCTTTAAACCATATAGAGCTTTAGCCAATTTGAAAACATGATTTGGAAAAAGATTATTTTCAAAACCGGGTGGTTGCTTCACAAAAACTTCTTCTTCTATGACACCATTTAAGAAAGCACTTTTGACATCCATTTGATAAAGAGTGAAATTTCTATATGATGCAAATGCAAGAAGCATTCTAATTGCTTCTAATCTAGCTACCGGTGCAAAGGTTTCATCGTAGTCAATGCCTTCCTCTTGATTATATCCTTGAGCTACCAATCTTGCTTTATTTCGAATAATTACTCCATTCTCATCCTTTTTGTTTCGAAAAATCCATTTTGTGCCAATTATAGTTTGATTTTCGGGTCTAGGAACTAAACGCCAAACTTGATTGCGTTCAAATTGATTTAGTTCCTCTTGCATTGCTACGATCCAAGAATCATCACATTGAGCTTCGTGGAAGTTCTTGGGTTCGATTTGCGATACAAAGGCCATGTGGTTGCAAAAATCTTTAAGTTGAGATCTAGTACTAACCCCTTTTGAAGGATTACCTATGACTTGATCAAGAGGATGATTGTGAACAATCCTCCATGCTTTAGGCATTGAGTTGGTCAAGTCATCATTGGATTGATGCTCAACTTCCCTCATTTCCTTTTGGCTACATGATAAGTTGGAGATATTGAGAGTATTTAGATTATCCTCAATCCCAACAACCTCATCTTCTTCTAGGTCAATTCTAGGTGATGGTGGTGAGGGTGATTCATCAAAGACAACATGAATAGACTCAACCATGGTTAGAGTCCTTTTGTTATAAACCCGAAATGCTTTACTTCTTATAGAATATCCTAGGAAAATTGCTTCATCCGATTTGAAGTCGAATTTTCCAAGGTTATCTTTATCATTTAACACAAAACATTTACACCCGAAAACTTTGAAATACCCAATATTGGGCTTTCGACCATTCCACAACTCATAGGGTGTTTTCCCTAACTTCATCCGAATAATAACACGATTAATTATATGGCAAGCGGTGTTTACCGCTTCCGCCCAAAGGCTTCGGGGAAGGTTGTGCTCATTTAACATGGTTCGAGCCATCTCTTGTAGAGATCGATTCTTTCTTTCAACTACACCGTTTTGTTGAGGGGTTCTAGGGGCCGAAAGATCATGAGAAACACCGAGGTCATCACATAATTTCTCTAAGTCTTGATTTTCAAACTCCCTACCTCTATCACTTCTTATTTTCTTGATCTTCAAATCTTTTTCATTTTGAATGACTCTATAAAATCTTTCAAGAATGGAGTGAGTTTCATTTTTATGAGCAAGAAAGTGAACCCAAGTATATCTAGAGTAGTCATCAACTATAACAAGTACATAGAGTTTCCCAGCTAAGCTAGCCGTTCTCTCCGGACCAAAGAGATCCATGTGAAGTAACTCTAGAGGTCTAGAAGTGGTAATATCTTTCTTTCTCTTGAAAGAGGATTTAACTTGCTTGCCTACTTGACATGCGCTACATATTTTATCTTTCGAAAATTTAGTCTTTGGGAGGCCTTTGACTAAATCATTTTTGGATAAACGATGAATGAGGTCCATACTAGCATGTCCTAGACGTCTATGCCATAACCAACTATTTTCGCTAGATGTGACAAAACATTTAACATCTTGATCATGCAATTCACATAGCAACAAAGTATACAAGTTTCCATTTCTTTTGGCATTGAACATTTGCTTCCCATCTTTCTTGATTATGCATGCATTTGTCCTAAATATAACATCATAGCCTTTGTCACATAATTGACTAATACTAAACAAATTATGCTTCAACCCATCAACTAAAAGCACATCATCTATAGAGAGAGAAGAGGAAATACCGATTGAGCCAATTCCTATAATTTTGCCTTTAGAGTTGTCTCCAAAAGTTACGTTTCCTCCTTCATATGTTTTTAGTGAAATAAACTTTGATTTATCTCCCGTCATATGCCTTGAGCATCCGCTATCGAGAAACCATTTTTCTTTTGATGCGGACTTCAAGCATACCTACAAAACAAGTTCAAGTAACTTTTATTGGTACCCAATCTGTTTTGGGTCCATTTTGGTTAGATAGATATGCAATAGTTCCTTTTGGAACCCAAATTTGTTTTGTTACAACATTTTGTTTTCTATGAGAGCATGCAATAGATCCTTTCGGAACCCAAACCATTTTTGACATACTTTTCTTCTTTCTATGAAAGCATACATTTGCTTTGTGTCCTTTTCTATTACAATAGTAGCAAGTAACATGTTTATAATCATTTGAAGAAGCATGAGATGATTTTCTAGTAAATGTAGAGCTAAGTGATTTTCTCTTTTTCAAAATGAGAGCATTTTTGTCAAAAGCATCATACCCTAGACCGCATTTATCAAATGATCCTTTTTGTCTTCCTAACATGATACTAAGGTTCTCTTTTCCTTTTGTAAATTTTGCTAAAACATTTATTTGATCATCAATAGTATTTTTCAAACGAATATTTTCCTTTTCTAGCTCAATGCTTTTGTCATTGCAAGAAACTTCTAAGCTTGCACTAGTGAGACTACATGAAGGTTTAGCTTTCTTAAGAAGGATATATTTTCTAGCTAATTTTTCGAATTCATCATGTAATTCTTCAAACACATCTTGCAATTCATTGTAATCAAGAAAAAGTTCATCATATGATAGTTTATCTAAATCATTTAAATTTAAATGTACCTCTTCTTCATTTGCCATGAGACAAATGTTGGCCGTTTCCTCACTACTTTTCTCCTCATCCGAGTCGCATGAGTCATAGTCCTCCCATGTGACATTCATTGCCATCTTGCTAGGTCTTTTCTCGTTTTCTTTTTTGAGCTTGAAGCAATCACTTTTGTAGTGTCCCGGCTTTCCGCAATTAAAACACGTTGGGGGTTCTCTTTTGCTAGGCTCGCCTCTTGGTTCGATTCTCTTCACGAATCTTCCACCATTTGCTTTCTTTCTTTGAAGATGTCTCTTGAATTTTTGGGTGAACAAGGCAATGTCCTCATCCTCTTCTTCTTCACTCGGCTCATTATTTTCATTTTTGGTGAAGGCTTGCAAAGCTATCCCCTTTCTTGGCTTGATGTCGTCTTCACGAGCTTTTAATGTTATTTCCCAAGTGAGTAGAGAGCCGAAGATTTCATCGAGACTCATGGTGTTGAGGTCATGAGCTTCTTTGATAGCCGTTACTTTTGCATCCCACTTTGCCGGGAGACTTCTAAGCACTTTTCGTGACGCATCGGATCTAGGAACAATTCTACCAAGATGCTTTAGTCCATTCAAAATATTTGTAAAGCGAGACATCATGGAATTCACATTTTCATCATCTTTCATAGCAAATAATTCATATTCATGCATGAGTATGTCAATTTTAGATTCTCGTACTTGAGATGTACCTTCATAGGTTACCTCAAGTTTATCCCACATTTCTTTTGCCGTTGAACAAGTAGATACACGATTAAATTCATTTGGACTTAAAGCGCAATTTAAATTTACTTTGGCTTTAGCATTGTACGACATGAGTTTACGGTCATCATTATCCCATTCATTGGGTAATTTGGGGACGGTTTTTCCATCAATAATTTTGGTCAATACAAATGGTCCTTCAAGAACTACTTGCCAAATTTGGTAATCGATAGCTTGAAGAAAATCTATCATTCTAGTTTTCCAATAGCTATAATTTGATCCATCAAACCATGGGGGCCTATTATTCGATTGTCCTTCAACATGAGTGACTAAATTTGATGACATGATCGTTCTCTAAGACGGTTAAGTCTAAAATAAATAGAGATTAGGCTCTGATACCAATTGTTAGTCACTAATTAACCCTAGAGGGGGGGGGGGGGGTGAATAGGGTATTCAAAAATAATTCTAATTCTTTTCGAAATTTGAATACACTTTAAACAAAAATCAATTTCTCAAAAATCAAGTGGATGATTCAATTTAAACTTTTCTAACTATTAATTTCAAGACAAGATAGCATACAAGATATTTAAGCAATTATAGCATGCAAATAAATCAAGTAAAGAGAAAGAGATAGAGAGATTGACACCCTGATTATTTCGAGGTTCGGTAACTCCTACTCCTCGGCTCAAGAACCCCTTCTTGAGACTTTTCCCGATCCTTTCACTATGGCCCTTCCTTCACAGGTGGAATGGCAAACCTTTACAATACAAGCCTCTCGAGCTTGTCTCTCAATCAAGAGAACAACCCTCTCTTGAACAATCGGTGGACTTCACTTGTCCGAGATTACAAATTCGTATGTAATCAATAAAATCACTCAAGAACAAAAACACTCAAAACCCAAAGGTTTTTATGGAAGATAAATCAATATAAGCTCAAATGTTTTTGGTGATTTTACAATAGCTCTAGAAATGTATTCTCAAAGGATATAATCAATGAATGATATTTGGAGAATAAGAAGAGATACTAGAGGTTTTGATTTTCAAAGAAACTTGAAGAAAATCAGATTTTCAAAGCTTGGTTTCAATGGCTTTTGTAGAGAAAATTTCTGCAGAATTTTTGCTAGCTTTCTTTCTCTTTGTATTTCAATCTCTTAGTCTTCACAATACACATCTCATTCTATATATAGCATTGTATTAGGGTTTTGAAGAGTGAATATTGTAATTGAAAGACAAGAGCCGTTTGAACACCATTACAAACAATCCACAAAACAGGGGAAATGTTTTCCTTAAAATCTGCAGATTTTAAGGATGAACTAGTCGACTCCTTTGCATTTGAGTCGACTACATTGCTTCATCTAGTCGACTAGATTGAGTTCTAGTCGACTACAATGGTTAATCTAGTCGACTAGAATGAGTTATAGTCGACTACTTCTTGTAGTCTAGTCGACTCAATGGTCATTCAGTCGACTCTTTTGATGTGGATGAAAAACCAATAGCTACTGATTGTTCTAGTCGACTACTAGAAAATACACAGGTCTATTCTAGTCGACTACAACATGAAAAATATTTAATAAAAATATTTTTCTTTCCATTTAAGTTTGGTAAAGCGTTTTCCATTCCATTTGAGTTCGGTTCATTTTATACTTGAGCTTATACGATAAAATCGACACATAAAATTACCTTGTTTCAGTGATCGCTCCCCGACCTATCTACCCCGAGTCTTGAGTCTTCGACTTTCGCTTATGCCGTTGAATAAATTGATTTTCCATTTGCGCTTCAATTTCTTTCACAGCTTTTTGCTTTAAATCAAGCTTTCTTTCCGAGCTTGTTTTTCGAGTAGTTTCCTTTTCGAGTTTGATTTCTGAGTCGTTCGCCTGTCTTTTGCTGAAAATATAAACTCGATAATTCATTAGTATCAAACACTCTTCAATGGTTTGTTATCATCAATTTTGGAATTGTTTGCCGAAAGTAAATTTCAAAGCCAACATGTAAGTTCATAAGCGATGCTAGATTGATTTATGCTTTGAAATACCTTTTTGCATGCTTATGAATGTTGTGGTGATGTTGAAAAGAGGAAATAATGAGATGTTTAAAATATAAAAATGCAAAAAGTAGTTTTTCGATCTGAGTAACCGGGCTTCTTACCTCAGTAAGCATTGAGTGTTCGCGTAAAAAAGGGAGAAGACTAATGAGCATAAATCCCATGGAAGAAGCTTGAGCCCAGTTGGTCGAGACTAAAAATCCTCGCTGGAAAGTATGGAGCTTAGAAAGATAAAAAGGGATATGGTGAAAAGGTTGAAAAGATTAAATTATGTTTTCTTTATTTAGCAATAAGGTCTGAGCTAAAGATTTGACTTCTAGTTTGGGTTTTGAACTGAAGTATCATCACGATTAGTGAGGAGATTGTTAGAATTATCACATATTGCTTTCATCTTAGTTGTTTGCTTGCACCTGAATATTTTTTCATATATGTAAATGATATGTAAAGCTTGTCTTATGACTGTTTATAATTACATGGTATGTGTGCTGATTTTCTTCACTATCATGTGTATAATAGTTAAGTCAAATATGTGAATATGATGTGTTAATGATTAGCTCATTATCTCTACTATCTTGCTCACATGTTTCTAAGAACAAAACTATTTTTGTTTTTGCATTTTGCATTTGTGTATTAGTGTTAAGTTTATGCATAGTAGAGATTTATATTACTCGAGAATCTATATATCATCTTATAGAGTACTTTATCTTAGTATTTAATGTTTGGATTAGATTCTCTAGAGTCTCCTCTGTTATTTTTCCATATGTTTTCATCTTGAGGTTTTTCCTTGTTTCTCTCATGAGCTTTGATTGTTCTTATTGTTCCTTGTCATTTTAGTGACAAAAAAAGGAGAAATATTAAGTAAAGGGGAGTAATGGTTTTAAGGGGAGAAATATTGAGCAGGGGGGAGAATGAAAGTGTGTGTTTTATGATCATTATGCTTACATGGATATTGAGTTTTTCTTATGATCATTTTATATCTATTTTTCACACTTACGTTTAATGGTTTGTTCAGTGTTGTGGTTGCAGGATTGGTAGACAATCATGAAAGTAAGGTGACAGTTTATATCTATGTTTGTCGGTGTGTGTTCATAGGTATATATGTTATATTGTTATTTGTGAGAATAAATTGTAAAACATGATTTTGTCTCAAAAATGCCAAGGGGGGGATTGTAAGAACATATTTTAGTATTGTTTATTTATGGCATGTTCTAGACAAAAACCATGTTGAGTGTTAGATAGGTTGTTTTGGTTTCAACGACATCTACAAGCTTCGACAAAGGAAAAATCAAGTATTGAAGTAATGAAGAATACAAGTGAAGCCCAAAAGTGAGCATATTCAGGGAAAATATCTCCCGAAAGGCGAAAATGACATTTTCCAAAGCCGTCACTTCAAGAAAAAAGTATCGTGGATTCAAGACAGTCATTTTTGGCATAGGTGCGGAGAAAAATGATTTTAACAAAAATGCCTATGCCTAAGCTTACGCTTACAGAAGTAAAAAGTGGCTAGAAAGTGAAAAGCTACGTTTGACCCTACGCTTAAAGCATAGCTAACGTAGCGATGGCTAAAATTTTACTGATTTCTACTATGATGTCCGTTTTGTCCCTAGTTTGATTATGTGATGCGTGGATCGACTCCTATACATTGGTATACGTGTAATACACATATTATACATCAGACATTAGGGTTTTACTGAGTTGGATGTTAAATTACGAGAAATGACAAACTTAGGGTTTCCCTTAATTATGGTCTATAAATACCAAGGTCTTCTACACATGAGAGGTAACCTTTGAGCCATTGAGAGATCTCTATAAGTTTTATGCAGATTCATATTCTTCTACAAAGATAGAGATAGAAAGATAAAATCATTGAGTGATTCTAAATTTTCTACTTCTCTAGAGGTTAGGTTTTGTTCAATTGTGCTTTTACATCGATCGATGATCTTATGCACAATTGACTGACCTAGATTTTGGAAAAATCTACACACTACCTTATGCAACATGGTTGTTTAGATCTGCTTGAGAAATAGAATCGTTTGAGTGCGGAGATCGGAGCATGAGGCTTCGTAGTGATTTGATTCGTTGAGAAGCGAAGACGTCAGAGTACGGAGTGGAGCGAGAGCTTCGTGGAGCGCGAGTGAATCTAGACTTTTAGACGTCGAATGAAGAATAACATATTACATCGGTTGTAAGTACTATTTTCATAGAGTCTGTACAAATTATCTGATTCATAGTGCATCGATACCCGAGGGTATCCATGGTTTTTACTTGGAGTTTTTCCACAGTTTTCCACGTAAAAATATTGTGTCTCTATTGCTTTATTTTCCACCCTTAGATTAATCTTTGCATGATTTATCTTGTTAGAGAATTGATTAAAATTGACTTTTTCGCAATTATTATTAATTTGTCAATAAATTCAGAAAAAACCTATTCAACCCCCCCAGACTATTTTCATTGATTGTTTAGGTAATTTCAGTGTCAAATTTTTAATTCTTTTTATGGGCTTGTATATGTGAGTTTTCCCGGCCCATATAAAAAGCCTCATCCCGATTAGATCGATCATAGAAAGGCCCGAGATGATGACCCGATCACTGGACCCACATTATAACTCGACCGACACGTCTGTTCTGTGGTCGGGTCAGGCCCATCCTATGACCCGACCACCAAGTCCATCCTATGGCCCGACCCGAAGAGCATTCTAGAAGAAACTTGAAGATTCTAGAAGAGACTTGTAGCTCAAGATAATTACGTAGTATAGGGACAAAATAGTTGATGTATAAGGTAAGGATAACATTCCAAATGGAAAATGTTGCCCCAATGGGCCTTTCCAAATGCCCAAAAGGTAAATGTATATAATCCAATAAATAGTAATGAGAAAGGATATTTTTTGTGTTGTACAAATTTTGTATCTACGGGGCTATTATTAGGAACCCCCCCCGGTGGTTTCAAAATTATTCAAAAAAAACCTAGTACTTTGGAAAAAAAAAACCTATGGTGTCACATTTGATCAACTTGCCCCATTCCCTTCAATTTAAAACAAAACTGCTTCTGAGACTAGATGTGCATTTACTGATTTTTTTTAAAAAAAGAATTGAAAAACGAAAACAAAAATGCCCCATTTCATACGAATTGTTTTATATATATATATTACGATAAAACGAAGTTTTTTTATTTATGTTGAAATAAAAAATTAATACATATTTTTTTTTCAAACTACCAATTTGGATAAAAATATAAAAAAATAAGTCCAAAATATAAAAATATTTTGAACTACCAATTAGATCTTTTTTTGTTTTTAATTTTTTAATATATTTTAATTTAAACAAAAAAAAAATTGATCTATGCTAAAATGAAAAATTTATGCCGATATATTTTCTTTTGGAACTACCAATTAAGGTAAAATATAAAAAAATTAAGTCCAAAAGATAAAAAAATATTTCGAACTACTAATTATATATATATATTTTTTTAAAATTTTTGTTTTTTATATTTTACCATAAACAAAAAATTTGATTTATGCCGAAATAAAAATTAACGCTAAAATATTTTATTTTCGAACTATCAAGGTAAAATATAAAATATTTTCGAAAGAATTAGATTTTTTTTGTTTTTTTATTTTTTTGAAATTTTTTTCAATAAACTCCCATCTTCTAGTTGCATGGACAGTTTTGTTTTAAATTGGAGAAAATGATGCAAGTTGATCAAATGTGAAATTATAGGGGGATTTTTCAAACAATTTTGAAACTATAAGGGGTTTTGTGATAACCCTTATTTTCTTCAAAGTTTATCAAATATAAAATTATATTTGCTTATTGATTTTTTTTTTTGTAAATACTTTTTGCAAGTTGTGGTTTTTGTAATTATGTTCCAAAAGTTTTCGTTTTTTACAAATTTTCCAAAAAAAATTGTAAATTAACCTTGGTCTTCCAAAACAAATACAGAAAAAAGACGAGTGATCTGTGAAAATGTTTTTTAATCAAGTCTGTAAACTGTAATTGTAATGTTAGGCTTGGACGTTGATAGAAAATAAAAAGGTAGCAGACAGTTGGAATCTGGTGGCTTGTCTCCGCACAAAACCCTAACCTCATTCACTCTATTACTATACTAGTGATTCACACGTATATATATATTATATATATTTGATATATATAGTCCGAAAACTCCAGGTCCGATTCCTTAATCCACTAACTAACCCCACCAAAAAGCATCCCTCCAATCTCTATCTCTCTCTAGTGCTTCCTGTCGCTCTCACTTGCGACTTTCTCACCACTTCTTTTACTTCTCTCTCTATATCTATCTGTAATTTATATATATATATATATAGTTTTTTGGTTATTTTATTCGGATGAATCAATCCTCTGCTGCCAAGGACCCTGAAGAAGAGTCCTCTGTCACTCCTCGTTCGGCGGCGACGGCGGCGATTGAAGTGCCCAAAGGTGAGGACAAGGCGGAAGGTGGCGGAGACGAGGAGGAGGAGGAGGTGGCGGCGGACGATCCCATGGAGGAGGATTCGGTGAATCCGGCGACTGTGTTCTCTATTAGGCTCAAGCAGCCCACTTCCAATTTGCAGCACAAAATGAGTGTTCCTGAACTCTGTAGGAATTTCAGGTACTCTTTTTCTGCTGTTCAATTAGTGAAATTTTATTTCCCCCCCTCAATTGTTGGGTTTTAATTATCTTAATTTGATTGGTATAGTTTGTTTGATTTGGTGCCCCAAAACGGGTTGAATGAAATAATTATTGTTTTTGTTGTTGGAATTTAGTTCAATTTTGGGTTACGGTTGAAAATTGAGAGTGAATTGGGTAATTTTTGACTGGTTTTGCTTGAATTTTTTTATTTTGATCAGCTTAGTTTGCTTGGTTATATAGTACTCGCAGTCCCTAGTAATGTAAAAAGCCATATGTAATTCTTTCTTTGTTGCTGAAAAATTGAATTTTTTTGGTTTTGTGGTCGGGAACTGAGAGAAAATAGATAAAAGTAAGGGATGGAGTAGAATACATAGTTTAGATTCATGTGAACCCCATTGGTGGACATGGACATAGTTCCCATTTGAGTGTCTTCAGGGATATGTATGTCTTGTATCTCAATTTAAATTTTAAGTTATCTACTGAAGAATGCATTTGTAATAGTTCTTACTATAAAGGAATTTAGGGATTTTCCTCATTCAATCACTAATTAGTTGAAATGCCTTTAATATAATGTTTGCTTGTGATTTTGTGTTGTATGCATGACCAGTTCAGAAGGCAATTTTCGAATTGAATTTAGTTGGGTCTGTGTTTTCTTAACCAAAACCAACAACAATTTTATTGGCTGGCATAGGGTTAAGTTTATAGGTTGAGGTTTTAGGACACATTAGGATTGGTTTGTTGTAGTATGATTTTGCATGGTTGGGCATATATTGATTATCATCCAGGTTACCTTTACTACAACCTTAAGTGATCGCTGTCCCTTCATATTTCAAGAGAATACATCTAATGGTTGCAACTTGCTCATCCTTGGTATTGGAGTTGGTCGCTGTTTACATGTCTATATATTGTCTGGTGGACGTAATGCAGTTTTGGTTTCCAAAGAAGTTTGAAGTTCATAAACAAAATCGAGTCATGAGATGTCTCAGAAGAGAAAGGCATTAGTCCAAGAAGGAGATTGCTTGATAATCTAGAGTAAACGGATCAACTCTTAGAGGATGGAGAGAATGGGTGTTATGAATTCACTGTTTCAAGAAAAGAGTTGAATACATAAGCCTAACTGAAGTGGATAAAAGAAGACTGTAGGATTGGTTTCATTTAGTATTTATAGCAAGGAAGTAAAGTAATGTTAAGAAATTACCGTATGAGTATTCTATTAGATCTAATCAATTCAAATAAGTCAGATAGGGATTGGACAGGGACTATTCTATCCTATCCTCGAAGCTGATGTTTTTCTGCAAGTTGGGGCTTCATTTCAGTAACTCCTTTTGCTGGCGTATGGGAATCAAAGGGTTTTCTCCTTGGATCATCTCAGTGGCCTCATTCAGTTTGGCTAAAAATACCTGTCAAGGTGGGTGATCAGTTATCTAATGAAGTTCAGTCTTCTAGGTTATGGGGCTTTGAAGAGCATTAGATAGGATAAAGGGGAGTCAAACATGCATATTTGACTCATGGTATAAATGGATGAAGGGTGAGACTTGAGCACGGCTGTTTGTGTTGAGGACTGTAATGGACAAGGGGACTCATGTAGCTGATTATGTCTAATTTTTTAAATTATTATAGTTGATTCTTGTTTAGTAGGATACTTAGGGATTAGGAGTGAGAAGTACTAGATGCTTTTTAGATTTATAGTATGCATGCTTTTCACATAATGGACGAAGGATTGTTTGAGCTGGGCTACATTTGAATTAAAGGAAGTACAAGGTGCACTTTTATTAAAGAGTGTTGAGGTCTTGGGGTTGCTAGGTTTTGCCTAGGAATGTCACTGCATGCCATACAGTTATTGCAAAGGAATGCTTGGAAGCATTGACTACTGGTAGTTTCGGAGAGAGAAGAAAAATCTTTTGAATCAGTATTCTATGTCAAAGGGGTTGTGGAGACTGTCAATCATCAAATGATTCTGTTTGTGGTGCCTATGTAGTTGTAAATTTTTTGTTTTTTGTATTTTCGATACAATTAGTTTAATCGAAACTAATAGTGGAAACTAGATGGAAAAGAATAAGTGTATGATGAAAAGAAAATTTCCTACTTTGCATTTTAGTGGCATGAATCTTTTTTCGTTTTTTTTGGGTTGAAATTTATGGGAAATTACCATTTCAGGATTTGGAATGCATAAAACTTACGGAGTATTTGGGTCAGTTATGGTATCTTCGGTGTATCTTGACGTGTTTTTAGGCCGTGTCGGGTTTGAGGATAAATACGTGCAAGAGTTCATTGATTCCTGTGGGTGAGGTGGGTAATGTTTCTGCTTTGGCTTCTGCTCTTGGTTGTAGGGTGGGTTCGCTCCCTACGGAGTATTTGGGTCTTCCATTGGGTTCCTCCAGGCAGCAGGTGATTTGTTAGGACTCGGTGGTAGAGCGTGTTGCGAGGAGGTTGGCGGGTTGGAAGCGTAAATATCTTTCCAAAGGTGGGAGACTCACTTTAGTAAAGAGTACGCTTTCCAATCTTCCTACTTATGTTTTATCTCTTTATCGGATCCCTAGGAGTGTGGCTATGCGGATTGAGAGGATTCAGAGACAATTTTTATGGGGTGGATGTAGGGAGAGCCTTTTCTTCCTTTGGTTCGGTGGGAGGTGGTTTGTCGGCCTGTTCAGGGAGGGGGTTTGGGTATTCGCCGGTTGATCCCTTTCAATTAGGCTTTGTTGGGGAAGCCGCTTTGGAGATTCAGGTTAGAGCGGAATCGATTGTGGAGGAGGGTTATTATTTGTTGTTATGGGGAGGACAGGGGTGACTGGTGCTCTGGCCCGGTTCGGATTCGTAAAGGTGTGGGTGTGTGGAAAGATATTTGTCGAGGTTGGGATTCGTTTGCTTCCTTTACTAGGTTTAGGGTGGGTGATGGCCGCTTGGTTTACTTTTGGACTGATTGGTGGTGTGGGGAGGGTTCTTTGGCTTCTATGTTTCCTATGTTATTCAGGATTGCTCGGGCTCGTCATGCTACTATTGCCAATTGTTATCATCTTGATACTGGTAGGCTTGTGTGAGATGTATTGTTTATGCGTCATTTTCAGGATTGGGAGCTAGAGGAGGTTTCTAGGTTGTTGGAGTTGCTTTATACGCAGGTGTTCGACTTTTGGCAGGATGCTTTGATTTGGTGTCCCACCCCGGAGCTGGGATGCTCTGATTTGGTGGAGGAAGCTTTTCCTTGGAAGGTGGTCTGGCGTTCTAAGGCCCCTCTCAAGGTTGCGTTCTTTGCTTAGTTGGCGGCTTGGGGGCGTATTCTTACTTTGGATAGGCTGAGATTGAGAGGCATCATTGTAGTCAACCGATGTTGGTTATGTAAGAATGACAGTGAATCGGTAGATCACCTCCTTTTGCATTGCCCAGTGGCTGTTGAGTGTTGGTATTCTCTTTTTGGTTTATTTGGCGTCTCTTGGGTGATGCCGTTATCGGTGCGTGAGGTGTTGGATGCTTGGAGGGGTGTGCGTGTTGGGGCTCAAGCCTGTGCTTTTTGGAGGGTGCCCCTCTTTATCTTTGGTGGGGTCTGTGGCTTGAGCGCAACTGGTGATGTTTCGAGGGTATTGAGTCCTTGGTTGGGGCAATCAAAGACGTTTTTTTATGTAATCTCTTTAGTTGGGTCAAGGGTCAAAGTTGTAACTCTTATGTGGAGAAGTTAGTTTTCTTGGATTATCTTGGCCCATAGGGGTGTTTGTTATGGGTTTCACTCCCCGTTTTGAGTGCCTTTTTATATATTATTCTTATTGATCAAAAAAATTTATTGTGAATTTATCGAACAGTTCTAAGAAAATCATGATTTGCCTCTTTTATTTTTTTTTTTTAGGAATTTTTTATGGGGGAAGTTATATGGTTATGTGTATTGTTTTCCTTCAAAATTTTCCTTTTCCTACTTTCCAAGCTGGTTAACTATTTAACCAATGTTTCATTTATTTTCCTCTAAATACCATTTCCAACTAATCCAACAAAGTCGACGTTAATTTCGATCAGGGTAGCTTCCATGGGAAAGCAAATCCTCACCTTGGGCATCTTCTGCCACATGGGATCCTTGTTATTTCTACACTTAAGAAAGAGAAATATAGATTTTTTGTTGTCAAAATTTGCAGGTAAGACTAAATGGTTGATTGAAAGAGCTCTATTAATTGCAGTATGAGTTTTCCACTCATTAATTCTGTCCTTGTTGCATTCGAATTTATTAGTTAAGTATGCTTAATATTTTATAACAAAGTCACAAAGGCCATTGGGCAAAGTCTGGGAGTGTTCCTGTTGAAAATAACGCACCAAACCAATACAAAATTAGGACAGAAAATAAACATGCCACACAAAGAACACAAAGATTTACAAGGTTCAGCACAAGTCGTGCCTACGTCCTTAGGAGATCCGGCAAAAGTTTTCATTATGCAAGAAACAGGAGATTACATGTACATACCATCAAACCCTAGCTTTCTCTCTCTGCGAATTAGAGTTCTTTTTTTTCTCATACCACACCAAACCTTCATTGCCCTTATGTTTATAACGGGCTACAAAAGAGACTAAATAAACCCATGACCTATAAGAATAAAACAGGTCAAAAAAAATCTCAATTTTCGGGCTAGAGCTTTGGTGGGCTTAGGTCCACACAAAGCTTAATTTTCAGTTCAACCGGGTCGCCCGAATCCAAATTCAGGCCATAAATATCACAAATCTCCACCTTGGCTCGAATTCTCCAAGCTTGCAATCCCAAATACTCATTTCGCCTCTCCACATGCCCCTAAGGGCCCCAACAACTGCAAATACCAAGCAATGTTTGAACTTGATAGTAGGAATGACCTTAATCACCATATCCGCCAGATTATCTGCTGTCCCGATCTTCCTCACTGCAATCACATCTTTAATGAAGTGCGACCCGACATCAACATGTTTGGTCCTCTCATGGAACATTTTATTTTTAGTCAAATGTATGGCACTCTGGCTGTCGCAAAACACAGTCAAATCATCTTGTTGTAAGCCCAAATTACCAACCAAACCTCTCAGCCATATAGCCTCCTTCATTACCTCTGTAACTGCCATGTACTCAGCCTCAATAGTAGACAATGCAACTGTGGACTGTAAAGTCGCCTTCTAACTGATCACACTCCCACAAAACGTGAACACATAACTTGTCAGGGACCTCCTCCTATCATTATCTCCAGCATAATTCGAGTCAACATATCAACAACACTTTCAGACGTGATGCTGCCTCTGTCATAGATTAATCCTACACCTACAGTGCCCCACAAGTACCGCAATATCCACTTAACAGCCTTCCAATGGACCTTACCAGATCTATCCATGTATCTGCTCACTACACTAATCGTATGTGAAATGTCTGGCCTAGTGCATACCATCGCATACATAATGCTCCCAAATGCACTAGCATAAGGAACACAAGATAAGTGCTCCATTTCCTCCTTGGTCTGTGGTGATAATCCGGCCGAAAGTCTAAAGTGGGCTACCAATGAAGTACTCACAGGCTTCGCTGCTTGCATACCGAAGCATTCCAGTACCTTCTCGATGTATTTTCTCTGTGACAAATACAATCTACCCACTCTTCTATCCCTGTGAATTTCCATTCCCAAAATCTTTTTCGCAGCACCAAGATCTTTCATCTCAAATTCACCACTAAGCTGAGCCTTCAACTTCTTGATTTCTGACATGTTTTTGCAAGCTATCAACATGTCATCAACATAAAACAACAAGTATAAATATGAACCATCTGAGAGCCTCTTGTGATACACACAACTGTCATAGTCACTCCTAGAATAGCAACTCCCCACCATAAAGGTATCAAATCGCTTGTACCACTGTCTAGGAGACTGTTTCAGCCCATACAAGGACTTCTTCAATAGGAAAACATGGTATTCTTTCCCAAAAACCTCAAACCCCTCAGGCTGATGCATATAAAATTGCTCTTCCAACACACCGTACAAGAATGCAATCTTCACATCAAGCTCCAAGTCGTACAAAGCAACTGTAACAGGTGGATGCTTCGCTGTTCGATCCAAAAACTTAAGCCAATGGGTTAGGCTAACATCCACTCATTTAAACCTCATTCACTTTCTCCTCTTTATCCGATGTGGGACAAATGGACATCCTGTAACATTCTCCCCCATCTAGAACCTGCGTGACGCCTTCGTTGTGGTCGAACCACCCTGCCTACCCGACCTTGGACCCAGACTCCTGCCCGGGTGTGTGGGACCCAAACGGGCGCTTGGCGTGACACCGGATGAAAGATTGGGTTTGACTTTGATACCAACTGTAACGGGTGGATGTTTCACGGTTCGACCCAAAAGCTTAAGCCAGTGAGTTAGGCCAACATCCACCCATTTAAACCCCATTCACTTTCCCCTCTTTATCCGATGTGGGACAAATGCACACCCTGTAACAACAACCATAACAAGTAACACTTTGACCGAGCTATGTTGCACAATAGGAGAAAACACTTCATTGAAATCTACTCCTTCCCTTTGTGTATAGCCCTTCGCCACAAAGCGTGCCTTGAATCTCGCATCTTCCACTCCTGGAGTTCCTTCTTTCTTCTTGAAAACCCATTTATAACCTACAATTTTCTATCCCTTAGGCTTCTGAACTAGCTCCCAAGTCTAGTTCTTATGAAGAGACTCAATCTCCTCACTCATGGCAACATACCACTGCTCTGACTCTCCACCTGTGATGGCCTCATGATAACTACACGGTTCCTGCTCGTCAATACTCTCTGGCACACTAAAGTGCATAAGCCACTGAATCAGCATGTGAAAACCAATACTTATGAAATGGTTTTGTCTCCCTCCTCAGTTTGTCTCTAGCCACACTATGTTGCTGCAACTCCACTTGCTCATCATTCGACTAATCTGGATCATCCTCTAACAGAACCTCTATACGCTCCACCTGTTCACTGACACCCCGAGCACTCTCTGAATCAACTACCTCCTTCTGCGAAGTAAGCATCGCAGACTCATAAAAGGTCACATCCCTGCTGACAAGTATCTTTTTTCCAGAAGCATTTGAGCACCACAATCTGTATCCCTTGACCCCGGACTCATAACCAAGAAATATGCATTTCTTAGCCCTCGGTTCAAGATTTCCCTCATTCACATGAGCATACGCAGGACACCCAAATATTCTCAGATTACCATAACTAGTAGGGGAACGAGACCATACCTCTTCTGAGTCTTCAAGTCGATAGTAGTCGATGGAGACCGATTCACCAAGGAATAAGTTGTGGTAACAGCTTCAGCCCAGAACACTTTGCCCAAACCAGCATTTGACAACATACATTATGCCCTCTCCAACAGTGCTCTATTCATCCGTTCTGCAACTCCATTCTGTCGTGGAGTCTTCCTCACTGTGCAGTGCCTCATAATCACGTGAGTCTTGCAGAACTCATTAACATCCGTGTCACAAAATTCGAATCCATTTTCTTTCCTCAAGCGCTTAACCTGTTTTCCAGTCTGCTTTTCAACCAAGTCTTCCACTGCTAAACGTGACAAAAGCTTCATTTTTGTGATTCATAATGTAAACCCATACTTTATGAGAAAAATCATCGATTAGTGTCATCATATATCTATTACCACTATGTGAAGCAACTTGAGAAGGACCCCAAAGATCAGAATGTATATAATCTAATGTACCGTTGGTTTGGTGAATTCTCGTACTGAACTTCACTCTGCACTGCTTCCCGAAGACACAATGCTCATAGAAATCCAGTTTTCCGGTTTTCTGACTACTAAGCAAACCTTGCTTACTCAGAATATCCATCCCTCTCTCACTCATATGCTCAAGCCGCATATGCCACAATCTGGTAGTATCTAAATCTGGATCTGAGGACGATACAACAACTGATCCGTGACTATGCTACCCTGTAAAGCATACAAACCTTGCTTCTTCAGTCCCTTCATCACCACAAGAGCACCCTTTTGCAACCTGGATGACTCCACCTCCAGCCTTATAAGTGCATCTGATAGAATCCAGTGTACCTAGGGAAATCAGATTCTTCTCCAATTCTGGTACATGTCTGACATTAGTTAGTGTTCTCACTATGCCATCATACATATTGATTCTGATTGTACCAATACCCACAACTTTGCAAGGCACCCCATCAGAATTTCCCCTCCATTAATAGAACGATAAAAGGCAAACCAGTCCTTATTGGGACAAATATGATACGAACATCCCGAATCAAGAATCCACTCTCCATTGGAGTCACCGGCAAACCGTGAGAACATTACCACCATCAGAATCACTACCGTCTGTAACTGCCACATCAGCTACTTCAGATAATTTCCCCTTTCCATGCTTACCCTCCGGACAGTCCCTCTTATAGTGCCCTTCCTTGTGACACCGGAAGCATCTCAGTTTCGTTCTTTTCCTAGACTTGGAACAACCTCTCCTGGCAGACCCTCCCTTCTGATTCGATCTTCCTCTAACAACCAACCCTTCACTAGAGCCATCTTTATTGCCCACGAATATCCTTCTTTACAAATCTTAGGAATTCAAAGCTACCTTTGCATCTTCCATGGACAACTCAATTCTGCCATACATCATCGTATCGACAAAGTTCTCATATGAGGGTGTTAGAGAAGATAACAGAATTATGGCCCGATCCTCATCCTCTATTTTAACATCAATATTATTCGAATCCATGATGATACTGATTAACTCATCAATATGGTCTTTCAGAGACGACCATTCCTGTATCTGTAGAATATATAACTGCTTCTTTAGCAAGAAATGGTTCGTATAGGATTTTGTCATGTACCGGGCCTCCAACTTGTTCCATACACCATCTGGCATAGTCTCTCCAACAACTTCTCGCAAAACTTCGTTATCCAAGCACAACATAATCATATTATGTGATTTCTCCATAACTTCATCTTTGTCTTTAATCTTTTCCGGCAATGCATCCTTCCCCTTCAGCGCCTTGGATAACCCATGTTGTACCAACAGAGCCTGCATCCTAAACCGCCACATGTTGAAATCGTTTCTGCCATTGAACTTCTCGATCTTCAGAAATTTGGTTGCCATCCCTGCTTTGAACCGAAAGCTCTGATACCGGTTTGTTGAAAATAACGCATAAAACCAAAATGAAATCAAGACAGAAAATAAACACGCCACACAAAGAACACAAAGATTTACAAGGTTCAGCACAAGTCGTGCCTATATCCTTGGGAGATCCAGCGAAAGTTTTCACTATGCAAGAAATAAGAGATTACAAGTACAGACCCTCAAACTCTAGCTTTCTCTCTATGCGAATTAGGGTTATTTTTTTCTTACACCACACCAAACCCTAATTGCCCTTTGTTTACTACCCAACTATTCTAAGAGCTTAAGTTGTTAGAGAGGGTGTAACTTAAATCTTTAATCCTTCAACACGCCCCCTCACGTGTGACCCACTTTTTGGTCCAACATGTGAAACAATAAATTTTCAACTTGGGTGACGGTGAGGTTCAAACACAGGACTTCCTGCTCAGATACCATTTGTTAGGGTCGCAGTGGAAGCAACAAGCGACAACGAAGAATATAATAAAGCACTCACAAAGAACAAACACAAGATTTACATGGTTCACCCTAAACAGGGCTACGTCAATGGATGAGAAAGAAATTACACTGATTCGTAGAGAAATTACAATAGTAGAGAATTTTCAACACTTGAAACCATATACAAAACTCCCTTAGAGTTTTCTTCTGTGTATCCCACGAGACCATAGTTGTCAAAGGCGTTAGGCGCCCCAAGGCGCTAGAGGTCTTCTAGTGCCTAGGCGCTCGGCGCTCGCCCGAGTGAAGCGAGGCGCTCAATAATAAATTATTTTCAAAATTTAATCAATAAATCACTTACAAGAAAAATAACAAATATAAAACACCTTTTACATGCTACCACATTTTTACAACATCCAATAATGTGTTGTTTGGCATTTCTATATATTGGATCTTATAGGTGACAATAATTTCAAGCGGTATATATTCACCAAGAGAGAAAAAAAGACATTACTAAAAATTCAAGCATTGTCAAACTCAGAAATCAAACACTGTCAAGCAATTTTTTTAAAAAATAAATAAAGGCATAACAGTGCTTACTGTTTAACTTCAATACACAAAGAAAAAAAAAATTAAGCCATAAGAAAAAGAAAATAACAAGGAGTGGCAAAAAAATTTATATGTATATATATGTACAACTTTTGTTTACTGTTTAACTTTAATACACCAAGAAAAAAAATTGAAGAAAGAAAAAAAAAAGAAACCAAAGGTGAGAAACTCCATAGAGCATAAGAGATGGAAAAAAAAGAGAGAAAAAAAAAATATATATATATATATAATTTGAACATAGAAAGAAAACTTGAAACAAAGGCCAGAGACTTCAGTTCAATAAAAGAAAAAAAAAAGGAGAGAGAAGAAGATGAAGAAAACATACCTGGTGGGTCACCACGTGGAGCCTCAGCCTCAGTCCCTCTCAACTTTCTCTTTTTCTTTTCTAATTTTTTTTATTTTGCTTTCTTGCACTAATTTCCCTTTAAGACAAAAGTTGTCAAACCCACTCCCCATATGTATTATAATATACCCTATATATTATAAAGTATATACTCTTACATAAATACAAAATAGTGGTCAAACTTGTCAAGCTATTAATAGATAAGCATACAAATGGTGGTCAAAGTTGTCAAGCTAAGCATACAAATGTTGGTTAAAGTTGTCAAGCTGTTAATAGGAAAACATACAAATGGTGGTCAAAGTTGTCAAGCTGTTAAGCATACAAAACTAATAGGCGTGCTTAGGCGCGCCCCAGCGCCTCAATAGAGGCGAGAGCCTAGGCGGCGCCTTTTAGAAGTGGCATCGCCCATATGTAGGCAAGGCGCTAAACTGGTGCCTCGCGTCGCCCGACACCTAGGCGCGCCCTAGGTTGGACATCAGTGTTCACTCTACGCCACATGTAAATCTATCACTATCCACGATCTCTTTCATAAGGCTGCATCTCCCTAAATCCCATTAGTCTCAACCCAAAACCTATGTATCTATTTATAGAGTTGAAACAACCCAATTTCTTGTTGGACAAGAAAACTCAATTCCTTGTTGGACAAGAAATACAACTCCTTGGAGAATAAGACATCTCTCTAACAAGAAATTACCTTACATAATACAACTTTGAAATAGAATCCTAATTAGAATAGGAATTCAAGGCACAATTTCTAACAATCTCCACCTTGACTTTAATTCCTTCCTGCCAATCATCGCTTTCCATGGCATTCATCAAGACAATCCTTTACAGCTCCAGTCTTGATGATTTCTGCAATATCACTTGACGTTACTCCATCCGTCTTCCAGGGGCTACCTTGACTACTCGAGCTCCATGTCATGCAACTATCACAATTTTCGGATAATTGTGACCAACAAAGCAGATTGACTCCACTTGGAACTAAAACCGTTACAACACCGATTGAGACTCCTGTGTTTTTTGGATCTTCTTCAAAATGTCCCAATACGAACCATCGGCTCTGATACCATGTCAAAATATATGAGAGAGTAAAAAAGAGAGGATATAAGAATTATGTATTGCTTAGTATCTTTATTACAATAAAACCACCACCTATATATATAGGAGAGAATGAGTGGTAAACAAGTCATAATAAAAAAGGTAATTACAAGTAAGGAATTATAAATCATATCCCACAATTATGCTATCAAATCAACCAAATCAATCAAATCAAGGCTTCAATCGCTCCTCAATAATATTCTTCAACAGCCCCCCTCTAGTTGGACATGCTAAGATTTCCATGTCCAACTTGAAACCGAAAACAAAGTTATCTGGAGTACGAGACGAATAAATCCAAAGATTCAAGATAAGTTGATCTAAAGATCCAACATATGTTGATCCAAAAAATCGAAACGAGTTGATCTGAAGATCCAAGACAAGTTGATCCAAAGATCCAAGACAAGTTGATCCGAAAATCCGAAACGAGTTGATCCGAAGATCCAAAACAAGATGATCCGAAGATCCAAGACAAATTGATTTGAAGATTTAAGATAAGTTGGTCCAAAGATCCGAAACGAGTTGATCCGAAGATCCAAAACAAGTTGATCCGAAGATCCGATACGAGTTGATCCGAAGATCCAAAACAAGTTGATCCGAAGATCCAAGAAAAGTTGATCCGAAAATCGAAAACAAGTTTGATATGAAGATCCAAATGAATTCTGGTGGTGTGAAAGACAAATCCCACAAAGAGTATAATATATATTATATATATATATTTTAGTTGAAGATCGCCGCCAAGGATGGGAGATGGAGTACCATCCCTGGCAAAGACGACGATAATAAAAAAGAACTACCAAGAATCGGTAGGCTCTAATACCATGTTAACTGCCCAACTATTCTAAGAGTTAAAGCTGTTAGAGAGGGTATAACTTAAATATTTAATCCTTCAATACCCTTATATTTATAACGGGCTACAAAAGAGAGTAAATAGGTCCACGACCCATAAGAATAAAACGGGTCAAAAAAAATTTCCTCGGGGCCAGGCTTAAACCCACACAAAGCTTAATTTTCGGGTCAATCGGGTTGTGGACCCGAATCCAAATTCGGGCCATAAATATCACAGTTCCTTTGGAAAGGCTCTCATCTAGATACCACTAGTGTCAAAGTTGCTTGGAATTTTATGTGTCTCCAAATAAAAAGGTGGTTATGTTGAAGTACAACTCAGGGGAACATGGCTTTTGCGAAGCACATATGGACTTCGATGCAAAATGATAATAAACTCATTTGGACCTCGGGGGTGAATAGTGAACCTATGTTATTTCAGGACCATCTTTTATAATTCAAAGACCCTCAGGTAATTG
Organism: Cornus suecica; assembly: GCA_963922005.1. Taxonomy (NCBI): domain Eukaryota; kingdom Viridiplantae; phylum Streptophyta; class Magnoliopsida; order Cornales; family Cornaceae; genus Cornus; species Cornus suecica. The sequence continues at coordinate 33,834,934 of OY998241.1, forward strand.
GACTTCGTTTGGAGAAAAATCTATAAGCTATGCGATAAGGTCAGAATTATATAAAAGCATAGGAGATGACAATAGTTAATAAACTGAGAATCCTTTTTGTTACAAAATTTAACTGTTTAGTCTTTAGTGATATATGAGGTGATTTTTTTATATCAATTTCTTTTGTCCTCTACCAACAGAAATGGGGAGTAATGAAGTTTTTATTTATTTATTTATTTATTTTTTACTATCCCCATAGAGGATTCAACCCCTTGGAAATACCGGCGATTGCGTTCATACAAAGGCACCACTAAAGACAAATAGGCATCGTCCTCCAAAATACATCTGTGTGGGCCATGATATAAGACCCTCTCTAAATATACATCAAACCCCTCGTAGTAGAAGGCATGACCCACTGGATCCTGAACAAACCTGAAGAAATCTAAGAATTCAGAATGAAGAACTGGAATGTTGAATTCTATTTTCTATACTTAATTGTTTCAGATTGTACAAGGCTTATTAATATACAAGAGATAACAATAAAGAAATACAAGTGTACGTCAAATTTAGCAAACTACACTATAGGTTATACAAAGTCAAAGATCAGCATACTCTAGGATTGCAATCTGCAGCATACTCTAGATAAACAACTGCACACTCTAGGAGCTAAAAGACAGAAAACACTTTGACTAAATTGTATCACAATCAGAATTTCAGATTGTGGTGTTGTGTTTTTCCACACTCCCCCGCAAGTTGGCATATAGATATTAGTCATGCTCAGCTTGCCAATTAACTCCTGAAATTGTCTTTTAGCCGATCCTTTAGTCAAGACAACAGCTAGTTGTTCTTCAAATCTGATGTAGGGAGTACAAATTAGGCCCTATTCAATTTTCTCTTTGATGAAGTGTCTGTCGATTTCAGCATGTTTTGTTCTGTCGTGTTGGACTGGATTGTGCGCGATACTAATGACAGCTTTGTTGTCACATTAGATTTTCATGGGATTACAACTTCCAATCTTCAGTTCTTTTAAGATACGCTTTAGCCATAGCAACTCACAAATTCCCAAAACCATTGCACGAAACGTAGCTTCAACGCTTGATCTAGCCACAACCGTTTGCTTCTTACTCTTCCATGTCACCAAATTACCTCTTACAAAGGTACAATACCCTGAAGTGGAGCAACTATCACTGCGTAATCCTCCCCAGTCTGCATCGGTGTAGGCTTTTATCTCCATATTCCCATTCTTTGAAAATATAATTCCTTTTCCTGGAGCCCTTGAGATATCTTAAGATTCTGAGTGCAGCGTTAAGATGGTCTTGATTAGGAGCATGCATAAACCTACTGACAATTCCAACAACATAGGCAATATCAGGCCTAGTATGAGATATGTAAATGAGTTTTCCAACTAATCGCTGGTATCTTTCCTTGTCCACCATTGGACTTATGGCTACACCATCAAGTCTGTGGTTGAAGTCAATAGGAGTAGCTTCTGGTTTACATCCTAATAAACTTGTCTCCTTAAGTAAATCAAGGACATATTTCCTTTATGATAGAAATATTCCCTTTTTTGACCTTACAACTTCTATTCCCAAGAAATACTTTAGATTTCCCAAATCCTTAGTCTCAAACTCTTTTGCAAGAGACTTCTTCAATTTCTCTATTTCGATGTGATCATTATCAGTCACAATGATGTCATCAACATACACAATTAATACAGTTACCTTCCCTCCTTTGTGTTTGTAAAACATTGTGTGATCTCCTTGGCTTTGTGTGTATCTTTCTCTCTGGACAGCCTTGGTGAAATTTTCAAACAAAGCCCGTGGGGATTGCTTTAATCCATAAAGAGATTTCTTTAATCTGCACACTTTCTTTCCTCCAAGGTTACCTTCAAATCCCGGTGGCAGCGACATATACACTTCTTCCTTAAGGTCTCCATGGAGAAATGCATTTTTGACATCAAGTTGGTGTAATGGCCAATCTCGGTTTGCAGCTATAGAATGTAAAGCTTGAACTGTATTCATCTTTGCCACGGGTGCAAAGGTTTCTTGGTAGTTTGTCCCATAGGTTTGTGTGAAGCCTTTCACGACCAATCTTGCCTTATATCGGTCAACCGAGCCATCTGCCTTGAACCTGACAATAAACACCCATTTACACCCCACTACCTTCTTTCCATCAGCTAGTTCCCAAGTGGTGTTCTTGTTGAGTGCCCTCATTTCTTCCATTACAGCTTCTTTCCACTTTGAATCCATCATTACTTCCTGAATGGACTTGGGAATCTGTTCTTGACAAACCTTAGCAGAAAAGGCTTTGAAGGAAGAGTTAAGATTCTTGTATGAAATATAATTGGAGATTGGATATTTAGTACAAATCTTTTTCCCTTTCTAAGGGCAATGGGCATGTCTAGATCAGATTGGGAATCATTTGAAATCTCAATAGGGAACTCACCTGGTCTATCCCACATCTCATTGGAATTTGAAGTGACCGTAGTTGGTTCAAGGATTGGGCACTGCCAAGGAAATGTTCCAGCCTCTTTATCCTTGTTTTTTCTTGTATAAAACTTCAGTTCTTTAGGTTGTCCTTCATTCTATCTATCATTGGTTGGCTGTTGTTGCTGCTATGATGGCTGCAATGGCTGTTGCAGTGGCTGTTGTTGCTGCTGTGATGGCTGCAATGGCTGTTGCAGTGGATGCTCCCCCTCACTCGAGTTACCAGGGCTCAAATGTGGGCTGGGAATGAAGCTCGGTTAAGGGTTGTTTGGATTTGGTGTGGTCTGAACATGAATAGGCAACAAAACAACATCCCAAAACTGATCTCCTAATTGATAATTCTCCCCCTTGAGTGAAGTTGTGGTGAAAAACGATCTATTTTCAAAAAAGGTTACATCCATAGAGACATAAAAAAATTTGGTAGTGGGGTCAAAACACTTGTACCCTTTCTTAGTTGCAGAGTAACCAAGAAAAACACATTTTATGGCTCTAGGATCCAATTTGTTTTTGTTGGGATTGTGATCATGAACAAAAGCAGTACATCCAAAAATTTTGAGGCTTAAGGAAGAGAATAAGTGTTTTGTCAATGGAAATGATTTCTTGACTTGGTTCAATGGTGTTTCATACTTAAGAATACGACTAGGCATTCGATTAATTAAGTATGTGGCTGTTAAAATGGCTTCACCCCAAAGGTATTTAGGAACACTCATTTGAATTAGAAGGCCCTAGATACTTCAACTAAATGTCTATTCTTCCTTTCAGCTACTCCATTTTGTTGGGGTGTGTCAACGCATGAGGTTTGATGGACAATACCATGAGCAGCAAGATAATCACCCGAAATATTTGAAAAATATTCTTTACCGTTATCCGTTCGAAGAATCTGAATTTTTTTCTAAAATTGGTTCTCAATCATTTTATGAAAGATTTGAAATACTTGGGTTGCTTCGGATTTTTGTTTAAGAAGATAAGTCCAACACATCCTAGTGTGGTCATCAATGAAGGTTATAAACTATTTTGAATCGGAAACATTGGTGACATGCGAAGGTCCCCAAACATCACTATTGGTAAGGGTAAAAGGGCTAGACTTGGTGTAATTCAATGATGGAAAATGCACTCTATGATGCTTAGATAACTCACATGTTTTACACTTGAAATCTGAAATATTTTTATTTGCAAATAACGAAGGGAACAATTTTTTCAAATAGGAAAAACTAGGATGTTCTAACCTTAGGTGCCATAAAAGAATGCCATCCTTACTATCAAGATTGAAACTCCCACATTGCATAGCTTTCATGCCTTTGTCATCTTCTTCATCTTTGCTTTCTTCAAGGACAAACAAGCCATCCATTTCTCTAGCACTGTCAATCCTCTTCCCCGTATACGGTTCCTGAAATTCACAATGAGTAGAAGAGAATTTGGCTATACAATTCAAATCTCGAGTTAGTCTAGAAACTGATATAAGGTTGCAAGAGAGATTTGGAACATGTAGGACAGATTGAAGGACAAAATCCTTAGAAAGAATTATAGAACCTTTCCTCCCAACTGATGATAGAGTACCATCCGCAATCTTAACCTTTTGGTGTCTAGAGGCTGGAAAATAGGTATTGAAGATGCTGGATGAACATGTCATGTGGTCTGACGCCCCGGAATCTATGATCCAAGGGCTGGTTTTTGAACTTGTAGTTTGTAAAGCAGTGAAAAAATTTCCAGCTTGTGCAATATTGGCTGAAATTAATTTATTGTTGCCATGACTCATTCCTTCTCCAATCCCTTGCAGTTTGTGTGTGGTAATCTGAATGGTAGGACTTTCTATAGGACATGAGTTCTCCCAATTAGTCATCATACCAAATCTGGATCTGAAGGCCAGCAAAGGGGCTATGAAAACAAAAGAATAACAACAATTAAGGCCAAGAAAAACAAGCAGGATAATTGGCAATGAAGGCCAAGAAAAAACTAGTGAAACAATCTGGGCAATGAAGGCCCAAGACAAAGAGATAATGTATGGATTCAATGTACTCTGTTTTGGATCAAGAAAAAACAGAGAAAGATGAACAAGACAACAAATGCTCAGCAAAACAGAAAAGATGGCAGAACAGAAAAGAATCCCAAGAAGCCAAATTTGGCTATGATACTATGAAGAAATCTAAGAATTAAGAATGAAGAAGAATTGGAATGCTGAATTCTATTTTCTATACTTAATTGTTTCAGATTGTACAAGGCTTATTAATATATAAGAGATAACAATAAAGAAATACAAGTGTAAGTCAAATATTAGCAACTACACTATAGGCTATACAGTCAAAGATCAGCATACTCTAGGATTGCAATCTGCAACATACTCTAGATAAACAACTGCACACTCTAGGAGCTAAAAGACAGAAAACACTTTGACTAAATTGTATCGCAATCAGAATTTCAGACTGTGGTGTTGTGTTTTTCCACAAAACCAAACAACACACCAAAAATCGTTCGTAAGCAAAAGGACAATGTAGGAGGAGGTGATCAATTGACTCTTCATCTTTCTAACACATGCAAGACCAGTTGACCATAATCAAGTTTCTAAAAGGCCACCTGAAGAGGAATATTGGAGCACCAAACCGCCTTTTAGGGAAAACCTTCATAAGAGGACCCGAGAGGCAATAAAACAAAGACAAAATATCGAACCTCCTATGAGAACTGTGCACCCATACTAGTATCTGGACCTCCCCCATTAAAACTCTGATGTTACAGAAGCTCAAAGAAGCAAAACACATCATCTAACTTCCTATCTTAAAACTATCTCGCAAAATGTGCAGCCCAAAATAACCTTAAGCTATCAAGCCAATAATAGTTGGCAACCCTAGTGTCTCTTACGAGTGATACTGAATAAACTAGGATAAAAGATAGCCAAAGGTCGTTCCCGCACCAAGTATTTTCCCAAAAGCGAACATGTCTTCCATCCCTAACTTTGAATCTAATTTGTTTGGAAAAAGTATCCTTACCCTTTCGAATGCCTTTCTAAACCCCCACACTTTCTAAGGAAAAAGTATCCTTACCGTGATAAGAACAAAAAAGTGGAGGATTTTTGAAAAAAAAAATCTTATATTAGCCGATCAACAATTTTAGTGGGATTTGACAATACGATTATTTCTATTATTAAATATGATTTAATAATAATTATTAATTTTATTGAGAATGTCAAAATAGTTTTGTAACATGTAAGTGTAAATATAAAATAAATAAATAGGTATAATTATTTAAATAAGTAAGAAGAGTAAACAAAAAAAAGTCTATAGAAAAAATAAATATGCTTTGATATTTTAAGTAGTATATAGATTAGTGGGATTTAGTAGTAATTTAGGGTGCGTTCACTAACGTGGAACGTTTCACGTTCTCACCTATCAAAAAGCATAAATAGAAATAAGAAACATGTTTAATAAATTATTTTTGTTTCCCAATAATGTGAAATGTTTCTCATGTTTCTCTTAAAAATGAGAAACATAAAAAAAATGTTCCACATGTTTCTGTTCCAATAATGTGAAATGTTTTTTTTTTGGATAAATCTCAATTACACCCCCTCAAATTCAAAAAAATATATATAATTCAAAAATAATATATTAAATTTTGAAATATATATATATATAAATTACGAAAACAATATATAAAATTCGAAAATAATATATAAAAATTACGAAAATAATATATAAAATTAGAAAAAAATATAAAAATTTGGAAAACAATATAAAAATTAGAAATATATATATAAATTTCGAAAACAATGTATAAATTTCGAAAACAATATATATATATATTTTGTATATATAATTCAAAAATATATATATAAAGTTCGAAAAAATATAAACTTCGAAAATATATATAATTCGAAAAACATATATAAAATTCAAAATATATATATAAAATTTTAAAACAATATATAAATTTTTAAAAAAAATTATTTCGAAAAATAAATTTGTAAAAATATATAAATTTATAAAAAAAGAAAAAGAAAAGAATATATATTGGTAAAATGTCACATTTTTTCTAAGGAAGTTAATCAAACTACTTATCACTAACATCAATTAATGATCTTCTTTTATATATAATTTTTACAATATATATATATATATATATATTTCGAATTTTATAGATTGTAACTTTAACTTCTGATAGTTGAGTTTAATAGTTTCTTTAATCTAATTTATTTTACTCAAGTAAATGCTAAAATAAAAATTATAAAAAAATTACCAAAAATATAAGTGAAACAAATGCATTTACTAAACATAATTATTTGTTTATGTTCCAAAAATTATGAGAACAATTGGAATTAACAAACGTCATTTCTGTTTTTCTGTTTCTCGTAAGAAGAACGTTATTTTGTTTATGTTTCTTCGAAAAACAGAAACGAAAAATGTTCCACGTTAGTGAACGCACCCTTATATATTTTTTTGGGTAGTTGAAAAATTATGTATTAATTTGTGTAAATATAGTTTAATTGAATTTAATAATATCACTACACTTAGTGGGGGGTGTAAAAGAACTTTGTGACATTTAATGTAAATGTTAAGTTGATGAATAATTATAATTATTTTAATAAATAAAAATAAAAAATTGTATAAAAAAATAAAATTAATTAAAACAAAAATAATGAGAATAAACAAAAAAACATTCTAGAAAAAAATAAATATTACTTTGACTTTTGTAAGTAGTATATGGTTTAGTGAAATTTAGTAATAATTAATATATTTTTTAGGAAGATCAAAAGAGTGTTGTAACATTATAAAAATGAATAATTATAATTATTTAAATAAATAAAAGATTTAAAAGCGTATGGAAAAAATAAAAATTGCTTGTATTGTTATAGGAGTATAGATATAGATAATAAGAGTGTGGTGATAAAAGTGGTAAAGTGTGGAGTTTAGGCAATGGGGGCAACTTAGACATTTTGCATGCAAATTAATATAATGAAGGGCACTTAAGTCATTTGATGCCTCCAAGGGGTGTCATTGCAAGACTTTACAAACCTCAGGGGTGTCTCTGTTAATTAGACATTGACCGACCACTGAGTGGAATTGACCCAAACCTCAGGGGTGTCACTGCAAATTACCCAATTAACTATGAGTTGTTGCTCAGACTTTAAAGCCTGTTGTTTTATCCTTTGCCTTTTGTTTGCTTGTGAGGCCCTCCTTGGTGCTTTTGGCCATTTGTCATGTTCTACTCCATATGCCTAATGTAAACTGTCAGAGTGGCTCTCTTGTTGTTCATGTCCATTCTTGTTCTCGCTGTTGATGCGGCGAGGCTTGCTGATGCCTATCCTTCGCCGTGGTGGAGGATTTTATCTACAGGAGGGTTAAGTTGACTCCTTTTTCCCTATCCTCTTAAAATGTGAGACTTTTTATTTTCCCTTTGCTTAGTTTGTTCTTCTCCATTTAAGTTTTGTAGTTGTGTTGCCGTTGTTAAGATTCCATTGTTCTGCAGAGAGTATGCCGTCCCTTCCATAGTTTTGTATTTTTTCATTGGTTTCAATCAATTCTGATGTACAATAAATAATATGCTGTACAATGTGAAAGAAAGCCTGATCTGTATGGCAAGTAGCCCTGCTTTGCTTTTGGCATGTACATTTGAAGGAGAGGATCAAACACATTTGATGGGGTGATGATGTTGATGGAGATTTAAACATAGGATGTGTAATCCTTAGACTTCTGGCTTACAGGCAGGTCCCCGAGTTCGTAGTGTTTTGTCTAATTTGTTGGTTTAATTGTGTATACAGAGTGGGATGTGACTTTGGCACTTCTGTGTGGTTTTTTTAACAGATAAAAAATGCTTACCAATATCACTAGATATGTAGTCATCTTTGGAAAATCATAGGCATCCTTTGTGGAGATGTCGGCAAACTATGTGGCACATGTTCTTTGGGATAGAGTGGAAAGATCAGAGATTAAGAAATCTAAAGGGTATCCTTCTCTTGCTCTTGCTGTTGCTCCTTTAGTGAGGCGGCCTTTTCTTTCTTTCTTTCTTTCCAATATCTCTGGATGTATATTCATCTTTGGAAAATATACACATCCTTTTGTGGAGGTTTCTAGATTCATTTGCATTGAGGATCGGCGAACTATGTGGCACAGGTTGTTTCCGATAGAGTGGAGTGATCAGAGGAAGAAATTTACTGGGCTCCTTTCACTTGCTCTTTCGCCCTTTTATTTTTTCTGGGTGGCCTTTCCTTTCTTTCTTTTTATTTTTATTTATTTTTTTATTTTTTCCTCTATCCAGTAGTGGGGAATGCAGGTGATTATTTCCTTTTGTTTATAGAGGACATATGTCATATTTTTTTTTACTTGTTCCCTTTCCTTTTATAATTCAATTTATGTATGTTTATTAGCACAATTATTTTTGTGTGCCCGTGTCATTGGTAGTAGTCTGTTTCGTTCTTGGACAATCAAAATCTAATATGCAGATAACCTCTTATCTCACTTCTTGGGCAATGGCATGTGACTAGCGTGATCTCAACCACTCCATATCGTGATTTCACTGTTCACTGTTTTGGACACCTAGACTGCATCCCAATGTATCCCCCATATCAGGCTGCGGAGCCAGATGCTTACAAGCATCACACCTGTCATATAAATGGTGATTGAACCAAGTCATGCTCTCATAAAACTGAAGGATGGTGTAATCTATGAGATTTAATGCTAACAAACTAATTTTCCAATTCCTTCTATCATATGTATATGCTTTACTTTAAGTGGAATCTATCTTTATTGCTTTGAGGCTGCTTGCATTTATCTCCTTCTGAAACAACTGAAATTTTATTCTCATTCTGTTTCTATTCTTTTCCTTCTGTTTTTTGTTCTCACAGTGCTGTTGCTTGGTGTGGAAAGCTAAATGCTATAGCATGTGCATCAGAAACTTGTGCAAGGATTCCAAGGTGAGTATGTCACATTTAGGTACTCGTTGCCTTCAGCATGGTACAGTGAGTGCCATGAATTAGATTTTTAGACAAGTTAATTTGTTTCGTATTTCAGGTTTGAGTATTTATTGGAATAAAGAAGCTGATTTCGTTGAGTCTTTAATGTTAATTATTACCCAATGAAATTTTCCATTTTGTTTAGAAGAGTTGCTCTTCTGCCTGTTTTGCTTTGTAAATACTGAAGCTTGTGTCATACTGACACTTGTTTTCCTTTTTCTGATTAGTGTATTATATTAATATTATTTTTGTCTCTTTTCTTTTTGTAGTTCTAACGCTAACCCCCCATTTTGGATCCCTATACACATTGTGATTCCAGAGCGACCTACTGAGTGTGCAGTGTTCAATGTTATAGCAGGTATTATTACTGCTACTTTTATCAGATCATTTGGTTTCAGAATAACTCATCTTGTTTGCAGTGTAACATGTTAATTAATCAATAAAAGTATTTAGTTTTTTTTCTTTTTGTTTTCTTTTTTGGTTTGTAAGATCAAAGATGTATATAGAGAGAAACACTTAAAAGGGAGCGAGCCTGAATACATGAGAGTGACCAAAGTGGCCTTGCGAACCAGAGATCCCACAAAACCATCTTTCTCCCCTCTAGATGTACAAAATCTACCCTTCCCCCAAGTAAAATCTGATTAAATGAAAGTGCCTTCGATAGTGCCAATGGAGGATTCAATTCCGTCAAAACATTTAGAATTATGATCCTTCCGCAGGCATCACCAAAGACACAGACGCCGATCCAAAAAGCACTATCTCCATATTTCCATAAAAAGCATGTCGAGCAAGGCATGACCCACTGCAACCCAAAACGACCTGTTGGGAGGCACAAACTCTTGTAGTCAATGGGGCAATGTAAAAGAAGGTGATCAATCAACTCCTCGTACCTCTTACAAATGATTGTTGTCAAATTCTTTCTTCTTAGGTTGTCAAGGGTGAGGATCAGCCCCTAAACCACTGTCCAAGCAAAAAAGGCCACCTTTGTAGGAGCCCTGGATTTCCAAAATGCCTTGAATCTCCCGTAAGGTGACAACACCCCGACAATAGAGTTGTAAACTCCCCCCCTCTAATCTCGGTCGGTATAAAGCTCAAGAAAACTAAACACATGCTTAAGCTCTCAATATTCGGCTCTCTTGGAAAAGAAGCATCCCATACTAGCCTCCCACTATCAAGGCGATAACAGTCGGCCCAGAGAATGAGGATCTCGAGCAATGGCAAATAACCTCGTAAAAGTAGTTGGCAATGACTGTACCCGCACTATAGGTCCTCCAATAATCAGATGAGTCTGCTTGGAAAAGTCATCCTGACCCCCACTCCTTCCCGAACCTCCACCGATTGAGAGCACCACCCTCCTCTTTCCTCCCCAAATCGGCCAAAGTGACTTTCCTTAGTCTCTGGCGCTGCATACCAAACTTTCACAGCTATTTCCCCAAAAGAGCCTTGTTAAAAGGCTTCATCTCTTAATGCCCAAACCTTCAGAATAGATCCAGTGGCACACCTTCTACCAAGTGATTGAATGAAATTTTGACTACTCACTCAGGCCACCCTAAAGGAAATTCCTTTACAATCTTTCAATCTTCTTGGCCACCGAGCAGGAATTTGAAAGAGGGAAAGGAAATACGTCTGCCTACTAGATAATGTACTCTTAATCAAAGTCAGCTGGAGCGGCCCCCTGGAGGCAGACCCAAATAAGTAAGGGAAGAAACTAACCCCACAACCCAACACTGCAGCAATGGAAGAAATGTTCTCCACCTCCCCAACAGGAGTCGGAGCACTTTTCCTAGTGTTGACTTTCAGACCTGACACAACCTAAAAGCAAATCAAAATCCATCTCAAGTGCCGCAACTCTAACTCATCGGCATCATAAAAAACAAGTGTGTCATCCTCGAGGCGTGAGACTTGGGCCTCAAGTGTGGGCAAGAGCGTATTTGACAACATTTGCCCCTTTATTACAGAGTATGAAATTATGAATGCTTTAGTAATAATTTTATGTTTTCATTGTATTTTTCATGTTGTGTCTCACTTCACTTAGGCACTTCGCCTTGCCTCGTGCTTAGGTTCTAGAGGATCTCTAGCACCTTAGTGCGCCCTGAGCCTTTAATAACTATGTCTGTGAACAAGCAACCTCCCCGTCAATCTACTAGAGCCTCCATCACTACAAGAAATACCAAAGGGGAGAGCGGTCCCCCTCCCAAACATAGTTATAAAAAGCTCAAGGCACACTAAGGCTCTAGAGTTCCTCTGGAGCCTAGGCGTGAGGCGCTAGGCGAGGCGCACGCCCGAGTGAAGTGAGGCACATAATGGAAATCACAATGAAAAAATAAAATTATTATTAAAGCATTCATATTCCATAATAAATGCACAAATGTTGTCAAAGGCGCTTTTGCCCACACTTGAGGTGCAAGTCTTGTGTCTTAAGGAGCCTGGAGCCTAGGCGCGCCTTTAACGACATTGCTCCTGAATCCCACAAGTGCTGCTGAAAAACTTGAAAGAGAGCCATTCACCAGAACTGAAAATCTGGCTGAAGAAATACAAAACTCAATCCGCCGTCTCCACCTAACCCGGGACCCCATTCTCTCCAACAAATTAAAAAGCATAAAACAAAATTTGATAATGTTAGAATCTAATTCTTAGTGCATTTACAAATCTTATTCTGTCAACAGATCCTTGGTTACGGCTAATAGTTTCCTTTACATTCCTGGTCAGTGCAAGTGACGGGGGCAATTAATCACATCTGCTTTAACAAATAAAAAATTGACCAGTCATGGACCTGAGTTCTCAAACCCTTGTAGCCTTATTTGTAGGACATTTTGCGGGGAAATTAAATAGCATATACTGTAGAAGGTTACTTGAAGTTTTCCAAGTTCAAAGTGGGGCCAGTGACAATCAGTCGACAATTTTTTTTTGCGTGGTTTGCAATGCTTTGTTGTGTGTTTTATTATTCTTGTATTTACATTGATTTCTAGTTCTTCATATTATGATCAATTGCATTGGTCACCTTTGATAGATTCTCCGCGCGATTCTGTTCAGTTCATTGAATGGTCCCCTACTTCTTGCCCTCGTGCCTTGCTAATAGCTAATTTCCATGGGCGGATAACTGTCTGGACTCAGCCTTCTCAAGTAAGCTAAGCTTAAGCTTTCTTGACTATTCTCTTTTAATTACATGAATAGTGGCCTTTGTTTTGGTTGTGCATCATAAAGTGATTTCTTTTTCCTCCCTTTTCTGGTACTTTGGCATAAGCTATATACCTCCACTGAAATAATCATTTCTTAATATTATTATATATGCTTATTGAGCTTTCTTTTTGGTCTTACTATTCAGGGGCCAGCTAATCTGGTCAGAGATGCTAGTTGCTGGCAGCGTGAGCATGAGTGGCGGCAAGATATTGCAGTTGTTACAAAGTGGCTATCAGGGGTGTCTCCAGTAAGCAAATGTTTTTCTCTTCTGGTGACTTGAATTTCAAAACTTGAGCATCTTTGATATTCACACGTCTTTTGATTTACTTCTAAAAATTAGTATAGGTGGCTTACATCAAGGTCCAATGGTTCCGCAAACTCAAAGTCGACTTTTGAGGAAAAGTTTCTTTCACAGCAGCCTCAAGCTCCAGGTTTGCTCTCATGTCTGGTTATTAAGAAAGGCCACTGGCTGTTTTTTTCTTCCTGCCACTGTTGCTGCTAGGAGTGGACTGTATAATCTGTAGCGCTACCATATATTATCTATATGAAGTGGCTCTCTTTATACAAAACCTGCCTTTTCAAGCTTGCCGCTTGTGCCTACCATTTGCACCAAGCATTGGCTCTATATTAAGTGTCCATGACTACCTTGCCCAGCATTTGGTGTTTTCTTTTTGCTTGTATCTTAACCACTGGTCTCTGATTATTCTTGCATGGTTTTGCAATCAACTAAATTGTTTTCTTCTCTTTCTTCCATATGTGGAACTAATTGGTCCATTTGCACTAGCATAGCAAGATTATTTGCTATGCATTAGTTCCATTTATTTGCTGTTGAATTAGCTTGAAGCATGTGTGAATGGGACTCATCTGCTTTCGGGATGGATAATCTTTCGGTGGGTGGTTACTTTGGGACGGTCGACTTGCATAGGGTTGCTTTATGTCAATTGATGTCTTATCCTATTATGTATCGATGCTCATGGGAGTTGATGGCTACCTGTGCTTTCGTCATACTTCATCTTGCTATGTAGTCTTTAATATGCCTGTAGATTGAAATGAAAGGTCTTTTTGATTTACCCTGGTCATTTCTTTTTTAGTTGGAAGGTCTTTGCTGTTGGTCATTAGGGCTAAATATTGATTTTGGAAGCTAGATCCTTTCACTGCTGTTCAAACCATTGATGCAACAAATCAACACAGTTTTTCGTGCTGAGCATTTTGATGTCGTTTGCTCTTGTCAACAATCAATTATCCTTTTGGTCGGTTTCTTCAGTCACTGTTTGTGGGTGTTTTTGTTTAGGGGGGTTGTGTCAGTAATATTGAATAGAACACAATATAATTTCTTTTGTCATGGGATTGTTTGCCTTACCTGTTTGAGGGTTAGGGTTGTGTGGTGGAGAATCTGAAATACCAGCCTTTGTACTTTTTTTCCATGGGCTATACAGCCATGCTGACTGATATTACTATAGTATTAAATTGGAGTTGTATCTATCTGCATTTTGTATCATTACTCTATGAGTTACGGCTATAATTAGGACTGGAATTGACCGTATGGTTGATGGTGTCTTACCAATCACAAAGGTCAAGGGTTTAAGAACAGTTGTTCCCTTTCTGGCCCATAACCAAACAGAGTTAGGCCTTTGGGATGGATAATACATTTGGTGGTTTGGTTGGATCGACATAAGCTCGTAATCTCTGAGGTTCAAACTTTTCCATTCATCCAGAGCATGTGAAATTTGCTGGTTTCAATAGCTCAGAATGGGTGACTCTAAAACGTTGCCATTTCAAGTCCAAGTTGATTCATGTAGCCAGTTGAGAGTATTGTTTCTTTTGCTGTCATCAATTTCAAATTACCTCAAATAGGTTTTCTCTTTCTTGTAAATTAATCTTCTGTAAAATTTAAACAGCAGAATGTTGTAACTGATGCAATCTTTATGTTTATGATTTCAGCTGGATGGCCAAATTTTCTGTGTGTTTGCTCCGTTTTCTCTTCAGGCTCCGTGCAACTCCACTGGTCTCAGTGGCCTCCTGATCAAAGTGGTGCAGCCTCAAAATGGTTTTGCACGAGCAAAGGGCTCTTGGGAGCTGGGCCTAGTGGGATCATGGCTGCTGATGCCATCATAACAGATACCGGTGCTATGCATGTGGCAGGTGTTCCTATTGTAAATCCATCGACTGTTGTTGTTTGGGAGGTCACGCCTGGTCCTGGAAATGGATTTCAGGCAACTCCAGTGGCAAGTGCAAGCAACGGAGTACCGCCTTCACTTAATCCTCCTTGGGATGGTTTTGCTCCTCTAGCAGCATATCTATTTAGCTGGCAAGAATATTTGCTATTAGAAGCAAAGCAAGGGAGAAAGCATACATATCAGTATTATAGTGACACAGTATTCCTTCATTGTTCACCGGTGTCTAATTTTTCTGCATATGTGAGTCCCGAGGCCGCAGCTCAATCAGCAGCGACAACTACCTGGGGTTCTGGAGTTACTGCAGTTGCTTTTGATCCAACTCGCGGTGGTTCTGTGATAGCTGTTGTGATTGTTGAGGGTACTGATTTCTATTTTTACTTGGAGCCGAATGTTTGTCAAAAAATTATTTTCTTTAATATTATGCTGAGAAAGCAATTGTCTTCTACCTCAACATCTATATTCTGTAGCATGCATTTGTTTGCAGAGCTTTGTTAATACATACTGAGAAAGTTTGTTAAGTTATACTTTCTGTGCAATTAGTTAGCACATTCCATTGGCATATGAAATGTAATTTCATACAAAGCACTATTGCAGATGGTTTTAATTTTACATTATGGGTTTCACCTATAAAAGCTTTTTAGAATGTAATTTTGATTTGTGAAGTTGGTAGCTGCGGTTATAGATTTTGTAAAGCTTATTTCAGTACGTTTTGCTCTCTCTCTCGCACACACGCGCGCGCGCGTGCACTGAACACTTGCCCTGCACCATTTTGGATAGTACATCTCATTTACTATTAGGGCGCAGTAAGAGCTGTTAAAATTATAACTTTTTTTTTTTAAGAAAAACATTTTTTTATAGGGTCTGTACATGTTTATTTAGCTCTGTCCATTTATAATGCTGTGTTTTTTTATAGGTTGTAGCTATTATATGTTGATTTGACTACTATAAAGTTATTACAAATATGTGTTTCAGTTCTTCCTCATAAGTACAGAATTAGTAGCATAATCAAAGACATAACCTTATTCTGCTTTAAACTGTTTCATATTCATTTTATTGATATATTGGATCTTTAGGTTTCTGTTGAAATTTGAAACTGTCAAGTGTCAACTGCTTTTGCAGATTGTTACGGTTCTAGAAGTTGATGGATGTATTGGTTTTGTGTATGCAGGGCAGTACATGTCCCCATATGATCCAGATGAGGGACCTTCAATCACAGGCTTGAGAGTTCAACGCTGGGAATCATCTCTTCAGCCTGTTGTCCTCCACCAGATATTTGGAAACCCAACTTCCAGTTTTGGTGGGCAGCCACCTGTGCAGACTGTTTGGGTGACCAAAGTGAATAAATGCATTCCACCAACTAATGATTTTAAAAGCCATCTAGCAGCTGTGGGTGGGCTAACCTCTGATGCGCGAAAGACATCTGATTCTGGTGTTGAGAAGGCAAAAAGGGTCAGTTTTGATCCCTTTGATCTGCCAAGTGATATTAGAACCCTCGCTCGAATTGTGTATTCTGCTAATGGTGGTGAGATTGCTGTTGCATTTCTACGTGGCGGGGTCAACATTTTTTCTGGAGCAAGCTTTGCACCTGTTGATAACTACCATATCAATGTTGGTTCTGCAATTGCTATGCCTGCCTTCTCTTCTACAAGCTGCTGTTCAGCATCTGTTTGGCATGATACCGGCAAGGATTGTACTATACTGAAGATAATTCGTGTTCTCCCTCCAGCTGTTCCAAGTAGTCAAGTGAAAGCAAACTCATCAACCTGGGAACGGGCAATTGCAGAAAGGTATTCCATAAATGTTGTTCTGTTATTCCTGTCAGTATGAACTTCAGTGTTGCAGGTGGTAATGTTGCCCTGGCAATTTTTCTGACCATGACTGGTGGGAGTTCTTTGCTATTTTGCGTGATGGTGCTTTTCTGCAAAAAATTGGACATATACTGAACATCTTGTTTTGGCAAAGCAGGTTTTGGTGGAGCCTTTTGGTTGGAGTTGATTGGTGGGATGCCGTTGGCTGTACGCAGAGTGCTGCTGAGGACGGCATTGGTAAGATCTCTTGAATCAATTTATCCGGTTGTGTAGTTTCTGTATCTATGCTATTGTTTCAAAAACAAATCTCTCAATTTTAGTATTTTACCAACATTGAACTCAGTAAAATGAAGATCAAAATGTTTCAGGTATACAGACTTGTCACCTTTAAGGTTCAAGTTCGATGGCTTTATGAGAATGGACAACTCATAAGAAGTTTGACCTCATTTACCACCTCCAAGAATCTCACCGCTTTCTGATCTTCTCATTACTAGAAGTTATAAATATACAATGTGGTAAATTTCATAATGATCGGTAAATTGGGCTCAGCTCCGGTAACGGAAAGGGACAATTACTATAATAGCCTTTTTCAAAATGATGACGTATAATTGTTGTTTCAAAATTTCCTGTTTTGCATGTACACTTTCTTTTGTTATTCTTACCATCATCCCTCGTATAAGGATCTCTCTCTACTCTCTCTCTCTCTAAATTTGTTCCTTTTTCAGGGAGTTTGGAGACCTCACCAAAATCATACCCACAAACATCTTCCAACTTCTCTTTCTCTCCTCCAATCATGAACATCACCATAACCTCTTTCTCTGACTCCTTGCCTCCATCGAGGACTACCCCACCACCGCCGCCGTCATCAGCCGTGAACTTTCCGGTCGAACCGCTTCTTGCATACCCAAATTCAAGTCAATTCCTCCACCTTCACTCCCTGTTTCTCCACCACCACCATTTCCTTCCTCGTACATATATATATGTATATATATATTAAGTCAACTCACCTTCACTCCCTGTTTCTCAAGTGCTAATGCTCGAGTTTTCTATATCTACATATGTATGTGGGTATATATATTTATATGTTTTGATTGTTGGGTCTTTTTTCCCTTATGTATTCTATTGGATTGAAATTTCCTTTTCTTTTCATCTGTTGTGCACCAACCAAACAGGGGAATGGTAAAGTGATAACTATAGAGTGTTATGTGTATATATATATATGTATGTATGTGTGTATATGTATATCAATATGCATGTTATATATGTTCTTTTTAATTGTTGGATTTTTCGTCCTGGTTTGTCTTACTGGGTCTAATTAGTTGGGTCTTAATCTAGGGTTTCAATTTGATTTCGAGAGAGATAACATATTCATATATAATGACAAATTGGAGCATAAAAAATACCTTTGATTTAGTGACCAGTGGAATGGGAACCAAACTATAGATTCTACAGTTGCTAGAGGAGAGTAGAAATTGTATAGAAAGAAAGGAGAGTGATGAAGAGGAAGATGAGGTACATTCATAAATGGATGAGAAGCTTTCAAGGGTAATTTGGTCATATAATAAAATAATGTAAATATGTGTCAAACTAAAAGGAAAAAGCGATAAAAAAAAAAAAAGCATGTGATGCCCACATGCTGTCTGGCCACCGGAGCTAAGCCCAATTCAACGGTGATGAGGGCTATTTAATCAAATTTAAAAGTTGAGGGTATGATATGATGTACAGTTTGTGGTATTTGTTTCTATTAGGTACTTTGTCTACCACCATAGATTAAAATATTGATTGTAACATGATTCTCCAATCACTGTGAGATAATTCCATTCTGTCCGGGAATAAAATTTATGGCATTATGTATTGGTAATTGTCATCATGTAGTGGTCATAATTGCTGTATTTAACCTTGTTGATCCTAATGGTTCGACATCTGTAATGACTAGAAATGATTAATGATGAGTATTCTTCTCTTTTCTCCTCCAATATTTTCGTTATTTATATATTCATTTTTGTTTTTATATTGGGGGGGGGGGGGGGGGGGGTGGGGGGGAGCATACCTCACCTCCTTTTTCCCCTCTTTTCTTCAGCTTCTATTCTTTAGTCAAATCCTTATTGGAGGCTACATCTACTGCTTGGCAGGATAGAACAACAAAAGCTAACCTAAACTATTGGGTTCATCAAATCTGTCATATGAGGTGCCTTAGTTCCTCAATTTGATTCAAAATCAGTTTGTAGTCGAATGTATAAGCAAGAACTTAATTGCTATTGTTGACATTAATAATTAGAACAATATAAATTGTGATAACATGCTGTCAAAACAAGTGTATCATTGATGTTTCAGATAGTCGCTATAATTAAGGAAAATGCATCGATGGGTAACAAATGTGAGATCTGAGTTTTAGTTCTGACAAAGTGCTCACTTTGTGCCGGAACAATGCCAATAAAGTTAAATCTGAATTTTAGAGGTGGAAGCCATGAATAAGGGGGATATAAGATATCTGGCTATCTCTTTTATTATTTATTACTTAAAGTTGCCTTTTAAGTTCCTCAGTTTGACGCTAATTCAGTTTGTAGTCCAATGTAATAAGCAAAAGAACATAATTTGTATCATTGACATTAATAATTAGAACACAATATAAATGTGATATTTTACGGTCAAAACAAGTGTAGCATTGATGTATCAGTTGGCTGCTATAATTAAGAAAAATGCACCTATGGGCTAAACGTGAGATCTATGCTTTAGTTGTGACAAAGTGCCAAAATAATGCCAAAAATGTGAAATCTGTCCCTACTCTCTCCTCCCAGCACCTTGCATAGGAGGGGGACTGGAACATATACTGAGTTGCCTCATGCTTTTGACACTGTTACTGCAATCATGACTGTGCATAACTGGTACCATGATCTGAAACAGTGCGCTGGTATATTATACAAAAGATAAGATAGGTTATAGTTTTTTGCCTTTTCATAGCACATACAAAGTTGTGCTGAACATCTATAGCAGTGTCTCTTGATTATTCTTTAGCAAGCTCATCTTCTTAAGTGCCTCTTCCAAACAGTGTTAATCTAATAGGAAGAACGAGGGATAGCCATCTAGGTTTGCCCACAGTATGTAGATCTCATTTTATCTGTGTGGAATATTCCAATTTGAAAATCTTTGGTCCACATTGACCACCCTTTTTTCTATGTAGTTTATATGGAGGAAGTTTATATGGAGGATTTGAGCTCAATGCTCTATGTTGTATCCTCTTTAAGTGTTGCAGAATTTTACGGAAGAGAAGATATTTTTGTGGAAATCTTTGTATCAGTGAAATAAGGATGTAGATAGAATTTAATAACCACATGTTGTGATCATGGATCCGGAAAATTGTCCAGAAAACAAAATCTATTTGCATTCCCAATGAACACCCTCTGTTCTAAAATGAACTTCAGTACTCGATACTAACAGTGTTTTTCTTATGTTTCAGTTTCACTGAACAGTGTTATAGCAGTGTTGGATGCTGATTTCCACTCTCTTCCTTCCACTCAGCATAGACAACAGTATGGACCTGTATGTTTTCTTGATCTCTTGCCCTCCATATCTGATGGTGTTTATATTGCAATAATTAGCTACATTATAGAACTTTTAATATGTTTACATTTTACTTTATGTATTAAGGACACTAATTTGTTTTATCCATAAATAATATGATGCATGCTCAAGTGATTAGTTTCTTGCAACAGTTATTGGTAATCTTGGCTGGGCCAGGGCTAACCTTACTCTCTATAGGACAATTTTCTGGTCTGGCTTGAGGAAAAGAAAGCTACAGTTTCCAAAATGTCATGTAGTGCAGAGAGAGCATCTATGGATTTCCATTAATAGGGCCATGTTTGGTATACGTTTGCGTTTGGTGTTTTTTGTTTGGTACTGGAGCATTTTTTCCAACAAAAACATGTTTGACTGACTTTGTTTTGTTTAAAACAGTAAAAACCGTTAACAAAAAAAGACCCATTTTTCCTAACAAAAAAAAGGTGTTTTTTTTTGTTTTTCAACTATTCACTCAATATATATATATATATGCATATATCTACACCGCCGCCACCGCCGCCTCTGAACACCACCGCCGACCACCACCGCCACCACCGCCGACCACCACCGCCACCACTTCCCTTTGCCCCGAAACACTACCACCGCCTTCGACCGCCGCCACCACCACTTCCTTTACACCAAAAACATTTGTACCAAACATGCTTCTGTTTTAGACTCACAACACTCCACAAATACAAACATGTATTTGTATTTTTCTAAAATCCACAACAAAAAACACAAACACATACCAAACATGGCCTAGATTTACGATTTTTGTAGTAATGCTCTATGCATAGTGATAATATGTCTGTAACACTTACATCCAATGTCACTTTAGACAATAGTATTTAGTCATGCGACAATTTATTTATTGAGTTTAGAGAGCAGAAATAAACATCAAGTGACCATACATTGTACTTTAACACACAATTGTTACATTAAAAATCTCACTGGAGAAAAACCACGAGACCTAGACCTAGTCGACACGTATCTGAACCCTAGAACCTCCTAGATCACTTGTCAGAGTCGCAGACTCTTCCCCGAACTCAATCTCTCCAGGCTCACTGCCCGTTGCGTTAACAAATCTGCTCCCCACAAGATCTGTTTCTCCATACACTTAGATCTATCCGGCTAGTCGTCCAATTTTTATGTTTGTGGTGTAAACACACTTTAATGTTGAATGTCCGTGTAGCACTAGGATGTAGATGATCAATAATTGGATGGAAAATGCTAGATAATGAAATTAAGGATACACTATCAAGAAATATATCATCTCTCACTTATGCGGAGAGATCTCTCAACTTGTCAAAATAAAGTATTGTATATGTTTAGGTTTTATGAGAACGTAGAGTGTTGTCTATAGTACTTGAGTCCCCATAATTAGGAGTTATTAATTATAATAAAAAAATAAAAATAAAAAGCGACGTAGAGAAGTTTTCAAAAAGTATTCATGAACTTTTCTTGAAATTCCCATATGTTTATGCATGTTGTTTGTGTAAAATATTTCTTCTTTAAATATATCATTTGACAAACAATTTATCCATTCAGAATATGTTTTTCATTAATTAAAATGTGTTGGAAAGGAGAATATTTGGAGATTATTGCACCGGATTTTAGGAGTAGAATAGGCGTGTAAATATAGACAGAAAGAGATCTAGTCAACTGCTAGAAATTAGGAAATTAGCTACTGTACAGTTGTTAGTTTCCTAATTTATCTCCCTGTAATTCTATTTAAGAAATACCTTGTAAACAATTGAGATATACGGCAATATACTTTTCTTTTTTCTCTCCATATTTGTTTATATGGTATCAGAGCATCGATCCCTTTGAAAAGAAAAAAAAAACCTAGCCGTATTACATCAAAATACCTTTAACACCATGTCTGATGTTGTGTCTAAATCTCAAGCCAACCTTAATTCCGATTCAAGCTCCATCTGACTGAATGGAGAAAACTTTTTGCGCTGGTCGCAATCTGTACGGATGTATATCCGAGACAGAGGAAAAATCGGATATTTGACTGGAGATAAGAAGGAACCTGCGCCTGAAGATCTAACGTATAGGGCTGCAAACGAACTGAGTCGAACCGAGCTTTGGGTTGTTCGGGCTCGGCTCGTTTGTTTATTACCTCTGCTCGGACTCGACTCAGGCTCTTGACGAGCCCTAAAATTTGTGCTCGGGCTCGGCTCAGTTCGTCTTGTTTAAAAATTATTTTTTATCAAGTATTCAAATTTTTGTTCAAGCTCGGGTTCAAGCTCGTTTGGCTCATTTGTTCAAGCTCGTTAGGCTCATTTGATCAAGCCCGTTAGGCTCATTATGCAGATTATTATGAAACCCAAAATTGAACCCACTTGTTATATTAATACATTTAATTCAAATCATATCTAAAATTTTAAAAAATCTAAATAAATAACAATCAAGAGACCATCAAGTATATATAATATTGGTTGCAAAAAAATGAAAGTCTTGACTTCTATGAATTCCCATTTCCATAATCATAGCTAATGCTCATGTACTTGTAACATTTTCCCAACTATCAGAACCAAAAAAAAATTAGAATCCCAAAAATCAGATCACTTTTTCCAAACAATCTGAACCCGAAATTATCATATGACAGCTCCCAAAAATCTGAACCAAAATAACTCCAACCTACATTAAACAAAACATCCGGAAAAATATAGGTTAGGATATTGTTGTGTTGAATACAATAATCCTATGTAAATCAATGAAACAAATTCAGCATAGTATTTTAACATACTTACTAGCAGAAATCACTGAACAAATTTTACTAATAAGAGGTGGTCAATCCATAACAACATAAAAAAAGATCATATATCTAGACCAAAATCATTCATGTTTTGTCAACTACAAAAGAAACCAAATGTTGATGTCTCCAAGCCTTGGAAGAACAAATATCCATTCGTAAGTCATCCTAGAAGCATGGGTTCTTCACTCTGCTCCAAGGAGAACCATGTCATGAAACTTCTGGTTGTTGGGTTGAACATTTTTTGAGTTTAAAGTCTGCATAAAATAATTTTGCATCTTGTTGATAAGCATGAATGCAAGGAATGAACAACAAACCATTGTTGGTTTAAAAACAGAAGTAGCACGCAAGTCAGTTGTTAACCCATCGAAATTTCTCTGAATTTTAGTCATCAAAACTTCATACCTTATCCGACCCTACTCAAGGACGTCATTTTCCTTTCAACCCCAATCTGCACTGGAGAGACAGTAAACAAGCAAATAATCATAAATAATATTAAGTAAAGCTTCAAATACAAACAACCTTATCAAGAAATACAAATAGGAAATCAATCAACCACAATCAATCACTCAACAAAGAGTCAATCACTGCAACAAAGAGTCCCCATCTACGAGATTAAGCCTTTATATTCAAATGTGTTGCAGAGTAGGCCTTTAACAAAATATTTTAATATCTGATAAACACTAGAGTTTGTAGAGGAAGGGTTTTCTTAACATCTGAATCAATATTTCATTTTCGCATTTCCTATAATTTCACTCTATATTTAGTAGAGATAACTGCATAATTACAAGACAATTATAAAGATATCAATGCCGATAAATATCTCTATATGAATACGACCGACCTGTGAGAGATGATCAGGATCAACTAACGCAACTAATACTAGCAAATCACTCAAAAAATCAGAAATCAGAACCTAAATTTAGAGCTTATATAGAGAGTTCTGTTTGGGTAAAAAAAAATTAGGGTTCACTTTTATAAATCAGAACCTAAATTTAGAGTATAACCATAACCCAAAACAACACAAAAATTAAGAATCAAAACAAAATTTACCTATAATTCACCGACGAAGAAGGACGAGGATGACGACGAACAAGAGAACCATCCTCGTAGTCGTGACGGTAAGAGGCCCTAGTTTTGCTTTCGAAGTCGTGAAAATACAGGCATCGATCGATGAGGGGAGAAAGGGTTTGGGGAGAGAAATGAAAGTGAGGCTGTGAGAGGCGAGTGACTAAGTAGTCTGAGTGAGGCTGCACTAGGAGTGTAACTGATGGATTTCTAGGGTTTCTTCTTAAGCCGTTGGATGGGTAAATCCAACGGTAGGTAAGTACTTTTTTTTTTCTTTTCTTTTTTGTGCAAATTTTAAGTAATTGTTCTATTTAAATAATAATTACTGATTATATTTTTAAGTTAAAAATATTAAATATCATTAGTACTTCGATACTTAAGTCAAATTGAGTTTAAATAATGATAATCTCAATTCAATTTAGTCAAATTGAGATCATTTTAGTAAAATTAAGTAAAATCTGCAATTCAATTGGATCAAATTGAGTTTAAATAACTAAAACCCCAAATCAATTTACTCAAATTGAGTTCAATTTAGTAAATCTCAATTTAATCGAGACAAATTGAGTTCACTTTAGTAAGATTTAGTAAATCCTCAATTAAATCGAGTCAAATTGTATTCAAATAAGTGAAATTAAGTAAATTCTAATTCTTATGGGTTCCCTCCAACTTTACAAGGCTGCAACACCGACACACATATATATACAGTCACTCTTACATGTGTAGGAAGTACTATCTTGCAGTTTTGTTTCTGAAGTACTAAACTTTATTTTGTCCATCTCAGAGTCTAGACCGGATAAAATGCAGGCTGTTGGAAGGTACAAATGCCCAAGAGGTTAGGGCTATGGTCCTAGATATGCAAGCAAGATTGTTGCTGGATATGTTGGGAAAAGGAATTGAATCAGCTCTGATAAACCCTTCAGCTTTGGTAGCTGAGCCATGGAAAGCATCTGGTGAAACCTTATCTAGCATTGATCCTGAATCAATGGCTGTTGAACCAGCACTTGTTGCAAGCATCCAGGTTTTCTTTTTACTCATTTTTCATTTCCTTCTCTCTTTATTGATGCCGCCATATAATTTCTTCCATTCTTCTTACATAATTTCAATATATATGATTTCTTGCGTCATTCTTTAATTTTGAAAACAATTTAGTGCAGGCTTATGTTGATGCGGTCCTTGATCTAGCATCACATTTCATCACACGTTTGAGACGTTATGCGAGTTTCTGCCGTACTTTGGCAAGTCATGCTGTTACTGCAGGGACAGGTGGCAACCGGAGTATGGTGGCTAGTCCTACCCAAACTTCTGGATCCACTGCAACGAATCAGGGTCTGTGCACTTCTTGTGATTTAAAAATGTTAAAAAGAGAGTTTTTATCTCCTTTTCTTTTTCCAGTGATGGTTTGATTTTTATAGCTGACATTCATATAGCTTGCATTCAACTGGTAGAATATTGAACTATTCTTGATCATTTCTCCACTTTTTCTTGTCATGAATGCATAATTTGACTCATTTTTCCAAACAATGACTACTGTGGTTTCCCAGGAGGTCAAGGTGGTACAGCTAGTTCCACTGGAAGCAATCAGATGCAAGCTTGGGTACAGGGAGCTATTGCAAAAATTAGTAGCACTGCTGATGGTGTTTCCAATTCCACCCCAAACTCTATTAGTGGTCCTCCGTCCTTTATGCCAATAAGCATCAATACAGGAACATTTCCAGGAACTCCAGCTGTTAGGCTTATAGGGGACTGCCATTTCCTACATAGATTGTGCCAACTTTTGCTTTTCTGTTTCTTCTTCCGTCGACCACAGGTGCCCCGTTTTGTTGGAGGCTCTCAGAGAAATGCTGATACAAGTACCCAGAAACATCAGTCTGGTGGACCAGGAAAGGTAGAAGAGACCAATGCTATCTCTACAAAACCAACATCCACTATGGCTAGGTCAGAGGAAGTCCAGCCATCTCGAGCTGGTCAAGTCATGTCCGGAACTAAAGGATCCGATGAAGGTCCTAATAGCCGGTCAAGATTAGGTTCTGGCAATGCTGGTCAAGGCTACACTTTCGAGGAGGTAAAACCTGTTGCAGTTATTATTGGACTAAAGATTTTTCTGTAATAACATGTATTAACTTTTCAGTTCTAGTGTGTGGCTAAAAGCTTTTGTTGAGTTCATGAAACTTGTTATGAGTTGATTATTAACCTGCAAAAGGAATTATATTGTTCTATTGGGAGAGGAGGGGTGGGGGACACATCCTAGGTACTTGCGGTGGTCATATCTTATAAAGAATTAGTAAGGACATCATTGCGGTCTTATACTATTGGTCTTACTGCTATGCAGGTGAAGGTCCTTTTCCTCATACTTATGGATCTCTGTCGGCGAACCGCAGGTTTAGCACATCCCTTGCCAGTTTCTCAGGTTGGGAGTAGCAACATCCAGGTTCGCCTGCATTATATTGATGGCAACTATACTGTCTTACCAGAGGTTGTGGAAGCATCCCTCGGCCCACATATGCAAGTAATTATCGTCAACCTCAGCGATAAACTTTGTGGTAGACCAGTCTTGCTGTGAGCATTGTACCACAACGTCTGTCACACTTGCGTTATGGGAATCTGTGCTTTTTTTCAGCTTTCAGTTTCTTTTTATCTGCTTGTTATAATAGACCACCCAAAGGTTTATGTGCACGAATTGAGAAGGTTTGCCAATAACCACTGTTGTAGTAGTTGCAGTTACAGTAAGTTGATATTCTTATAAAACACCTACCTTGGATCTGTACATGTTCCCCCCCACCCACCACACGCACACACAAATTTTAGCTTTTATTATGCAATATTAACTTTGCCGCAGACTCTGCGTCGTGCTTTCTCTGAGAAACCTATATTGCCACTGAAAAGAGAGGAAAATGAAAAGAAAAAGGAGGAAAGGAAGAAAGATTCTACCTGCTTTTTGTGAGAAACTTATATTGCTCTACAATATGCTATGTCACATGGACTCTTCCAAAGTAGGTGAAGTACCCTTATCCGACACATTAGTCGGACATGGATATGGGATGTGTCCGACACTTCTAGTTGGACAATTGCCTAGTTTATATTTCATTCCCTCCATGTTGCTATATTAATCTATCAAATAAGTGAAATGTCTGTTTTGAACACTGTAATTCATTAAAACATTATTGTACGCTTAAGAATAAAATAAACATTCAATATAATGAATTAAAGCTGAGTCCATGTGTCATTCTATCAGATATTTGACACGTTTGACACCTTGATACTTACCCGTGTTTGACACGCGTATCCGAGTGCATGTAACATAGGCAATATGGAAGTGCACATGCACTGATATTAGATCTTCAGACTTGAATGATTGACCTAGTCCTGAATTGTGGTTTATCTAAATTGCCATGATTTTTTGTTTTTTCTGTTTTGTTTTCTCGTTTCTTTAGCTAATATGGGATGCATCAGCTTCTGAAATTTCCTTTCCTTTGGCTATGGGCTTTCTATGCAGAATATGCCCCGGCCTCGTGGTGCAGATGCTGCTGGCCTGTTACTTCGTGAGTTAGAACTCCATCCTCCGGCTGAAGAATGGCACAGGAGGAATATGTTCGGTGGGCCTTGGTCTGATTCAGAGGATATGGATCTTGTGGATGACACTTGTCGGTTTAGCACTTTAACCGACCCACAGGAGCTGAACTGTTCAGAAAATTGTGATGTAAATCATGGAGCCCATGGCTTGTGGCCAAGGAAGCGCAGGATGTCTGAAAGAGATGCTGCTTTTGGCTTGAACACTACAGTGGGTCTGGGAGCATATCTTGGTATAATGGGATCTCGAAGGGATGTTATAACTGCTGTGTGGAAGACTGGTCTTGAAGGAGTCTGGTACAAGGTTTGATATACAACTCTGGTACTAGTTTTTTTGTTGGTTCCTTTGGCTTCATTTCCAGAAGTCCATTATGCTTCTTCCTGTTTGATGGTTACTGATTAATTATTAGACACAAAGGAGAAATTTCAACACCTATCTCTCGTAGATATTGTATTGGTTTGCTTGTTTTGGTTTACGAGGAAACCAAGAATAGAAAAAAGCTTGAGCAATTTGTTTGCTGTGTTTGGTTGAGCAAATACTGCAGTGAACTTCACTTACGAGGCAATGAGTTCAGTAATTATCAATGGCATCCAGTTAATTTTCTGGTCTGCAGCATGTGTTTAGTCAATAGATATTTCCTTGATTGTTCTACCATGCATTGGAGGTTATGCTACATTACTTTAGTTGTGTTGTTTTGGGGGTCTGCAATGCTCCTTGTCACAATCAGCATTCATAGGCTCCCGAGGAGCTGTTGCAGCTTCTTGTTTTCAGAGTTCAACAGAGCCTGCTACCTTAATTCTTGTTGGAAGTGAAAACTCACAGTCGCGCACAGCCAATTCAGGAAATGAGCATTGAAGCACAAAGTGATATTATTTGGCGACATGTAAAATGTTGGCATGGGATTCTCCTCGCTAGACCTCCATTGCGACTGGACACAGTAGGTCCATTGCACAAGCAAAAGAGCCTCTGTACTTAACCAGGTGACTTCCACCCTATAAGGTCTGTAGAAAACAGTATTCCTGATTGAGGAGTTACAACAGCAAAAAGTTGTAAAAATACATAAAATACAAAAAAAATGACTTGCTTACAAAATGCCACCCTACACTGATCTTGGGGTGAAACAAGTGTCATGAGCCGCTTGGCAGCACACATATACACTGACAAATTGGAGGGACACATGGGGCTCATTGTTTCTGTAACTTATAATTCTTGGCCTGGAATCTACAACAGCTAGGTGTTTTTTGGTTCTTATTGTGTTCTAGTCTGTTGTATGTCTGACACCTGCTGTAATTAGCCCAACAATTTGGAAAATTTGCTGAAGTTAAAGTTGTCTTTGAAAATCAACAAGGTGTCATACTGCTTGCATTACTTGTTTTACACCAGTTTCTTCTGGTTGAAAGTTTGTGATTTCTTGTCTGTATTATACTCCCCTTCTAGTACTGAATAATTTTTACCTTTTTGTAATGCAGTGCATAAGATGTTTACGGCAGAGTTCAGCTTTCGCTTCATCAGGTTCCAACAATCCACCTAATCAGAATGACAGGGAGAGTTGGTGGATCAGCCGATGGGCTTATGGTTGTCCGATGTGTGGTGGAACATGGGTTCGAGTTGTATAGAGGATCACAAGGTGGGTTCGCCACACTCACTTGAGAAAGTTTCCTGAGATGGACATTTATATATTAGACTAGAACATGGTATAGGAAGCACAAATGCGCAATGAAGTGATATATGCCGAAATTGACGATATGCTCTTACCTGTCTTTACTTGCATACATCCTGTACCAGTAGTTCTTAGACTAGATATTCTCTCCTGTTCATTGGTAATATCATATTGCCCCTTTTCAGTGTGCGAAAGGGTTACTTTTCTTATTCTATTGAATTCTATGGTATTTTTTGGAGGTCTTACTTATGTGGCATGGTGACCAACCAAACTTCATACTTGGACGTGGCGCAGTGTTATATGTTACCTGATGGGCTAGGGGAGAGATTTAGGAGCCAGGACATGATATGGACTCTTCTAGTCACAGGAGAAGCAAGTTTATTTGGGAACTTTTAGAAATACCATTAGATTTAGAGGGCTTTACGACCCGTTGTACATCAGATTGTTTAGCTGTACGTGCATGCACGATCTTCCTTTCTCTCTCTTGCAGAAAATTGTCTGATCATGGTTATGTTTCTATGTCCTTGCTTAAAGATCTTCCTAATGTTCAACTCTGATCCAGTGTGAATTATTGACATTACAGGTTGTATATTAGTGTGCACAAGTATTTGAATGGTCCGGAGCTGTTCTGCTTGGGAGTTCTTGATTGAATTACTAATCCGGAGCTGCATGATAGAAGTTGCTGAAATTTTTTCCAAAGACAAAAGTATTGCATGAAACCCGACTTTGTGCTGCTGCAGATTCCGGTGGGACGAGGCTTTAGATCTGGCTGTGATGGAACTGCCATTACTCTACGTTAGTTGTGTGTAGTTTTCTCTTCACTAGCTAAAAGGAGGTAGAGCAAGTTGTAGACTATTAAGCTAATCATTTGATAAGAATAATATTCTCCTAATTATCCATTTACAACTTATTGGTTTCTATCTTGGGGTAATTCCACCAAAATCCATATTTTGTTCCACAGTAATGAATCCATTTCATCATTTATAGCATCTTCCCAAAAGGTTGCATCCCTTGAAGCCATTGCTTCTTTAAATGTTTTCAAATTTTCTTATATATTCATTAAAATGGGTACTTTATTAAGAACTTTATTTCTATCTCCTACTAAAAATATTACTACTTGAGATGAAATAAATAAGGATTCAAAGTTTTTCTTTTCTAATTCTTTGACTTTTCCTAGGTTCAATGATGAAGTCATTAGTTTTTTTTCTTTTATCGTTAAGAGATATATAAGATAAATTATTTGGTTGTCCGAGGGATTTAACCAAATAATCATGGCAATTTCGGCCTTGCTTGGAGTGAATCTCAAAAAATAATTTTTAAAAAACAGTTTTAGAGATTTAGAACACAAAATAGTTTTTAGGTTTTTGGTGTGAAAATTCACTTGGTTATAAAAAAGGAAATGATACTTCACTGAATTGTTAGGTAGAATCTACATGGCTATCCTATTAGAAAAAATCTCTCTCACAAAAAAAGTTACCTCTCACGATTATTTTCACTGTCTAATGATTTTTTGCAAATGAATCACACCTTATTTAATAACCAATATTGTGACTGAATTGGATAAAAATTACACAAAGTTATACCCTTTAAATAATTAATATTCTCATTAAATAATAAACTATTATTTATCATTGATATCTATCCAATTTTTATTTATATTTAACATATCCAATCTCAAGATTCAATTGTTTTGATTTTGCAATGTAATAACATATTTAAACCAATAGAGAGAGGTGAATAAATTAAAAATATATTTAATCAAATTTTCTTTCCTCATCTAAAAATTGTTTACAATATATTATTTGAAAAAGACATAAAATAAGGTATAAAGGATTAATTATCATGGAAGAATTTGAGAAAATGGTAAGATAAGAGCCACAAAAAATGAAGTGTGAAAAAATGGAGGAGAAACCATGTATTAATCAAACTCTTTTTTTTTGCCAACTATACCACCAAATAATTGTTATGTATTTTTCAAATAATTGTAAATAATTTTTAGAAGAGGAAAGAAAATTTCTGAATCCTTTTAGGCTGCGTTTGGTTAGTGGGAAGTAGCGAAAAAGAAAATAATCCTATTTTTTGAGGATTTGGTTAGCGCGAACCTATCCATTTATCTAGTAGTTTTCTATTTTAACCTCATATTATTCATTTTATGAGTCATTCTTTTTTACACAAACTCAGTTTTGATTAGTGGATATACAGTAGTAACAAATAAATATATTTTATTGAAATTTGTGTTTTATTGGATAAAACAAACTAAATTAATGATATTTGAATAAGTTATATACGTATATAAATTGATTATAACTACTATATCTTATTATTAATGTTACTAGGATAATCATTACTTGTATACAATGTTATATTATTTTGTTCCGAAAGGAATTATTGATTTTGATAACAATTACAAGCGGAGAAAAATAAAAAAAGGTTAGGCAGTTTAGTAGGAGGGACACTACGTAAAAGCCAATTGATATCATAACAAAAATAACATCAACAATATACAAACAATGAACCAACTATGGCTCTTGAAAGCAAACTCTTGCACAATGGTACCAAGTTATACATCATTATGTTGTGTATATTAAGTAAGCAAAAGTGCAAAATACCCCCCTGAACTATCCTCAAGTGAGCAAAATACCCCCTTGTACTATAAAAGTGAGCAAATCAATCCCTTAAGTTCTCAAAATTGAGCAAGTTGTCCCCCTGGACCAATTTTTGAATGTCAAATTCCCATTGTACCCATATATTAACCTTTTGTAAAATATAAAAATAAGGGTTAACTTAATTTATATCCCTGAGATTTGTTTTATCTTCAATTAAACTTCCTCAAGTTTAACATTATTATCTAGTTATATAAATTATTTGTTATATATATATATATATATATTAGTACAAACGATTTTTTATGCCAAAATAAAAAATTAATGCCGAAGTTTTTTAAAAAAATTTCTTTATGCCTAAATAAGCTATTCTCAGCATCTGAAGTCATGACTCCGTCGTTTGGCAGTTTGAGTCCTTACCACTGAAACAAGAAATGTGTTTTAAAATCATAAAATTTTAGGTGTCAATTGACGAAATATTTTGGTCAATAGACAGAACCAACCTTTTGTTTTCGAACTACCAATAATTTTGGCGTTAATTTTTTTGTCAAATTTTGGTCAATAGACATAACCAATCTTTTGGTCAAATTTCGGCATTAATTTTTTTTTTGGCATACAAAAATTGATTATGGTAAAATATATATATATAATAATTTATATAACTAGATAATAATGTTAAAAGAGAAAAAATAATATACCCTAATTGGTAGATTAAAAAAGAAAATATTTCATAATTTATTTTTTATTTCGTTTGTAGTAAAATATGTATATAAAAAATTATTTCTATAACTAGATAATAATATTAAAAATGGGAAAATGTTGGATAGAGAAAATAAAATTTAAGGGTAGTAAAGAAATTGAATTCGTGTTTCCAAACACCACCTATCTCACCATTAAAGGTAGTTTAGGTATTAAGTGGCATTATGGGGTGTAAATGATTTGAGTTTTAAAAAATAAGTGGGGTAAATAAAGTTTGTCAAACTTGAGGAGGTCCAATTGAAGATAAAACAAACCTCAGGGGTGTGAATGAAGTTAATCCTTATTTTTATATTTTACAAAAAGCTAATATATGGGTACAATGGTAATTTGATATTCAAAAAGTGGGGTCACATGATCAACTTGCTCAAATTTGAGAACTTGAGGGACCGATTTGCTCAAAGTACAGTATAAGGGGGTATTTTTCTCACTTGAGGATAGTTCAGGGGGGTATTTTGCACTTTTGTCTATTAAGTATTTAAAGTATAAGGACAATTTTGGAATAAAAATTATTTTCTTTACCATTTCATTTCATGTTATCCAAACTAACAAAATAAAATTTTCCCATATCTTTCTTCAAAATTTTATTTCTAACTAAATGCATTATATAAAGTGATTTTCCTTTTATTTTCTTTTTACTTTCTTTCACTTTCACTTTCTATCTCATTTCTTAAGGTCCGTTTGGCTAGCGTGAAGTAACAGGAAAGGAAAACAAATGGAAAATAATTTAAATTTTGTAGAGTTTGGTTAGCAGGAAAGAGAAAATTTTGGGGAAAGTAGCTTTCCTGATCTCCTAAATTTTCTCCAAAATATTTCCCGTATAGAATTTGGGAAATTTTACTTTCTCGCAAATCTATTCATATTATAAATGTAGTTACTAGAATGCCCTTGGTTAGTTATTTTATATATTCTTGACTTTACTAATACTACTTACCAATGTAATCTAAATTCTAGATATTTTATATTCTTAGGACTCATATAAATTTTATCCTTTATTTTTTTTTTATGTTTTTATTCTTTCTTTTCTCTACGTATTAAGCTTTTATCCTTTTGTTTTTTATAATAATTAAATATTATGTTAAAGAAAAGCTCATTGCATTTTAAGTATTTAAAGCATAAGTGTAGTTTTGGAAATAAAAATCATTTTCTTTCCATTTAATGCTATCCAAACTCACAAAAAAATATTTTCACATTTTTTAAAAAAAATTTCCTTCTAACCAAATGCATCATAGAAAGTTGATTTTCTTTTTCTTTTCCTTTCATTTTCTTTCACTTTCACTTTCCATCACATTTCCGCATAACCAAACAAAGCCTTATATGTATCCTTTATTTTTATTTTTACTAAATGGTTAATAAATTTGATTAAATATATTTTTAATTTATTCACCCCTCTCTATTAGTTTAAATATATTATTACATTGCAAAATCAAAACAATTGAATCTTGAGATTGGATATGTTAAATATAAATAAAAACTGGATAGATGTCAATGATAAATGGTAGTTTATTATTTAATGAGAATACTAATTATTTAAAGGATATAACTCTGTGTAATTGTTTTCCAATTCAGTCATAATATTGGTTATTAATTAGGGTGTGATTCATTTGCAAAAACATCATTCGACAATAAAAAAATAATCTTTTTTAGAATGTTGTAGACTTGAATTAGGATAAGAAGTTAAGTGTGAGAGATAATTTTTTTTCTAATAGGATAGCCACGTAGAGCCACGTAAATTCTACCTAACAATTCGGTGTGAAAAAATTGGTGTAAGTTTCATTTTCCTAAAAAAAATTTACAAAATCTACTTGGTGGTTAAAAATCAAAATGTGAACTATAAACATAATGAACATTTGAGACATTAACCATTCATTGTTTTTAACCTTCAAAATTATTGTTTACTTATATAGTAATTTAGATAATTCACCAATACATGCAAGTCTCTTACAATAAAAACAATATATGTATAATTAGTCAATAATGAATTATTTTTTCATATTTTACCCTAAAATTTTATTCTTCAATTTTCTAATATAATTAGATATATCATGTACACACACAGTTGTTAAATATAATTATACATATATATATATATACAATTTTACATACACACGCATATATATATACTATTTTTATAACTAGAGAGTTCAGTGTATTGATGAAAAATAATCAATTACTATAAAAATAGTATATATATATGTGTGTGTGTGTAAAATTGTATATATATATATATATATATGTATAATTACTTCTTATATTTTATCCAATTATTCTATTAAGTGTTAACTTGAGTAAACTCCCCTCTATTATTGAAATTAATCAACTAACCCTCATTATGTCCTAATTGCCTCATATGTTTTTCAATTTAATCAACTAACCCCTCATATGTCCAGATTATCACGTATACTTTTCAATTTCAATTACATTACCCCTCACCCTCACATTTCATCAAAATATATATATATATTTTGAAAAAGATATATAAAATTCGAAAAAAATATATCAATTTCAAAAAGTATATATAAAATTCAAAAACAATATATCAATTTCAAAATATATATATAAATTTCGAAAATAATATATAAATTACGAAAAATATATATATCTTTCGAAATTTTTTTTTGAAAAAGTATATAAATTTCGAAAACAATATATCAATTTTGAAAAAAATATATATATTTTAAATATATATATATTTTTTGAAAAATAATAAAAATTTTGAAAACAATATATAAATTTCGAAAATAATATATAAAATTCGGAAAACAACCTAGTCCTATATATTTTTTCCGAAATATATATATAAAGTTTTTGATGAAATGTGAGGGTGGGGGGCAATGTGATTGAAATTGAAATGTATAGGGGGTAATCCGGACATAGGAAGGGTTAGTTGATTAAATTGAAAAATATATGAGACAATCCGGACATAATATAGATTAGTTGATTAATTTCAATAGTAAAAGAGAATTTATTGAAATTAACCCTTATATTAATCAATTTCAGAATATAAAATATATAATATATACACACATCACACACACAAATCACAATGCTTATCAGAAAGACACCGGCTATCCGTAACCTCTTCACTCGTGCTTCGCCACTTTATCCTCCAATTCAAACTGATTTGTTATCTATTAACACATTATACCCCAATTCAAATTTTCAGATCCATAGGGAAAGAGATTAATAGAGAGGGAGAATATGAGAAAGAGAGAAAAAAAAGAACAGTGGTAAGATGAAGAAGGGTCCCTCGAGAGAGATTGATGGAGAAGGATAGAGAGATCCATGGAGAGAAGTGTAGGGGTTCGCAAGTTATGATGCGAAGATAGTTTTTACACAAGTTCGTCAGTAAAAATAACGACAATGATGCTTTTATTGATTTTGATTTTCTTTACAGAGAAAATGAAAAAGAAATGGAGGAAAAGATAGCAAGTAAAAAAATGATTGAGAAATGCTTTCTCTCTCTCTCTAAGAATTTCTCTCTCTAGGTCCCCCCGGAAAAAGTCCCCTCTCAAGTGAGCCCTCACACCTCTATTTATAGACGTGAGTGCTCATTGATCCTCGCGGATTTATATCGCCACGTCAGCACCTGTCTCGCGACATGGTCCCTGCGTACCAATCCGCGATATAAATACCCTGCAAAATATCATCTCGCGCACTTGACTGCGCGAAACGGATTCGCGTAATCTCATGCGCGGATTTATATAGTGCGCCATAAATACCTGGCACAGTGTTATCTCGCATTTGACTACGCGAAACGGATTCGCGTAATCTCATGCATGGGTCATGTTGTGCGCCATGCCCCGTGATCCGCGCCTATTTCATCACGAATCTGATTTATCCTTAGCCAAGGATGCCGTTATAGTTTTGCCGGGTCATGACCAATCATGCATGTTTTGGTCATGTCCCTGAATACTATCGGCCTCTCTAAGGTACTCTTGCTTAGGATTGTGTAAATAAGGTCGCGACCCACTATTCACTCATCCCCAGCCTTTCCCCTAGATTCCGAGTAGTATTCCCTACGCGAGCAGCATATAGGGTTATGAGTTTCAAATGCGAGCTATAAAACACATCAGCCCCTCATACCTCCCTCTGTATAATGCAAGCTCTCGCGTAAAAACCTATATTTGGGCTATTTCCCCAAGTAATCAATTATTTGGGCCAATCTCCCGAATAATCTTTTACTTGGGCCGGTTTCCCCAAATATTTCCAATCCTGGGCCATATCCCAGATAAATTAATCCTTGGGCCATGTCCCAGATTAATAAGTCCTTGCGGATCAACCTTGTCGCGAGTTACCACATTTACATTTTTCCCCATTGCGCTTTGATACTTAGCCAAGTATTAAAGCGCAATAACCTGTGGCCTTGCGAATGATAGTACTTCATTTCGCTGTTTGAAAGTTGTCTTTCCCCATGCTGATTATCCGTTTCTTTTGTGGGCGAAGCATGTTTTCCGCCTTTCTGCGACCCTTCTGCATCTCGCGACTATTATTTCCGATCCGCGACCCTTCCTTCTTTGTTTTTATGATTTTCGATCAAACTTATGCATGTACAGATTTTGCTTTTCCCCATATCCTTGCTATTTTTCCCAATCTGTCCATATTTTCAGATCCGCGACTCTTTTTTAAGCGCTTGGCCAGGCGACCTTTCGCCTTCCTCGCGCATTTAATGCGCCGCTTCGGTTTCCGCGCCCATCACTTATATATTTATGTCATGTCATTTTTTCACACTTATATTTTCCTCAGAGCACTATTTTTTTTCAAGCCTTTCATTTTGCACCCGTTTCCCATAACCCGATCCTTCTTCGCGCATACCCCCTTGATTTTCAAAGCTTATTCGCAAGTTTACTCCACCATGACAAAAACTTCTACACCAAAACTTCTTGCACCTCCTTTCGGGATTGCTCCCTCTGTTCCTGATGTCTCAGAGTGGAAGAAAGCACCTTTCTTAAACTCTCAAGACACATTTTGGGATTCCGCGAGAGATTTTACTTCCCCTTCTATTTCAAGCCCACCTCTTACCCTTGATCCTGATAATGAAGCAACAACTGCTTTTATTCCCCCACTCTCTATTCCACGCCTTCTTGTGGAAAGGGGTGACACACCTTTTTCCTTCATTGAGTATGAGGGACATGTTGCCCCCATCAGTGACTGGAAGATGTGGTCCAGTCATATTCTTACTCAAGACCGCCATTGCGCCATCTTGGCCAAGGCTGGCATTCTTGAGTCCATAGAGCTGTTTTCGGATTTCTATGTCCGTCGTGATGTGGATGCACTGACTACTTTGATCTCGTGATGGAGCACATTTTCCCACACCTTCGTTGCTTCCTGGGGGGAGTTCACTCCTACCATTGAAGATGTGGTGGTTCTATTTAGGCTGCCTGTCCTTGATTTGCGCCCTATCAAGGCGCCTCTAGTTGAGGATGAAGACAAGAAGATTCTCAATCAACTTCGCGATTGTGGCAAATATGCCTGCAAGCGGGGAAGCTGGTTTGATAAGGGCGTACTTCTTCCTGAACAGGCCATATCCAGTCGCCCGAAGTTGTCCTATGCTGCCTGGTGCCACCACTTCTTTCGCGAGTACTCTCCGCGAAAGCCATCTCCTGGTGATGATCGTGAATCAATCCCCGGACCTCAATTCAATGGGCCTTTGGAACTCGCGGGGTTTCTTGCATATTGGCTAGACCGTTACATATTTCAAGGCAAGCCAAATGACGGTCCCAGTCGTATGGTGTTCCTTCTAGCAGGCATGCTTTCGCAAGGTGTGCGAATTGCCTTGGCCCCATTTTTCCTTGGCACCCTTTATTCACAACTGGATACTCTTGCGAATGATTTTGCACGTTCATTGGGTAAGTATGAAATTAGTACTCATATTTCAGGTACATTTCTTACCTTTTTTCTTTTCAAGCGCTTCCCAAATTATGCTCCCATTCCTTCTTCCCTTTCTCCTCACTCTTTAGAAACCACTGTCCCAGCTCCTTTGAAGTCGCGGGCTACCCGCTGGACTTTTCTCTCATCCTCAAAAGTCCTTTCCTCATTCATTGATATACTTTCTGAATTTTCTTGGCGTCCATATGCCACCTCTTTGGAGGGTTTCTACTCTCCTGATTTTTACCCACAGGAAGAGATAGTATCATATGATATAGCGGTAGATGATCACCTCATTTTTGCGGCTATTACCCACAAGTGCCACCTCCCTGTTTTCAGCGAGACCTTTGATACCATCACGCCTTATAACCCATCACGTGTAGCAAGACAATTAGGCTTTGATCAGGCTATTCCCCCTCCACTTCCTCTATACCGCGAGGATAATTTTGACAGGTGCTTCATTGCCTACCGGGAGTCAATTGAAAGGAGCGTCCGTATATTTTCTACCGTTATTTTTATTCAGCCTGGCACTCGCAGAGGTGGAGTGACTGCAGCCTATCATGAATTCTGGAAGGAGCAACTTGTGGAATTTCAAAGTTTCATGGCTGAAAATCCCCCAGTTCCTATTCCAGTTTCAATCTTCATTGGAGATCAGTCTTTGAAGCTTCGCAAGGCTAGAGCCAAGACTACGCCCAAACATCATGCTCAACCTTCACAACCTCAGAAACCCAAAACAACAACTCGCAAACGGTCTCATCGCGAGGAGATCCCTCTCGCGGTACCACCAAATCGCGGGGAGCCTCACCACGGGAAGGTCATCCGCGAGGAGCCTATCGCGAGGCGTCTGGTAAATTTCTAACTTTTTCAATGCGTTACGTATTGTCATATGCCGTTACTAACTCTTCTTGCTCTTCTTACAGCGTTCCAGCGCCCAAGCTACAGGTACTACCAGCGTTTCGACTGATTCATTGGACCAAGTTCCCTTATCTATAAGACTAAAAAATCTTTCCGATGCAGCAGTGCTGGACAACGTTCCCCTTGCGCAGAGAAAAAGAAAACTTGTCAAGGTTTCGCAGACTGTTGCAGTGGATGATTTTCCTAGCTCAGAGGACGCCCCTTTGGTGCGAAAACACAAAACTTCGTCTATCATTCCACATCTTGGTGCTTCCAACCTTTCCTTAGAAGAGGCATCCCAGGCCGAAAACGGCGGCTTGCTTTGGAGAAGTTAAAGAACAAAAAGAAGGCTGATGCGACCTCATCCTTGCTTGACATTGTTGCTCGTGTGGTCGAGGAGATGAGGGCTGGAGATGAGGTAGAGGAGACAGAAGTTGCCAGTATACTTTCCGATTTACCCAAGACAGCGCTTTCCCAGAGTAAGCTCCAAACTTATTTCCAGTTTCTGATTCCTTATTTTTTTTAATACTTCTCATTTATCCTTGTTTTAGGTCCCCGCGAGACTTTATCCCCGCTTGCTCCGGCCTCTCCGGGTGGTGGCCTTCATTCTGTCGCAGCATCATCTGATGATGAGGACCATCTCACCATCAACTCATTATTCGGCAAGCCTACTCTTGAAGAGGAAGAAGATGGTGATATTCCCTATTCATCTCGCGACAGTGTCATATCCGCGACCTCCACTCCAGAAGTAGATCGCGAAATATCCTCAGGTCGCGTGGTTGAAGAGACCACAGTTTCTCGCGAGGCTTCGCCCAAGTTGCCTTCCATCCCAGTTTCTCCAAAGATCGTCGATGATAGAGCAGAGGACCCTGATTTTAATGATAGGCATTTGCAGCCTCTTCGTGGTGATCTTGCATCCGAGGTTGCTGCAACCTTCGCAGATCATCCTAGCATTGAGAGATCCATATTTGGCACCCCTCTCCCAGAAATTAAGGGAGGTGAGGGAGGTACTTTGCTTTTTCCTTTGTTTTTCTTTTTGACTTCTTGATGTCAAAATGCGATTTTAACATGTCTTTTCTCCTTCCCCCTTTTTATTTTAGATATAAACTCCGAAGCTCAAGAGATGATTGATGAGCTACTTCATGATGCTCGGGGGATTTCTGAGGGCCAGACAGTGTTCCCTCCAGGTTCTCCTACTGAGACTCATATAGAGGCACCTTTATCTCCTTCTCGCAACATTGTATCAGAGCCTCGCGATCTTGTTCGCGTCATTGCCACAGATCCTCGCGAACAAGTCTCTCACGACTGAGCTTCTTCTTCTCGCGTTCCTCCCAGGGTTCCTGATTATGACACTACTTCCTTAGTGCCAGTACCTTGGCATCAGTGGTTCTGCTATCCTCGCGACATACCAGTGCTAGATCTGATAGAGGCAGCTCATCCAGAGACTTTTACTCGCATGGAAGTTCATGAGCCACTCTTGCAGACGGTCCACCTTCAGCTTGTTGCAGATGTGTTCAGGACCCTTTCGGAGACTGCCATTCAGGATCTCGTCCCAGATACTCTTTCGAGATGCCATGCTCGCATAAAGGACTGGAAAAAGGTTGGGATGAATGTTTCTTGGTGTGAGACCCGTCTGACTGTCATTCAGAGGCTCTATGATCACCATCTTGTCGAGCTGAGGGGATGCGAGGCTTTTCAAAGAAAACAGGCAGAGATCGCAGAGACCCGCAGACAGTTAGCACTACTCGAGGAGGATGAGAAGAAACTTCAGGATTCAGCTAAGCATCTTGAGCAGGCCCGTATTTAGAGGAGCATGAAGGTTTCAAGTTATCAGATCCCATTACTCGAGATCTCTTCTAGTTCATCACTTGTATATATCCTTGTATTTTGCTATATATTCTTGTATTTTGATAGAAATATTGACATACTTTTATATACATGGGATGTTTTGTTTGATTTTCCTAGTCTTTGTTTGAAACTTCATGCTTGATACAATTTAATCCATTTCACATTCAGAGGTCCAGTCTTCTCGCGTGTGACTTCATGCTCCATTCTGTAATACCCACTCCTACTTTCACTTATAATCACATACGGCCCTTCCCACTTAGCTTCAAATTTTCTTAGCCTTTGTCCCCTCATGATTGCTGGTACCACTTTCAACACTCTGTCTCCCTCCTTGAACCATCTGAACCGTACCCTTTTATTGTAGCTCCTTGCCTATTTTTTATTGTACTCTTTCTGATTTGCAAAGGCTTCGGCCCTTGTTTCATCCAATCCCTCTATCTCCAATAACCTGTCTTCTAAACTACTTTTGCATGCCAATCTTTTAGCAGCCACCTCTATTTCCGCAGGTAGCACAACCTCCTCTCCATAGACTAATGCATAAGGGGTCATGCCTGTCGCATTCCGGTATGCAGTTCGATGTGCCCACAGTGCTATTGGGAGCTCTTCCACCCATTTTTTCTGATTATCATGCACCATCCTGGACAAGATTCGAATTAACGCTTTATTGGAAGCTTCAGCTTGCCCATTTCCTTTTGGATAGTAAGGCGTAGACTTGTGATGAATGACCGAGTATCTCCCCAACAAATCCATGACCTTACTATTTGACAAAAGGAGACCCATTATCTGACAGTATCACCTTTGGTATCCCAAATCGACAAATGATATTTTCTTTTACGAATCGAACCACATTGTCTGCTGTTGTCCGTCGCAGCGGGATAGCTTCTACCCATTTTGTGAATAATTCAATTGCCACTAAAATCCATGCATGTCCCTGAGCTTGTGGCGTGATTGGTCCAACTATGTCCAGTGCCCAAGTATGGAAAGGCCAGGGTGTAGCTAAACTGTGCAATTCAGTTCCTGGAGCGTGGATGAGATCCCCATGTACCTGACATACATGACATTTCCTGACAAAATCACTGCAATCCCTTTCCATTGTTGGCCGATAATACCCGGATGATAGCATCTGTTGAAACATTTTTCTAGAGCCTTGATGACCAAATACGTGGATCCGTTTCAATACTTCCCCTGCCTCCTATTCACTTACACACTTCATCAGTTTTCCTTCAAAGCTCTTTCGGAACAATTTTTCCTCCTGCAAGACAAATCGCGAGGCCAATTTTCTGAACCGCGGTAGATCTTTTTCAGGCAAAATTCCTTCTTTCAGATAGTGCACATATTTGTCCCGCCAGTCTATCATGTCTGCTACATTGCCTTCGCTTGCGGATGGATATGCGTTACAGTTCTGACAGCTTCCTTGTAATTTCACTACATCATCCTTCATACTTGTCCAAAAGAAACCCTCTCGCTGCAAAACTCGATATAGACTGACATCTGCTTGACCACATATTTTCTTGGGAGCCTTCTGTAGTAGTTCTCCTATCTCGTTTATGGCCACGCATCTGGCTAGAATATCTCCGGCCGCTCTGTAATATAACACGCCTTTTATGATCTGGTATTCTCGTCTCAAGGCATTGTTATCATTTTTTAGCAGAGCCTGTACTATTTGCGCTCTCCAATCATGCTCTTCATGTACTTCTGATTTTATCCCGCTACTGACTACAGAGTCGGTTCTTCGCACTACTTGCACAAAAGACCCTGATCCCTGGAAATGTAGTCGCGAGCCCAATGTGGCCAATGCATCAGATCGACGGTTACCTTCTCGCAACTCGTGCTGAAAGCTTACGGTCTCAAAGCCTTCCATCATTTGATGAATAAGGGTTCTGTAAAACACCAGATGAGGTTCCTTGACAGCATACTCCCCTTTAATTTGCTTAATGACTAACTTGGA
The DNA here is from genome assembly GCA_963922005.1 of Cornus suecica. Taxonomy (NCBI): domain Eukaryota; kingdom Viridiplantae; phylum Streptophyta; class Magnoliopsida; order Cornales; family Cornaceae; genus Cornus; species Cornus suecica. The sequence continues at coordinate 33,878,030 of OY998241.1, forward strand.
TTCTCCTTTAACATGAAGTATTCTTGCCCCCAACCGTTGAGCCATCATCAATCCCAGCGTCAATCCTTCATACTCGGCAATGTTGTTGGTACAAAGAAAGTCAAGCTTGTAGGCCATGACTAATTCCTCCTTTGTTTCTTCATTCCTCAGTACGAAACCAGCTCCCCCTCCTTTTTCAGTGGATGAACCATCGAATTCTAAAGTGAATTCCGCGCTCTGTACCATGTTTTCCATTCCTATCTCCTCCACCTTGGGCTCAGCTCCTCCCAGAAATAATGCTAGTAAATCTGACAAGGCCTGGCTTTTTACTGCTTTTGGTCTAGAACATGTGATCTCATATTCAGATAGTGTTAATAACCACCGAGCAGTTCTTCCACTGAGTATGGGCTTCGTGAGCAGATATCGTATGGGGTCACTTTTCGTGATTAGCTCTAATGGATGTGCCAACAAATAGTGTCTAAATTTCTGGGCTGCGAACACTAAAGCAAGACAGTGTTTTTCCAATGATGTGTACCGCGACTCTGGTCCTCTAAGTACCCGACTGATATAGTAAACGGGATTTTCTTCCCCTTCATGTTCCTGGGCCAACAGAGCTCCTACAGATTTATTGGTGGAAGTGAGATACATTATCAACGGTTTTCCTGACTCGGGTGCTACCAATTTTTTTGGTGATGCCAAAATCTTTTTGATCTTCTCAAAAGCCTCTTACTGCTCTTCTCCCCAGCTGTAAACAAATTTCTCTTTTAACAAAGGCATGAGTGGGTGAGTTACTTCTGCTAGTGCCGGGATAAACCGCCTCAGATAAGATATCTTCCCCATAAAAGTTTTCAACATTTTACGAGTTGCGGGTGGAGCCATTTCCAAGACTGCCTTAGCCTTTATCGGGTCCATATCAATGCCCTGCCGATGTACAACACATCCCAAGAACTTTCCTTCTGGTACTCCAAAGGCACATTTGAGGGGATTCATTTTCAAGTTATACTCGCGACATCGTTGCAGTACCTTTCGCAAATCACTCACATGCTCTTGCACAACCCTGGACTTTACTACCAAATCGTCGACATAGTCCTCGATAGTTTTATGCATCAAATCATGGAATATAGCTGTCATGGCGCGCTGATATGTAGCCCCAGCATTTTTAAGCCCAAACGGCATGACCGTGTAGTGGAAATTCCCCATTGGGGTGTGAAAAGCAGTTTTATCAGCATCCTCCGGTGCCATCTTAATCTGATTGTACCCACTGAATCCATCCATTAACGAGAAAATTTCATGTCCTGAGGTTGCATCTACCATGGTATCAATGTTGGGTAGAGGGAAATCATCTTTTGGGCAGGCCTTATTAAGATCGCGATAATCTACACATACGCGGATTTGTCCAGTCTTCTTCTTCACAGGTACAATGTTCGCGAGCCAGGTCGGGTGTTGGGTTGGCTTGATGAATCCTGCTTTCAATAGCTTCTCCACTTATGCTTTAATTTGTACTTCTAAATCGGGATGAAATACTCGTTGTTTTTGCTTCTTAGGTTCTATTGTGGGATTCACATGAAGGTGGTGGCTTACCAATCCAACATTGAGTCCCGGCATTTGATTGTAGCCCCAAGCAAAGACATCCCGAAATTCTTTGAGCAATTCTACCAGGGCATTCTTAGTATCCTCAGGAAGCGTGCTACTTATGAAGGTAGGTCGCGGATCCGTGCCATCGCCTATGTCTACTTCACACAGACCATGTTCTGGTCGCGTATCCTTTTTTTGTGCTTCAGGCTCAGTGTCAAGTTTCCTTCGTATAGCCTCATTTGTCCCAGGGTCAGCGCTAACTGTGCCAGCTTCCGACCCCTAATCCCGTCATAATTTATACACTACTCGTCCATCGGGCATTTTGACCCGTGACCAGCTCGCCTCTTTGAGCTTCCGTTTAACTGAACTAGCATTTTCCAGTTCATTCCATTATGGTAATGGTGTAGAAAAAATGCCGAGCCCATTTTCCTCATTGTATTCTGAGAAGTAGACTGCATCTGCAAAATGGGCTTCTGATGCGCAGAAAGGACTTTTAGATGCCTTTATAGTCATTACTCCTTCTCCCCAATTGGCCTTCATTACTTGATGATAGGATGACGACACTACGCCATATGCATGCAACCACGGTTTGCCCAGCAATAATTGATATGAGGGTTCCCCTTTGATGACATGAAATTTGGTGGGCCCCCTGATCTTCCTAATTTTGAGGTCCAATGTCGCGAATCCCATAGTGGCCTGCTGATCTCCATTAAAATCAATAACTGCAATAGTATGATTCACGATTTTGCCTTTGGGAAAATTGATCATTCGCAAAGTGGTTAGTGGGATCAAATTAACTGACGCTCCTCCATCCAAGAAAGCTCGTTTCATTTCCCGACCGTTTACAATGGCTGGCACATACAGAGGCCGATTGTGGGGAAAAGGTACTTGTCTGTCTTCTTCAGAAAATGTGATCTTACTGGAGGCCCTCTCATGCTGCGGAATCACAATGGTATGATTGAGTGCGACAACCGTTTGCTCTTTCAAGAATTCCTTCACGTGTTCCTGTATTGGGAGTTCATTGAAGAAAACGTTTATCTTAGCATTCTCCCTAGCTTCACGTACTGGCGGGCAATCACACTTAGCGGCATCGGCCATATTCTCAGCATTGTCTCTGGCGGTGACCACAGCCACATGTGCAGGGAAAGGCTCATGAACTACATTCTTTGCTACTTCCAAGTCTCCTGATGCTATTTTTTGATGTACTAAACTGCGAAACGCCCAGCAGTTCATCAACGAATGTCAAATACTCCTGTGATAGGGACAGTAGTTGATCTTCATCCTTTCCTCTCTCGACGGCACTCTTTGCACTGGAGGTAGCGTTATGACATGATTTGCGACCCATTGATTTAGCAAAGCAACTGCCTCTTTTTCACTGAAAGGTAAAGGGGGTGGTTCAGCTCTCCCAGTGCGCTCTTCCCTCTGTTTTCTGTTTTGCGTCGCTGCTACCATCGGTATCCGCCTAGTACTGATATTTGGTCGTGTCGGGGGTGCCAAAACCTCTCTCAATCTACGGGTATCATCGACAAGTACAGAAAAAGTTTTGACCTCATGATTCACCAAATGCATGTATTCCCGCAACATCCCTTCTATGCAAATTTTGATCAATTGCAGTTCAGAAATTGGTTCATGACATTGCAAAGCAACTTCGCGAAACCTTCTGACATAAGTTGTTGCCTCTTCCCCAAAGCGTTGTCTTTGTCTTGTAAGTGAAATCATCGAGATCTCCTCATCAGCTTGAAAGAACTTGGTATAGAATCTGAGCACCATGTCCGTCCAACTGGTCACTGATGCTGGAGCGAGGCTAGTATACCAAGTGTATGTTGTTCCAGTTAAAGACTTGGAGAACTCTCTAAGTTTCAAGTATTCATTGTTTCTGTGAGGTCCCATAGCATCTGCGAACCTGGCTATGTGCTCTTTCGCATTTCCCTTTTTGCCATCAAATTGATGAAAGATCGGTGCTCCATAATTTTCTGGATATGGCAAGGCCATAATGCTAGGCTGGTATGGCGGGGCAATTTCCACTTCCTCTTTTTCAGATTTTTCATTCAGGATTGCCCGCAGCTGTTCCTTTGTGATGTATGGCTCTTTCTCCAGAGGCTCAGTTCTTATTGATTCGCGAAAAAGTTCTGGTGCTGGATCTTCTGGCAGAGTCTGATTGTCCATTCTTGGTGATTCAATGTTTGGTGTTGAAACGCGTGAGGCCTCCATGAAGTGAAGTATGGCCTTTTGTGTTTCTTGAATGTTGAGAAGAGTTTGCAGTAGAACTTTTGGTAATTTTGTTGGATTCTGTACCGGCTCTACCATCGGAGAAGTTTCTGCCTGATTTGCACTAGCACTCGCGCGACGATGCTGTCTTCGTGCTGGCAGGACTGGTTCGCCTCCTTCAGTTGGTGCCGCTGCTTCTTCTCCCACTTGTTCAGTACGCCGGGTTGGTGGATGACCTCTCCGTCGAGTCTGACGAGGCTCTACTTGTGCCGAAGACATCTTTTCCCCAACGGAGTCGCTTTTAATGTAGGGGTTCGCAAGTTATGATGCGAAGATAGTTTCTGCACAAGTTCGTCAGTAAAAATAACGGCAATGATGCTTTTATTGATTTTGATTTTCTTTACAGAGAAAATGAAAAATAAATGGAGGAAAAGATAGCAAGTAAAAAAATGATTAAGAAATGCTTTCTCTCTCTCTCTAAGAATTTATCTCTCTAGGTCCCCCCGGAAAAAGTCCCCTCTCAAGTGAGCCCTCACACCTCTATTTATAGACGTGAGTGCTCATTGATCCTCGCGGATTTATATCGCCACGTCAGCACCTGTCTCGCGACATGGTCCCTGCGTACCAATCCGCGATATAAATACCCTGCAAAATATCATCTCACGCACTTGACTGCGCGAAACGGATTCGCGTAATCTCATGCGTGGATTTATATAGTGCGCCATAAATACCTGGCACAGTGTCATCTCGCATTTGACTACGCGAAACGGATTCGCGTAATCTCATGCATGGGTCATGTTGTGCGCCATGCCCCGTGATCCGCGTCTATTTCATCACGAATCTGATTTATCCTTAGCCAAGGATGCCGTTATAGCTTTGTCGGGTCATGACCAATCATGCATGTCTTGGTCATGTCCCTGAATACTATCGGCCTCTCTAAGGTACTCTTGCTTAGGATTGTGTAAATAAGGTCGCGACCCACTATTCACTCATCCCCAGCCTTTCCCCTAGATTCCGAGTAGTATTCCCTACGCGAGCAGCATATAGGGTTATGAGTTTCAGATGCGAGCTATAAAACACATCAGCCCCTCATACCTCCCTCTGTATAATGCAAGCTCTCGCGTAAAAACCTATATTTGGGCTATTTCCCCAGGTAATCAATTATTTGGGCCAATCTCCCGAATAATCTTTTACTTGGGCCGGTTTCCCCAAATATTTCCAATCCTGGGCCATATCCCAGATAAATTAATCCTTGGGCCATGTCCCAGATAAATAAGTCCTTGCGGATCAACCTTGTCGCGAGTTACCACCTTTACAAGAAGAAGAAGAAGCTGTGAAGGCGAAGCATCATTTTGGTCTTACTATTAACGACTAGGGTTTTGCGTTCTTTTTTTAAGTTCAAGTTTGTTCTCCGTGTTTTGTCTTTAATTCCCAAAACAACCAAAACAATTTTTTATTGGTCTCAAAATTCCTTATTAACTCCTTGTTTCCAAAAAAGTCTTCTAGTGTGTTTTATCATTACAACATGAATAATAGCCCCAGAATCAAGCCACTAATCCAAAGATTTAGATGTTGCCGCCAAATTCAACTCAATTTATCTGCCATATTCAACTCAGTTTATCATGCCAAATTGTATTACTGACTCCATAGCAACAAGATCAATAGATTAGTCTTCAATCATATCAGGGTCGTTTCCATAGGAAAATGATTTAGGCAGTCGCTAAGTCAGAAAGACCCCAAAATTTTGGGCCCTATATATATATATATATATATATAATTTTTATTTAATATATTATATATATTTTATTTTAAAAATAAGACTTCACATAATATTATAAAAATTAAACTTAATGAGCCTCCTTATAATGTTGAAAAAAATAAATTTTTAGAATGAGTTTCTTTATAATGTTGTAAAAATGGACCTAAATAGAATGGGTCTCCATATAAATTAAATTTTTAGTAGACATATTGTAAGAGTGAAAATGTTCAAGCCCAATTGAGCACATCAGGCACCAGACCCATCGGGCTGATGGCCCAATAAGATTTTTGTAAGCCCATTACATTTTTGAATTCCTTTAGAAAATTAAAGTAATGATGTGAGAGTGATGTAATATAGGCTTCATTGCCCTAATGGGCCTCAAGCCCATTAAGATAATGTATATAAAGAAAATCAAAAATTAATAAAAGGATTCTCTCTTGTGTTGTGCGAAAAGGGGCATTTACACATATTTTAAAAAATAATTTTATATTTGAAACTTTTGGACAAAATGAAAAGGCATGGGCGGCTAGGGGTTCTATTTTTATTTTCTCCCTAATTCTCACTCTCATCGGTCTCATCATATCAGAGTTCTTCAATTTCCCTCTCTCCCTCAAAATATTATTGCCTTATTTTTCCCTTTTTATCCCATGAATCTCTCCAATCTTATTCTCTCAAAACTTAATCATCTCTTAATTTATTAAAGTGAAGAATATTTTTTGGAGTTTTTAATTGTTTTTGACACATTTGGAAAATGACTTTTTGATGAACTTATAAAGGCATTAAAAATTTGGAACTTGATATTAATGATATAAGAGGACAATGATATGATAATGTTTCTAACATGAAATGAAAAAATCAATGTGTACAAAAAAGAGTAATAGATATAAATCCTAGAGCATTTTATACACCATGTGGATGTCATAAACTTAATTTATTACTTTCTTGATATGGCCAACTCTTGTCCTAAGGCTATATCTTTTTTTGGAGTCGTACAACGTTTATATTCTTTGTTTTCTTCTTCGACAAAAAGGTGAAGTTTTTTACAAAATAATATATCCGGTTTAACAATTAAGTCATTGTCACAAACTCGTTGGGAAAGTCGTATTGAAAGTATTAAAGTAATAAGATTTTAAGCTCCACAAATAAGAGATGTTTTAATTCACTTAGAACAAATTAGTGAAGATCCTAATATAAAAAGTGAAGCTAAATGTTTAGCAACATATGAATTGGAAATTTTGAGTTTCTATTAGGTATGATTATTTGGTATGATATATTATTTGTAGTTAATTCAGTTAGTAAAAACTTTCAATCTCAAGATATGCAAATTGATGTTTTCATTGATCAATTAGAAGAGCTTATATTTTTTTTTACAAAATATAGAGAAAATGGATTTACATCAGTTATTATTACAGCCAAAGAAATTGCTAATGAAATGGAAATAGAACCCGTATTTCATGAAAAAATGCATAATTCGTAAGAAAAAACAATTTGATGAGAATGTAGATGATATGTGTAATATTCAAAATAAATCATAATCCAATTAAGATGGGCTACAGGACTGATGAGCCGACGACTAATGGGCTGAAAAATGATGGGCCGAAGACGAATGGGCCGAAGAAATAATTTGGCTCATAGAATTTTCTAGAAGATGAGTGATCCATAAGTCAGGGAGTCGTCCTACTTATGGAATAGAGAGTCCAAAAAGGAAAAGAGCTTATCAAATCCCCTGATTTAAGAGATTGACAAATTTGGGTAAATGGGCTTGACCCATTTACCAGAATTGTGTATAAATATAAGACCAAAGATTGAATAAAGGATCCAATTTTTAATCATATTATTATTGTATATTTTTCTGCATCTACAAAATTGGCGTCGTCTGTGGGAAACTCTATTATTGAATTTTTTTCAGTAAGTTTCCCATTCTCTACGAAAAAGCTGAGATTCATACCATAGATGGCGGTGATCACCCGTTCACAACAAACTGAGTTACCTCCAAACGGAGGCCAACAAGCCGAGGATCCGATCAGGCGTGCCCTGAAGGAGTAGACAGCCGAATTAGAGAAGCAGAACACTGAATTAGTGGCAAAACTGGCCCTGCTTCAGAATCCCCAAGAAGTCCAGAACGACGAGCAGTCCAGCCAGCAGGAGCAGTCTGTAGGTCATCGGTCAAAAAGGGACAACCACCAAGTAAAGTCCAACAATAATCGGGAGGAACACGCGGAATCATCCCTACAGGTGCTTGGGGGGCACAATCCCGAGTAGATTATGACCATGAAAAAGTTGGAGGAAATTATAACCAGATTCTAAAGAGGGGTGTTGAAGGATCTGAAGGTGCATACCCCTATCGATCTGGCCTCCGAGGCATCCATCGACGCCGTGCAGACTCCATTCACCGTAACGATCACTAGTGTGCCCTACCCGGAGAGGTTCAGACTACCAAAGTTCATCCTGTTCGACAGCACAAAAGATCCAACGGAGCACATCTACCATGTCCATACAAAGATGAATGTCTACAATGAAAACGAAGCCTTACTCTGCAAAGTCTTCCCCACCAGCCTAACCGAAGCGGCCCTACTCTGGTTCAAAAAGCAACCACCCCGATCCATTGGAAGCTGGCTCAGACTCTGTGAATTATTCATTGCCCAATACTTCGGCAATAAAAAACAAAAAAAGACCATCTCCAGTCTATTCACCATGATTCAGGAAAAAGGCGAATCCCTGAAAAGCTTTGTCTCGCGATTCAATGTCGAGATGTCCTCAATTGATAATTGCGACCAATATTCTGCGGTCGAGGCCTTCAGAATGGCCTTGATCCCTGCAACCAAGTTTCATCAGTCCTTGGTCAAGAGACCACCAACAAACATCGGAGAACTCAATTCCAGAGCACAAGGGCATATCCGAATAGAAGAGGAGTTAGCCATACGCCAAAGAAAGACAGCCTTTGCCAGCGTGGAGGCAAGGACAACCGAACCTTCCAAGGTAAAGGATCGGGCACCAGATCTGAAGCGACCAAGCGCTCTTCCTGCACCCTCCCCAGTCCCAGAGAAACGCCGTAGGTTTGAAGACAAATTCACCCCGTTGAAGGTTACACTGTCCAAGCTGTATCAAGAAACCAGGGGTAAAGGAATCTTCTGATCACCACCACCTATTAGACAACCGATGGACCAAAGGGACATGTCAAGACACTGTGCTTTCCATTGCGAGTACAGGCATCACACCAATGAGTGCAGAAGCCTTAGGAGACAGGTGGAGGCCATGATAGCGAAAGGAGAGCTGACCGAGTATGTCGCCAAGGAGGGCACCCAATCAGACCAAACGTTGCATACACCCACCAAGGGGGCAATGGGACAGCCCGTAAGGGTCATACACATGGTTCATGGAGGACCAAGTTAATCAGAAATGGAAGAAGCCCGGAGGTCCTAGATGCGTCAAACCCAAAAACTACGAAGGATTGGGGAAGTCAGCGAGTTTAGAAGCCCAAAAGAGGACGCCCGGATAACTTTCACTTCTGCAGATATGCGGAGCATTCAGACACCACATGACGACCCCTTGGTTATCTCCCTCATGGTTTCGAACTTCTTAATCAAGAGGGTGATTGTTGACCCAGGGAGCAGTGCCAACATTATCACCAAGTAGGCCTTTGAGAAGTTAGAGATCAATCCCTAGGAGATAGTCCCTTCCAGAAGCCTGATAGCCGGATTTGATGGTAGAAGAGTAAAACCAGTGGGAGAGATCCAACTACCAGTGACAGCAGCAAGGCGCACGTTCAGAGAAACTTTTATGGTGGTGGATATCAAACATTCCTATAATCTCCTTATGGGAAGGGGTTGGATCCATCGGATGCACGGAGTCCCTTCAACCATGCATCAAGTCATGCAGTGCATCGACCCGAACGGAGTTGATGTGATTGACATCAGGGGCGATCAGGTAGCATCTAAGGAATGTTACGTTGTTACCATGAAAGGTTTGAAGAAAAGGGCTGAACCGGACCGAGAGTCACAACCCAAAGCAGTACCCGATGACCAATAACAATTACAGGAGGAGGGTGCGGGATCATAAATAGCAGCTGAACCTTTGCTTGAAGTTCATATATACCCCGATCACCCTGAAAGGTTAACTTATATTAGTCTGGCCTCAGGGCACAAGAAAGGAAGGATATGGAGGCCCTCTTACGCTCTAACGCTAACGTATTTTCCTAGAGCCATATGGATATGACTGGCATCGATCCGTCAATAGCCCAACATTCCCTCAACGTGGATCCCAGCGCAAAACCTGTCAAACAGAAACAAAGGCGGATGGGGGCTCACCAAAACCATATCATCGCTGAAGAGGTCGATCGACTTCTCCAAGCAGGCTTCATTAAGGAGGTACAATATCCTTCATGGCTGGAAAACGTTGTTGTGGTTCAGAAGAAAAATGGTAAATGAAGGGTGTGCGTGGACTTCACAGACCTAAATAGAGCATGCCCGAAGGACTGTTTCCCTTTACCAAAAATTGATCAGATAGTAGATGCCACAGCAGGATTCGAGCGCCTGAGTTTTCTAGATGCATACTCTGGGTATAACCAGATACGAATGAACCTAGATGATGAGGAAAAGACTGCATTCATCACTGAGTTAGGTACATATTGTTACACAGTTATGCCTTTCGGACTAAAAAATGCAGGTGCAACCTTTCAGAGGTTGGTAAAAAAAAATTTCCAGGGCATGATGGGATCTACCGTAGAAGCATACATTGATGACACGGTGGTCAAGACCAAGGTAAAAAGTGACCATCTGGCTGACCTGCAGCATATGTTTGATACCCTCAGAAAGTACAAGATGAAGCTTAACCCATCCAAATGTTCCCTCGGAATGGCTTCGGGCTAGTTCTTGGGACACATAGTTGATCGGATGAGAATACAAGCTAGTCCAACACAAGTCAAAGCTCTCGTGGAGTCAGCAGAGCCAAAGTCTCGGAAGGAGATCTAGGTGCTAACTGGAAGAGTATCAGCCTTCAGCCGTTTCATCTCTCGCTTAACCGATCGGTGCAGGCCGTTCTTTTAAGCTATAAAGGCGGTAAAAGGAGAGGTCTGGGATCCGGAGCAATCAAAAGCCCTGAAAGAACTCAAAAGCTACATGGCAAAGACTCCTATACTGGCAACCCCAGAAGCCGATGAGCCGTTGCACCTGTATCTGCGACACCTACCAGTACCGCTCTGGTCAAGGAGGACAAGGGGTACCAGATACCAGTCTTCTACGCCAGCAAAGCCCTTGCTGATGCAGAAACCCATTATTCGAAGTAGGAGAAGTTGGTACTATCACTAATCAATGCAAAGAGACGTCTTCGGTATTATTTTAAAGCACATCCGATCGTAGTGCCAACTGCAACCCCGATAAGATCCATAATGGCGAAACCTGAGTTATCGGGCAGAGTATCTAAATGGGCAATAGAACTTAAAATTTTTGACATAACCTATATCCCCGAACTGCCATCAAAGGATAAGCGATAACTGACTTTTTGTTGGAAACAGAACTACAGACTCTTTGAAAGAAAATGAACCTGGCTTATGGGTTGTGTTCGTAGACGGATCATCAAATGTCAACAGAGCAGGGATCGATGTAGAGCTCGTGACACCATATGCACTAAAATCTAGCAGTCCGTTCGATTGGAGTTTCCTGCCTCCAACAACGAAGCCGAATATGAGGCCCTTCTTGCAGGAATTCGGTTGCCCTGAAGCCTTCAAGTACAGAAAGTATAGATTCGAAGTGATTCCCAGTTGGTCGTACGATAGTTAAATGGGGAGTATGAATCCTGAGAGCTAAAAATGGAAGCGTACAAGAATTTGGTGCTAAAAGAGGCCGAAGGGTTCCAACAGTTAACCTTCGAACAGATCCCCAGAGGGGATAATTTCATAGCGGACCATCTGGCTAACCAGGCCTTCTCAGCAGGGGAAAATATGACTCGTGTTGTACCAATAAACTTCATCATCTGATCAAGCTTGGAGCCCCCCGAATACGTAATGATCATTCCATGGGAGCCAAGTTGGATGGACCCTATAGCAGATTATTTGAGGACCGATGCATTACCTGATTTGAAACCTGAGGCCCAAAAGATAAGAATGAAGGCAGCCAGATATGCTCTGTACAACGGCCAACTATACCACAAGTCTTTTTCCGGGCCATATTTGAGGTGTCTCATGCCCTCCGAAGGTTCGGCGGTCATGGAATAGATTCATGCAGGAGCATGTGGCAATGATTCCGAAGGGAGGTCTTTAGCCCATAAAATTCTCACCCAGGGAAACTTCTGGCCCTATCTGTCATGGGCGCTGAGGTCTACACCCGATACTGTAAAAAGTGTCAATTTCATGGAGATGTCATTCATCCACCTCCGGAGTTACTGAACCCAACAATTATCCATCACCCATTTGCCCGATGGGGTATGGATATTGTGGGTCCTCTCCCGCAGGCTATACAATCCACCACTCATGTTCTTCTAGCTATAGACTACTTTAAAAAATGGGTGGAAGCCAAAGCATACTCCACCATCAAAAGTAGCCATGTTATAAAGTTCATCTGGAGCCACATTATTTGTAGATTTGGTCTATCCCGAACTATAATGATGGATAATGACACCAATTTGGATAATAGGAAAGTTCAAGCATTCCTGGCAAAACATGGGATAAATTAGAATATTTCTTCCATCAGCTATCCACAGGGAAATGGGCAGGCTGAAAGGACGAACATAACCATTTTTTATACACTGAGGAAAAAGCTTGAAGAGGCAAAAGGGGCATGGTTAGAGAAATTGCCCGAGGTGTTATGGTTCTATAGGACTACCTCAAGGCAACCAACCGGAGAGACCCCTTTTGCCATGGCTTATGGGGCCGAAGTAGTTATCCCGATCGAGTTGAGAGTACCTACTTTGAAAAGTCAAGCCTGAGAGGAAGGTCCAAATAATCAGCACCTGGCCCATGATTTGGACCTACTGGAGGAAAATAGGGAAGTTGTCGGGATAAGGTTGGCTGCCTATCAGCAACAAGTCAGGGCACAGTTCAATCAGAAAGTCAGGAGAAGAGAATTCCAAGTAGGCGATGTGGTACTCAGAAGAAAGATTGGGATTGTAGGAAAATTACGAGAGATATGGGAAAGACCTTACACAATAATTGAGGTCATCGGACGCGGAGCTTATCGGGTACAAAAGAACAAAACAGGCATGTACATGAGAGTTTTCTCGGCCCATATAAAAGCCTCATCCCCACCAGATCGATTCCAGAAAGGCCCGAGATGATGATCTGGTCATTATACCTACATCATAACCCGACCAATATGTCAGTCTTGTAGTCCGTCCCGGTATTCGACCGCCAGATCCCTCTTGTGACCTGACCCGAAGAACATACTAGAAGTAACTCGAAGATTCTAGAATAGACTTGTAGCTTAAGATAATGTCATAGAATAGGGACAAAATAGCTGACGTGTAAAGTAAGGATAAAAATCCAAAATAGAAAATGTTGCCCTAATGGGCCAAAAGCCCATAGGGAAAATGTATATATTCCAATGAAGAGTAATGAGAAGGTATCTTTTTGTGTTGTGCAAATTTTGTATCTACACAATGGCGTCGTCTGTGGGAATTTAGGTCATTTCGCCGACCATCTTCCTACCTCACAAAAAACAAAGCTCAGCGAAATCCATATACATCCACCGAACCTGCAATATCATCCTTCCCGTCTGGATATAGCCATACCGGTGACCAGATCCCATTCAGAGGCACTAATCCCCGGCGACCGACAACCGAGTGCTCCACCGACGATTGAACTTCTCTTGCGGCAGCTCGTCGAAGCCGAGAAACGTAGCCAGGCCGCCGAAGCAAGAAGCCTGGCAATAGAGAGAAGGAACGAGGAGCTCTTGGCAAGGTTGAATCAGGCGACTATCCCACCGGTAGTTCCCGATAATCACAAATCCAAGGACAAACCGAACCACGGGAGGAACACGATGAAACCTCCCACTGACCAGGCAAGGCCCCAGCCACAGGCGACACTCCTGTCACCGATGAACCTCTAACATCACAGAAGCTTCAGGAGATGATGGTGGAGTTTCAAAAGAAGGTCATGAGGGATCTAAGGGCCCGATCTACCGATGACCAGGCCCTCCAAGCCTCTTCCGACTCGGTTCAATCGCCGTTCACTCTCGAGATCACCGGGGAACCCTTCCCCAAGAAGTTCGTCATGCCCAGATTCACTCCCTATGACGGAACGAAGGATCCCGAGGAGCACATTTACCAGATCCACCAAAAAATGACCATGTATGCCGACAACAAAGCCTTGTTGTGCAAAGTCTTCCCGACCAATCTCGTTGACGCGCCACTCCTCTGGTTCAGGAAGCAGCCGCCGAGATCCATTAGCAGCTGGCAACAACTGTCCGACCTCTTCGTGGCCCAGTATTTCGGGAACAAGAGGCAAAAGAAGACCATCTCGAGCCTCTTTACCATGACTCAAGAGAAAGGCAAGTCCCTCAAGAGCTTCCTATCCAGATTCAACGTCGAGTCGTCCTCCATCGACAACTGTGACCAGCACTCAGCCGTGGAGGCCTTCAGGATGGCACTGATCCCGGGGACCAAGTTCCACCAGTCACTTGTGAAGCGACCCCCCTCGGGAATTGGAGAACTTAATTCTAGGGCTCAGGGCCACTTGAGGATCGAAGAGGAGGAAGCAACCTGACAGAAAAGAGCAACGTTGATCAATGTGGAAATCAGGTCGAAGGATAAGGTTTCGGATACATCCCGACATCCTATCAGTCACAAGCGCTCAAATCCCCCGATCCCATCTCCGTATCAATTTTCTTCACAGCTCGAGAGGCGTGCTAGGTTCGAGGAGAAGATCACTCCATTGAAAGTGACCCTTGTTAAGCTTTTCCAGGAAAACAAAGCTAGAGGGATCTTCCAGACTCCTCCCCCAATCAGACAACCCCTCGACCAGAGGGATAGATCAAAGCACTGTGCCCTCCATAGTGATTTCGGCCATATGACAAATGATTGCAGGAACTTGAGGCGCCAGGTCAAAACAATGATAGCCCGAGGGGAGCTAAAGGACTATGTTCAGCGGGATGGCCCGAGAGCCCATCTACCCACACAAAACAACCAACGGAATCAAGCCCCAGCTCACCCGGTCAGAATCATCAATATGATCCATGGAGGTCCCGACTCACGAAGCGCCGAAGGGTCGAGATGATCACAAATAAGGAGGGCACATCATGTCAGCAGGATAGCCGAGATAAACGAGGTCCACCACCGAACGGGGCAGTCTCAGATACTTTTCTCCCAGGATGACCTCCGACACATCCAGGTCCCACACGACGACCCATTAGTCATCACTCTGATGGTCTCAGGATGTCTTGTCCGGAGGGTCATGGTTGATCCAAGAAGCAGTGCAAATATCATGACCAAGTGGGCTTTCGATAAATTAGAGATCGACCCGAGGGACATTGTGACTTCCAGAAATCCAATTGCCGGGTTTGACGGAAAGCAAGTCGAACCCCTTGGGGAGATTAGCCTGCCCATGTCAGCAGCTTAGAGAACTCTATTCAAGACCTTTGTAGTGGTGGACGTGAAGCCCTCTTACAATCTGCTTATGGGAAGAGGATAGATTCACAAGATGCAAGGCGTACCCTCAACTCTCCATCAAATGATGAGGTGCGTCAGGCCAAATGGTTACGACATAATTGATATCAGAGGGGATCAAGTAGCCGCCAAATAATGTTACGCCATCACTGTCAGAAGAATGAAGGATAAGCCCGATCGAAAGAGGTCCCGAGAAGAGGATCAGGACCTGGACCCGCAGCCCAAATAGTAATTACAGGACGGGGAGTCGGTTCCCCGATCATCGTAGAACCTCTGCAGCCGGTCTCTGTAATGCCTAATCAACTCGACAGGGTCACCTACGCAAGAACAAACCTCACCACTTGTGAATTGAATGAACTGACAACATTCTTACAAGATAATCATGACGTCTTCGCGTGGGAGCATACTAATATGCCCGGTATCAACCCCTTTATAGCCCGACATACCTTACATGTCGATCCAAATATATGACCTATCCGAAAGAATCAGAGGCGAATGGGGGGCCAAAGGAACTAGATCATAGCGGACGAAGTGTCAAAACTGCTTGAAGCCGGGTTCATCAGAGAAGTTCAGTATCTCGAGTGGTTAGCCAACGTGGTGGTTGTGCAGAAAAAGAACGGGAAATGGCAAGTCTGCGTCGACTTCACCGACCTAAACAAAGCCTGCCGAAAGATAGTTTCCCCCTGCGCAAAATAGACCAAATGGTCGATGCTACCGCAGGCTACGAGAGATTGACTTTCCTGGATGCTTACTCGGGATACAACCAAATCCCAATGGACCCGACCGATGAGGAAAATACCTCCTTCATTACCGAGACAGGTACTTATTGCTTTAAAGTTATGCCTTTCGGACTAAAAAATACAGGAGCCACATTTCAGAGACTGGTGAACAGGATCTTTAAAAGAATGATGGGCACAATGGTCGAGGCCTACATTGATGATACAGTAGTCAAAAGTAGAAAGAGAACTGATCACCTGGAGCATCTCCGAAAGGTGTTCTATACCCTGAGGAAACATGGAATGAAACTCAATCCGGCCAAATGCTCCTTCGGGGTGTCTTTTGGTCAGTTCCTCGGGCACATTGTCAATCGATCAGGCATATAGGCCAGCCCGACCCAAGTGAAGGCTCTGCTCGAAACGAAAGAACCAACCACTCACAAAGAAGTCCAGATTCTAACCGGAAGAGTTGTAGCTTTAAGAAGATTCATCGCAAGACTGACCAACATATGCCGACCCATTTTCCAGGCGATCAAAGCAAAGAAAGGAGAGGTATAGAGTCCCGAACAAACCAAAGCTCTATCCTGATTGAAAGAATACATGCTCAAGCCTCCCATTCTTGCGACACCTGAGCCCAATGATGTCCTACTCTTGTATCTGGCGGTATCATCAATTTCAATGAGCGATGTACTCATTAAAGAAGACGGGAACCTCCATATGCCTATTTTCTATACAAGTAAGGCGTTAGCCGATCCCAAGACCCGGTACAGCAAACAAGAAAAATTAGTTATATCCCTGGTCAATGCCAAACGGCGCCTCAGGCATTACTTTGAAGCTCACCAGATCATTGTCCCCACAGCCACTCCTATTCATGTGCTTATGGCGAAGCCCGATCTCTCCGAAAGAATCTCCAAATGGGCCATTAAGCTAGGAATTTATGATATAACCTATGTTCCCAGGATCTCGATCAAGGGGCAGGCCATGGCCGATTTCCTATTAGAAGGAGAGACTGAGAAAGCAGATCAACCCGTTGAGTTAGAAATGTGGAAATTATTCGTGGACGGATCAGTGAGTGCCAATGGAGCAAGCGTCGGGCTAGAAATCCATACTCCCGACGGGACTAAGTTACAGGCCTCGATACAGTTACAATTCTCAGCCACTAACAACAAGGCAGAGTACGAGGCAATCATATCGGGCCTGAGATTGGCCAGGAGCCTGCAAATACAATCCCTATCCGTGTACAGTGACTCCCAGCTAATAGTCAGACAGATAACCGGTGAGTACGAAACCAGAGATCCCAAAATGGAATTTTACAGAGCACTAGTGCTCAAGGAGTCTGAAGGTTTTCAAAAGCTAACATTCAGCCAAATCCCTCGGGAAGAAAACACCTCTGCTGACCACTTAGCTAATCAAGCATCTGCTGCTGGTGAGGATATGACCCGAGTAGTACTGACCGACTTCATCGCTGCACCGAGCATTCGAGGGCTCGATGAGCTGGTATGCCTAGTTCCCCGAGAGCCTAGCTGGATGGATCCCATAATCGACTATATCAGTGTTGGGACGCTACCAACTATTAAGGCAGAGGCCGGGAAAATTAGAATAAAGTCAGCCCGATACTCGATCTTCCAGGCACAGCTCTACAGAAGATCTTTCTCGGGTCCGTATCTGAGATGCGTAACTCCTTCCGAGGCAGAGACAGTGATGCAAGAGATACACACTAGGTCTTGTGGAAATCACTCGGGTGCCCATTCTCTCGCCCATAAAATCCTATCCCAGGGTTACTTTTGGCCCTACCTGTCACGGGATACAGAGGAGTATGTGTGTAAATGCAAAGCATGTCAGATGCACAGGGACGCTATACTCCGACCACCAGAGTTCTTGAACCCGATAATCGTTCCACATCCTTTTGCCCGATGGGGAATGGATATAGTCGGACCACTCCCAAAAGCCATCGGGTCAAAAACTCATGTGCTCCTGGCTACCGATTATTTCACCAAATGGGTTGAAGCCGGAGCCTATCCTTCTATAAAGGGCAGCCATGTAGTAAAGTTCATATGGAATCACATCATCTGCAGATTCGGGGTGCCTAGGACCATCATGATGGACAACGGCACAAATTTAGACTGTGAACCGGTCAGGTTATTTCTGATAGAGCACGGAATTAATCAGAATACCTCCTCGGTAGGGTATCCGCAAGCCAATGGACAAGCAGAAAGGACCAATCGTTCGATCTTCAACACCCTAGCAAAGAAACTCGAGAAGGCCAAAGGAAGATGGTTGGACAAATTGCCAGAGGTATTGTGGTCATATAGAACCACGCCCTGACAACCGACCGGTGAAACACCCTTCGCTATGGCGTATGGGGCGGAAGCCGTAATCCCGACGGAGTATGTCGTCCCGACATTGAGGTCACTAGCCTGGGACGAAAGATCAAATAATCAACGCTTGTCTCACGAGCTCGGCCTGGTGGAAGAAAAGAGAGATATTGCCGGGATAAAATTGGCAGCTTACCAACAACGGGTCAGGAATCATTTCAACAAAAGAGTAAAAAGAAGGGGATTCCAAGTCAGGGACATGGTCCTTAAATGAAAAATTGGACACGTGGGCAAGCTCCAAGAACCATGGGAAGGACCCTACACCGTCACTGAAGTGATCAGTCGAGGGGCCTACAGACTGCTCAGAAACTCTGATAACAGAAGGGAACCGAACACACAGAATGCATCCAGACTAAAGAGGTATTAACCATAGAAATACTTTGTTTCGACTGTTGTAAAGAAAGACCACTGGAGCCCAAAGGATTGCAATAAAAGTTCCATTCTTCCCGATCGTCTTCACAAGGGTCAAAATTATCTCCATGATTACCTACAAACCTAAGTGTTGAATCCTCTCCATGGGCCCAAAGTGCCCGAGAGATCTTCACAAACCCACCAGTGGTCGGGTTTCATAAAAATCAGTTTGAAAACCTAAGTGTTGAATCCTCTCCATGGGCCCAAAGTGCCTGAGATATCTTCACAGACCCACTAGTGGTCAGGTTTCATAAAAAATCAGTTTGAAAACCTAAGTGTTGAATCCTCTCCATGGGCCCAAAGTGACCGAGAGATCTTCACGGACCCACCAGTGGTCGGGTTTCATAAAAAATCAGTTTGAAAACCTATGTGTTGAATCCTCTCCAAGGGCCCAAAGTGCCCGAGAGATCTTCACAGACCCACCAGTGGTTAGGTTTTACAAAATATCAGTTACAAAAACCAAGTGTTAAATCCTCCCCATGGGCCCAAAGCGCCCGAGATATCACCACAGGCATGACATCTGTCATTCTTTGTGGCTAAGTCCCAATTAAAAAACCCAACTGTTATTGTCTGGTGTTATTATTTTTACCAAGTTACAATTCAATGTCCCGATTTTTATTAACATCAATGAAGCGTTGGATCATACATATTCCCAACAAAATATGAATAAATAAACTCATTTATATTGAAAGGGCCCTAGTGGCCAAGGCTGATACAATAAACCATTGTTGAGTTGTTACAAAAAAAAAAAAAAAAGGCAAAAAGTTAAAGGAGGAGACCTATTCCACCACAGGAGGATCCCCATTACCACCTGACGCTTTTGTCCCGAGGGACTGTCCTGTGGTTTCAGGCACATCCAAGCCAAAACGAGAGGGTGGACCGGGCAAGTCGTCCTGAAGGAACTCACCAAAGACCAAATCCTCGGGTTCGGCCTCAGGATCGTCATACGGAGGCCCCACTCCTATACTGAGGTCAAGTTCCTCTATAGTATATCTGTCCCCCTCAGGCTTTTGAAGCTCTAATATGCATTCCCGCCAACCCTGCTCGTAACGATACTTGCAGGTCAGCTCGAAGCGGGAGATCATCTGTTTACCACCCTTGTGGCACATCTCTACCCGAGACCTCTCCACGCCTAATGCATTCTCGACCTCGACCTTCTCCCCAAGCAACTGCAACCTCGAAGCCTTTAACTTCTCAACTTCTTCGGTTAGGGCCTGCACTTGGAGAGTTAGGGCCTCCCGAGCCTGGGCTTCCCAATTAGCCATCTGCTCAGCCTCCCGAGCCTTTACCTCGAGCTCTGAGATCACCCCCTTGGCGGATGCGAGCCCTTTTTCAGCTGTGACAACCCTGTATGTCACGGACTGGATCTTGTCATTGGCCTTCTTGACTTGCTCTAAGGCCTTGGCACACCCAGCTTTATGGACTTGAATATCCTGATTCAGGGCATTTATGACCCGGGCATCATCCTCAAGCTTGCAATTGTACGCCTGAGTAGCGTGAAGCATCTGAAAGAAAAAAAATGTTAGCACAATAGATAAGGGGTAGAAGCTAAGTACAAAATGTATAAAGAATTTATTACCCTCATTGCGAGCTCGGGCCCATTCAAAGCTAGGCTCATCCTGTCGTACCGACCCATGGCCAATCTATCCGCCGGAGTCCATAATCCCAGGGCCATCTCCCGCGGAGCCTCTGAATTCCCTATCGTCTGGTCCGCCACACTCAAATATGGATGGCCCTTCCTAGTATCCAACTTGAACCGAGGACCATGGGGAACCTCTCTCCCACTCTCAGCAGCTTTCTCGATCTCCCTATTATCTTGTTTCCTGACATTTTGAGAGATGGCGGTGCGTAGCCTGGAAGGTCGGGATTGACCCTGATCCTCGTCATCAGATCCAAAATCCCGAGCATCCGACACTGAGGCAGGAACCCCTAATGCTACACTTCGGCTAGAACTGGGTCTGACTGGAAGATCGGGCCGAGAAGGATTCTGATCCAAACCTACTGAGACCGGGACCAGAGCATGATCACCCTCGACCTCAACCGCATCTGATGCACCCGTGTGCGGATCATGGGAAGGAGGGGGCGGGGGTGGGGGCGTGACCGGAGGATGCTCTGCCGGAGAAGGAGGAGGAAACGCCACAACAAGGCCTCTAGTAAGTCCCGCTGGCTGACTGTTTGCAGGATTCTCAGTGACTGGGGGGACATCAACCCCACAGACAAAGGATGTAGAGCCAGTGTCAGCCCTTCTGGCCCTCTTGATCGAAAGTTTGGACATGACAACCGTTTTCCTTTTCTGCTGGCCGCCAGACATTTTTCTCTTTAGTTTTTTCACCCTTGACTTAGTCACTGCAGAACCCGAGGTGATCGTCGATACAGATGCTCCCGATGCAAGCTCCTGCAATACAGACCTGGTCAGGCAAACCTGATTATCCCATAAATCCTGACTCCATATTATGGCCTGCAACAACTCAAATCGGGACCTTATATACCCGACTTCCCTTTTTTCCCGAGGTGCCTGAAGAAAGCCCATCACTAGCATGCCCAACTTATCGTTGCACAAGTCACAATGGCAAGAGGCTCGGGTGTGAAAGTTCTTAAATTCAGGAAGTTGGGTCGGTTGGAAAACATGGTTGACAGGTATGTTCATGGCATCGAGATGCCTTCACTGACCAATCACTACTATCATCCTTTCTTTCCATCCTTTGTTGGAGGTCGGGACATTGTCACACAATTTCCTCTTAGCATACGATGTTAGGTTGTACCGACCCCTGTTATCCTTCTGTTCCTGAAGTTTATAAGAAAACAGAAGCTCGGCCAACCCTAAGTCTAGGTGCAATTCTTTGTTGATCAGCAAGATCATGGCCAGGATCCTATAGAAGTTGGGACCTACTTGAAGGGGGGCCAGACCCAAAGTCGCCAGTGCCAAGAGGAAGAAAGGATGTATTGGAAACTTTATAACGGCCAGGTGGAATGAGGAGAACAATATCTCCCCGTCCTTTAACCCCTCACCAATCCTAAAGTCTTTGTCTCGAGGATAATGTCTAACATTTACCCCTTCGGGGACCCCGAGGCTCTTGAGTTGAGCATTTTTCCTATACTTAGCCGGGAGGGGGTCAGTACAAAATTTCTCCTCTTCCTCAACATCCTGGTCCTGATCAATCTCGACATCACCCTCTACAACTCGACTCCCTGTGTCCTGAGTAACCTCTGGCGAACTTGACCTAATGACTCGGGTAATCTCTACGGATGGGGTACTAACTGAGGCTTTGGGATCAGTAATGGTCAGATCGGTGTTTGTCAGTTGCAAGTCACTAACCGACCTGGTGTCATCACTCCCTGACATACTTGACAAAAGGTAGAAAAGTGAGAAGAAGAACTTACAAAAAGGTAAAGGAGATTATGGCAGTCTCCCCCTCGTGTTTTTCTCCGGCGAGTAACTTGCAGAAACTGATAACCGTACCAACAAGCAAAAATGGGTGCTTCCGGTCAAAAACCTTGCAGAAGAGCTCAAATTTCCGTACACAATGAAATATTCAACCACGGTCACTGGGATTTGCTGAAATCAGTGAGACGAACAGGGATTATATGGATCTGGGAATGGATTTGAAGTTGCACGGAATGCTTGAGTATATGGAAGTGAGAATGTTGAAAGGAAGCACAGTCTGAAAAATATTGCAAGTGTGGTGTATGAGAACGATATACAAGTTATATGGACTTGACGTTTCATCTACCTAGGTCAGGGTACCGGACCGACATGACCCGGCCCATTTCACGCATACCTACGCCATCTCAGCCACAGATTCAAAATTGCAATGATTACGACAACTGCCGCAGTTAATGCGTCCCTGCGTCATCCGACACGGGTCCCGCACCCACTTCGAGGGCTTTTTGATGGGCCTTAAGATTCTTTCACCTAATGGGCCTATTAAAAGAAGGCCCATAAGCTAAAAGAGGGCCTGTGTACATGAGAGTTTTCCCGGCCCATATAAAAGCCTCATCCCGACCGGATCGATTCCAGAAAGGCCCGAGATGATGATCCGGTCATTATACCTACATCATAACCCGACCAATACGTCAGTCTTGTAGTCCATCCCGGTATTCGACCGCCAGATCCCTCTTGTGACCCGACCTGAAAAACATACTAGAAGTAACTCGAAGATTCTAGAATAGACTTGTAGCTCAAGATAATGTCATAGAATAGGGACAAAATAGCTGACGTGTAAAGTAAGGATAAAAATCCAAAATAGAAAATGCTACCCTAATGAGCCAAAAGCCCATAGGGAAAATGTATATATTCCAATGACGAGTAATGAGAAGGTATCTTTTTGTGTTGTGCAAATTTTGTATCTACAAGGCCGCATCGAGCCCAACTCTTAGAACGCTTATCTGCTGAAAAAGTATTATCCTTAGGAAGTTTCTTTTTTGTGAAAGCATTAAAGTTGTGTCTCTCTCATGACACCTTATTCTGATTATAATAAAGCATATGTGCCCAATGTCGGCACCTTTGCTTCATGATTCTCAAGTTCATTTCAATAAAGATACATTCTATTTTTATACGAGTGCTCCATGTTTGAGTTAAAATATTCCTAAGTGTTGAGTGCAAACTTGATTTGAACTAACCAGAGGACAAAGAAAAGCCTCAGGGGCCATATGCCCGAAGGTTCAATTTTGAAATTAAAAATTTCGTAAGTGTTAAGTTCAAACCTAATTTGAACTAACCAGAGGACCAAGGCAAGCCTCAGGGGCCATATGCCCGAAGGCTCAATTTTAAATTAAAAATTTCCTAAGTATTAAGTTCAAACCTGATTTGAACTAACCAGAGGACAAATGCAAGCCTCAGGGGGCATATGCCCGGAGGCTCAATTTTGAAATTCAAATTTTTCTGAATGTTAAGTTCAAACCTGATTTGAATTAACCAGATGACAAAGACAAGCCCCATGGGCAATATGCCCGAAGGCTCCATTATTAAATTAAAATTTCCTAAATGCTGAAGTTCAAAACACAATATGAACTAGCCAGAGGAAGAAGAACAAGTATCAGGGGCCATATGCCTGAAGACTGAATATTGCATGAAAACAAGAACAAAGTAAACACTAAGGTGGGAAAAGTTCTTTTTCATTAATAAAGGAAGAAATTACAAAAGCACCCTTCTGAAAAGGGTAAAGTACTGATAAACTTGGAAATAAAAAATAAAAAATATAATAAAAAACCTATTCTACTCGGGCGGATGATATTCTTCTCCCTTAAGGATGGCAGCGAACCGCTTCTCATTTTCGGAAGCAGGAGGGGTTTTGTAAGGAAGGGACACTCCCATGAAGGCATCAAATTCCTCAGCAGTCTTGAACTCCCGATCTGCCAAAAGAATGTGCTCCATTTCGTGCCTTTCTCTCCAGGCTCTGATCGTTCGAATATCACAGATGGTAGTGTACCGACTATGCATATCCAGACCCCCCAAGCGGCACACCTCAACCTTGGACCGCTCAAGAGCCAGAAGGTTATCTGACTCCGCTTTTTCAGTAGCCATCTTCTGGTAGGCTACCTTCACCTCTTCAAGCTCAACAGCCAAGGCTAGCTTTTCGGCAATCAGAGCCCTCATTTCCACTTCGTCGGTCTCCAGTAGGTTTTTCTATTTGGAGACGCTCTGGCGAAGGCCATCTGCCTCTTTGACCAGAGCGACCCGATGCTCGTTGTTTTGCTTGATCTGGGCCTTCATGTTGGCCATTTCCTTAACATCAGACTCCACAACATTGTTGTAGGCCTGAACCCTGTAAAGAAGCTGCACAGAAAGGATATGTTAGTACATAAAGTGGTAATAAATAATGAACCAAGTTACAAAACAAAGAACAAGTTATATACCTCCATGGCCATTGTGGAAGTCTTCTTCAGAAGATCGGTCCTGGAGATTTTTGACTGAGCAGCCCTATCGACTGGAGTCCAAATCCCTTTTTCCATAGCCCGAAGAGCTTCTAGCTGGGTAATGGTGAGCTAATTGGCACAGACCGGAGTCCCATCGGGTAGAAGGAACTTTGGCTCCCAGGGAATAGGAGTACGAGGGGCCTCTTGAGCCTGGGGGGTTTCGCTCATGGAGGCATCGGCAACTTGAGTCTGGGGCCTCTTATGGGCCGTTCCACCGCCTGTACTGGATCAGGTCCTTGTGACTGGAGGATTTACAGAAGGAGGCTGAGGCGGAGCTACCGGACTATGTGTCGGCGGAGGTACTGAAGGCCCCGGAGGTGTTGTTGAAAGCGGCACAACGTCGACCAGGGTGATCCCTTTAGGAACTTGAGGGCGTCTGGCAAAAAGAGGTTTGTCGGGGATGTCCATCCTGTCAACAGCGCCCAAGTTAGAAATGGACTCCAGGTTTGCCAGAGTCAGAAGGTCTGTAGCAGACCGGACATTGTCCCAGATCTTGGTTTTCAGGAGGGCTACACGTCATTTTATGAGGGATATGGGGATTTTACTATCCTCATAGGCTAAAAACTTATATGCATACTCCCCTTGATGTAGATCACAGAAACCACAAAGACAAAAGGCCTTATGGAGGGGACGGTAGACAGGTAAGCGAATGGGACCGAACGTATTGGGGATAAGGTATGTACAAGAAAAAGGGTAAGACCAATTACCGCTCACAACTACTATTCTCTCTTTCCACCCCTTATCAGACTTTTTGGTGCCGGAGCATATACTTCAACCGTGGAAGGGAAAGAGGTTGTATCTACCCTTACTTTCTCTGGCATTTTAAAAAAAATAATAGAGAAGTAAGTCAGCTAAAACTAGGTTAAGGTCCAAATCCCTATTGTATAATAGGAGTATGGACAGAATCCTAAGGTTGTTCGGGTTGAGTTGAAGAAAGGGTGAAAGGGAAACCTTAAAACCCTAAGGTGAATTGCCGATAACAGAATGCTATCGGGTGCTAGTCCCTCACTCTTGGTAAAATCTAGGTAACATGAGTAAGTCCACATCAACATCCCCAGGTACATGGGTCTCAGCCCGAAGATGTTTGACATCTACTTCAGGACAGACTCTTTTAAGTGGGGCCACTACGAATGGTTCAGAGGACTTGGGGTCCACAGATTCATTGGGACACCTTGAAATGAGTGTTTCCGAATTCATTGACAAACTCGGAAGGTCAATGTTTTGGGGAACTGTTCTTGGAGCCCCTTGACGGGTAGATGGGGGACTGCCACTACTGGTAGGATCGGTACTAGTAGTAGATGAAAAAACGACCTCCTCTACTGACCGGGTGTCTTCACTATCAGACATGTTTCCGAGAAAGGTAGAAGAGACAGATAGGGGGCAGAGGTGAAAATTGAAAAAAAGAAGATTTTTGTCCGACTTACTCAGCTGATAGTGAAGAGTCAGGGAAAGCTTCGGGTAGCAGCAAACTTCTGTTATGCTGAAGGATCTGAACTGACCGACGGAATGGATTGCAGGGATAAGGGAGAAATGAATTCCAGAGATGAAAAATGAGAGAGAAGAGCAAGAAGAAGTTGTGAATGAAAAGAATGAAGAAATGAAATGAATTGAGGTGGTTTTTATAGAAGAAGCATGCCAAAAGACTACACAAAACCCGAAGGTCACACAACCCACGATGAGCCGTCATGGTGCGAGAATTGAGGGAGTAATGGCCTTGTATTTTGAAAATCCATTAAATGCCCAATAAAGGCATGACAACTCATATCCCTCATTTCCCATAAAATATATATGTATATGTGAATGTATTCAAATTCGGTCATGGGCTATGAATTAACTCATAAGCCCATAACCTCAGGGGGCTATGTAATACTCAAAATAAATATAATCCAATTAAGATGGGCCACAGGACTGATGGGCCGACGACTGATGGGCTGAAGACTGATGGGCCGAAGACGGATGGGCCAAAGAAATAATTTGGCCCATATAATTCTCTAGAAGATGAGTGATCCATAAGTCAGGGAGTTGTCCTACTTATGGAATAAAGAGTCCAAAAAAGAAAAGAGCTTATCAAATCCCCTGATTTAAGGGATTGACAAACTTGGGTAAATGGGCTTAACCCATTTACCAGAATTGTGTATAAATACAAGGCCAAAGATTGAATAAAGGATCCAATTTTTAATCCTATTATTATTTTGTATTTTTCTGCATCTACAATATGTCATCTCAATTAGCTAAAGAAACTTTTAGGGTCCATTATTTTTTGTACATAGTTGACCAAGTTATTGATAAGTCCATTTTACATATATTTTTTTATCCCAAAATTTATATTTGTTAGTAGGTAAAATTATTTATTTTAACTAATTTAGAAGTGTAATAGTGATAACTGATAAATGCACAGAATAGAATAATTTACCTAGCATAATGTCCTCATAGGTATATATTTTTATTTCATGCAGGGGTTGATTTGCAAAAGAAGTTCAAAGTTGGTGGGGGAGAATGCAATAAATATATATATATATGTGTAGGTGTACGTGTGAATGGGTGTTAGGTGAGTGAAAAGAAGAAAATGACAAGTGGATTGACTTTTGAGGCATGATTGTAATCTACAATAAAAAAAGGCAAATTGGAGAAGTGATGTACATGCCTCAATAATGACACAGATGACAAAGAATTCAAAGTTGGCTGCTTCATCCTTTATTACATCCAACATTTCAAAGTTGAGAATTTAATATAGCATTAAATTCGACAACTACCAATAGCTCAAGATGGTTGTTGAATCTTCTATTTATACATTCGCAAATCAGATGCAAGGGGGGGGGGGGGGGGGGGGGGGGGGTGAGCAAGGAGGATCCATTCATTCATCTTCAATTCCGGGTTTTATTATTCTTACTTTGTTATCTTCTTTTAAGCATGTGTAACTAAATCCTCAACTAAGGTTGATGATGAAACCACCATTTATGAAATAAATTCTTTTTAGTCTTTTATTAATTTTCATGTGTATGGTTTAAATGCTTATGATTTTCGCTTCATAGTATTAATTGTTTTAAATTCCTTTCACTATAAATATCATGTATTTATAGTAGTTAAGAATTCTTATCACTATTAATCATGCTTGGATTTGAAAATTTTATAAGTAAAAATCTTTGATCTTATGTGATCCATTAAATTGCATACATAGGATGCTTAGAATTTTACATTTTAAAGCTAATGAAAATCTATTTCTTGAAAATATATTTCATTAGTACGTTATTATTAAATTTTGAGAAAATAATAAGATTGATTTTTAATTGCTACTCTAAAATTGGAATTGATAAAAGATTAATTAGAATTTTATAGATTAATGGTGGTGGAATCCGGTACCTTAATATTTTCTCCCGATTAATCTCGTTTTAATTATTTGTATTTCGATATTACATGTTTAGTATAAAAAATCATTTCAACAAACAAACTTTGAGAAACTAGGTTAGTTTTAGATTAATTTGAGTTTAATTAGTTTCTTTAAAGCATTCCCTTGGGTTCGACCTCGTTTTCGCATAATCTAAACTACAATTGAGTTGTGCGCTTGCGAGTAATATTTTAAAACACACTAGCTATTTCTTCAATTCATACTAGATTTGAACAATTTAAAACATATGAAGATATATTTGATTTTTTGTTTAATTTTAAAAAACTAAAATCATTAAGTGATGATAGTTTTAAAAAAAAGTTGTCTTGATTTAGAACAATTTTTAAAACATAATGAGTTCTAATATTGATGGTTTTGATTTATTTTCAGAATTAAAAGTTCTCAAAGAAATTTTACTAATAGAAACATACAATCCAATTGAAATATTAAATTACATTAAAAAATTAAATTATTTTCCAAATACATGCCTTGCTTACCGAATATTATTGACAATATTGGTAACCGTTGCTGCAATAGAATTGACTTTTTCAAAATTAAAATTGATAAAATCATATCTAAGATCAACAATGTCGCAAGAAAGATTAAATGGATTGACTATATTATCTTTGAAAAATAAATTTTATCAACACTTGAATATAAGAATCTAATTAGTAATTTTACATCTCAAAAAACGAGAAGAATGATTTTTAAATAGGTGTTACTAAAAATAATTTTTAATATACCAAAAGTCCATTTTATATTTTTTATTAAGGTCTTCAATTTCACCTTTTGTACGTTTCACCTAAAGCCTTCAATTTCATTGAGACATCCCTGCAACTATGCACACTGAGCCTGTAAATATGCTAATTTAATTCCTCCAAATTACTGACTTGGACGTGTATGTATTACAAAGATATATCAATTTTCAAGTGTACTGACATATCTATGGATAAATAAAAACAAAGCTAATACATTATTCAATCACCAATAGATATAAAACATATATGTACATATATATATATATGGTCAACCATAGGACAACTTGTCAGTACATGCTTCAAAACTAAAAAACTAGACATATAATTGATCATTCAACTAATATAAATGTAATATATCATTAAAATCCACAAATCATGTTTTTGTAAAAGAAAAGTCTTTCTTCAATTCTCTACCCACCTATGTTAGGTGTACTGTGCGTTCAGAAGGGTACCAACTCCTATCATAGTTTTGCGTACCAGACGGATGTGCACACATCATCACTCACACCCAAATTCTCGGTATATATATATATATATATATATATAAATACACAAAAACTCCACTATATACAACATTAAATAGCATGATACTCCTTTAATTAACAGACCCAATCACGACAACTATCATACAGAAATATATATATATATATATATATAATTTTAGCTACAGATTCATACAAGAATTATAGCACAAAACACTCAAGTGTAATATATAATTATTCGTATACACAAAATCATATAGAAAGAAGACACAAGGATAAAATTATAAAGATTATAGGTGAAAAGGGGAAGAGAAGAACATTTTACTTGCCTGATCTTGGAATCATACACGACAAACTAATCAATGATTCTTCTTCTCTTCCACCCAGCTCTTCCTACTCTCCCTCTATAGAATCAACTGATAGAAAATGTAGTATTGTTTTAGGGTTTACTTTTTATTATATATATATTTATTTATTTATTTATTTAATCTTTCTAATGGGCCCAAAAATATAATAGCCCATTGGCTAATAAACTCAACTAAATAACTTATAATTAACTAATTAATTAAATTAAATATATCCAATTTAAATAAATAAAATAACGGGATATTACACTAGGGTCAACAGATATAAGTGTGGCTTAGATCATTCACTTGAAGAGGATACACACTCTCTATCAAGGAAGCTCAAATGCATGGGACGACCTGCGACTTCAGAGGGTGGCTCAATCCAACCCTATATCACCATTCTCGAACTTGCCAGTTCCGTAGGTTGGAGACACCTATGAGGATGGGATGACCCATCCTATATCGCGTTCTCGAACTTGCCAGTTCCGTAGGTGGGAGACACCTCTTGGCCAGTTGTTGTGACGATCCAACACAAGTCTACTCACATATGGTTACACGACCCGGCATAAACCGATACCAATGTATTCAATATGCTACATTATCTCAAATGAACTATGTATCAACATAAATATGTATTGCATTATATATATTAACAACATTATCACGAATGCCAACATGAATGCCATCAATCATTTAACATGCTTTTAAAATCATAATAAAGCAATAATTCACAAGGATACTATCTCATGCACAATTCATGTTCTAAATTCTAAATTCTTTATAATTCACGAGAATAATAAAATGGAACTAAAATAACGTCTAAGTTCATGAAAAATCCGTTAAATAATTCACATCAATACCTACTCAATTTTATTTCCAGTTCAAGTTTTAATAACAACAATCTCAATGTCAAGGGGCATAAGATAATTAACCATACTCGCCTATTATATAAATATATCTAGACAAACCTAATGTTCCTGAATTTATACACATCCTAGGAGCTAGCCTTTTTCACCTCTTAGGCTACTACACCGACTCTTATACTTATAGATATAGATATTTCTCATGTGTATATATATAATCAAATTCTTACTTTTAATATTCACCAAAAATGAAAGTTCACATATCCCACACATAATAATCTAAGTAATTCTACAATTACCGATATAATATAAACACCACATACCCAAATCAAACTATAACATACACATAATACACATATAAGTGTAGAGTCCTCTGAAACAGATAGTGATTTCCCTACCTCACGATGTGTGCCTACGGACTAACAACCATGCCCTCAATCGAGCCGGATATACCGACATGTTGCCCAAGACGCAAGCTCAATTCTGTCCCAAAATGTTCACACCCGAAGTGAGGCTCACCGTGAACAGTATCGGTGCCCGAAAGCGGGGCCCGTTGATCAAAGTTGTCTGAATGAATTTCCACTTAGATCGAAACGTCCACCTCGACAACTTATTCAACATAGCCGAAGCCCATTATCAATAGCCTAATAAAATTGAACAAATTTGAGAAATATTAAAACAAAATTCTTACCTAAAAATCAAATTTCCCGTCAAACTAGTCAATGGAAAATTCTAAAATTTTAGTATGTTGTGCACGACACAGAGACAAAGCTACCATCCGAAAATCGCGGCCATCAGAGCTCGGGTAGTCACCGAACCAAAGGCGCAAAGAACTAGTTGGAATTGGCTCTACCGCACGTCACCCTCGGTTGACCAACCTGTGCGCGACCGGTGGCCACCCTTGCACTGCCACCACCACACCATCGCCGTCGTCCAGAAGCTCCGGCGACCTTAGCCCTAGGTCGTTTCTCTCTCTTGCACGACCTCTGCTTCCTTTCGACCTCTCTCTCTTTCTCTATTCTCTCCTGATCGTCAATGAAGTGGAGGAAGAAAGAGCAGGCACAACCCTGCGTGAAAGAGAAGAAGAATGAGAAGTTGACTGACACTTTATCTCTATTTCAATACATATACATATATGTATATATCACATATTATATAGATATAAATAAAAATAAATATATATGTGTTGGTCTTGAAATTCTATTTCGGACAATAATTCTTATTTTGATATTAACAAAACATTTGAAAACGTGTTTGGTACTAATATAACTTTCAGCTAAGTGTTTCAGCAAGGACATGAGAATGATTCGGAAAAGATACAAACACAAAAAGTGATAAGCGAAAAAGTAACTCAAGCACAAAATCGGAAAAGGACAAAATGGTCAACGAAAGGCGAAAGCTGAAGACTCAAGACTTAGGGTAGATAGGTCGGGGTGAGAATATTTTAACAAGGTATTCTATGTGTTGATTGGTCTTATAAGCTCAAGTGATTAAAAAACCGAACTCAAAACGGAACAAAAACGAACCTTAAAACAATTTATTGGAGTCTTCCAGTCGACTGGCCAAGCAATGGTAGCCGATTGGCTGTGACCCAGTCAACTGGCCAAGGGCCCAGCCAACTGGCCAAGGGCCCAGCCAACTGGATGAAACAGAAATTTATAAACACATTTGATTGCCTAAGGCAGTCGACTAGCCTATCCAAGGTAGTCGACTGGCCATAGCCGTTAGGAAAAATATTTGAAAATACAGCTTAAAGGAAGTCGACTGGGTGCCAATAGACAGTCGACTGGGTGCCTCAGTATTTTAATGAAAAGTATATCTAAACAATATTTTTGCCCATCACTTTGTGATTATTCTTGCTACCTTTCAGATCTTACTCTCCAAACTTCCTAGGGTGAGATTCACTCTCCAAACCCTAATGCTTCACTATATATAGAATGAGATATGGGATTGAAAGACAAGGTTCTTATGTGAGATATTTTCTGAAAAATCTTCATCTCTTATTTTCTCTCAAGCACTCTTTGAAAAATCTTTTGAAAGCAAGAAGAAATAAATATCGTTTTTCACTCAAATCATTTTGAAGATTTAAACTCTAGCTCTTAGCTTATTCTCTCTTTGAAAATATATATAGAGTTCTTGAAATATCACCTATAAACACTTGAGCTTATATTGATCTATCTTCCATAAAAACCTTAGGGTTTTCGAGTGTTTTTTATTATTGAGTGATATATTGATTGCATATATAAATTTATGATCTTGGGTAAGAGAAGTCCATTGTAGTAAGGGATGATTGTTCTCTTGATTGTGTGATGAGCTAGTTAACTCGTGTGTAAAGGTTTTGCTATTCCACCTATTGAAGGAAGAGTCATAGTGCGAGGATTGGGAAAGTCTCAAGGAAGGGGATTCTTTGAGCCGAGGACTAGGAGTTACCGAACCTCGTAAAAATCACAGTGTCAATCTCTCTATCTCTATCTCCTTATTTTGTTATCTTACATGCTTAATTTATATTGTGGTAAATAACTTGATAAATTAAATTAAGTCTTTCATCGCAAACTCACTTTGTAAACAAATATAGAGAATTGTGGTTATTGCTAGTAATTGTGAAAAATAACTTAATAATTATTTTTAAACCCTATTCACTCCCCCTCTAGGGTTAATTAGTGACTAACAATATATATACCCAATAAATACCCACATATATATTCTCAATTTATAATATATATGTGTACGATAAATTCCTAAAATATACTGGGAACCTCGAAATAATAATGCGTGAACCCGTAAAATCCACGGGATGCCAAACAACTAAAGTAACCTAAAATAAATACGCGGGGGTATGAACCCAAACATCGGAACCCTTAAACGTCGGGCAAACAAAACGTGTCGCCACCCAATCGAAGTACTAACGTTTAACATTAAACGTCAAAACGAAATCGCGTAGTCGGCAATAAGAAAGTCCACGAAGTCATCAAGGAGAAATCGTAAAGTCGTCTAGTCGACTCTAAACATAAACACGAAAAATTTTCACGTATTGAACACCAAGAGTAACCAAGACGTCATGAATAAGTGATGTCACAATCGAAAGTAAATTGGAAAGAATTTAAGGAAAAAGGAAAAATAACACACGGTGTTATGTTAAATTACTTTAGTGCCCTTGATTATTTTTATATTCATGTGAAATCTTCTAGTTACCTCATGCCTAAACCCTACACTTTACCCATTACACCAACCACCATTATTATCACATTCTTATTATTAAAAAATGTATAATAAATAAATAAAATATACAATATATATTTTTATTTTAAATATAAAAATTAAAAAACATCAAAAATATTTTGAAAAATATAATTAAAGGTAAATTCTACCACTAAAAAAATTTCATCAACAATAATACTAAGAAAATTCGATTATTTAATTATTACTCTTAATTTTTAATATACTACTAAATAAATATTTCTCAAAAAATATTAAAATATTATATCTAATAACCATTATAGGTATTATATATCTAATAAAAAATATATAAATTTTTATGCACGAATAGAATTTTTTTTTTTTTTTTATACTATTGACAATCAATAATTTTAATAAAATTTGATAATATAATGGTATAATTTCTTATTTCTTTAAAATGATTGATTGACAATAGTATAAAAACATATAATTTTTTTATTTGTACATAAAAATATATATATATATTTTATTAGATATGTAATGCCTATAATGGTTATTAGATATAACCCTTTAATATTTTTTGAGAAATATTTGTATAGTAATATATTAAAAATTAAGAGTAGTAATTAAAAAATGGAATTTTCTTGATATTATTATTGATAAAAAAAATTTAGTGGTAGAATTTATCTTTAAATATATATTTCAAAATATTTTTGATGTTTTTGAATTTTATATTTAAAATAAAATTATATATATGTAAATTTTATTTATTGTAGATTTTCTTAATAATAAGAGTGTGATGATAATGGTGGTTGGTATAATGAGTAAATTGTATGGTTTAAGCATGGAGTAACTTAGATATTTCACATGAAAATTAAAATAATCAAAGGCACTAAAGTCATTTCATGCATCCAAGTAGGACTGACAAAATTGGACACGACACGACACGAACACGACACGAATAACCCGAACACGACACGGATAACCCGAACACGACACGTTTGACACGATTATTGTTTATATTTATCTTTATTTTTATATTTTTCTCTTATCTAATTGGTCATGAATTGAAATATATCAATAAAATAATACTGGATCGTGTCAAAATCAATTTAATTTTGTTGATAATATGTTAAACAATTTATTTCGTATTGGATTATGTCAAATTTAATTTAAAATATTATAATAAATAGGCTAAATGAATTACATAATTTACATGGGTTGACACGTGGGTCGACACGAACACGACACGGACACGACATGAACGCAACACGATATCGACCTGACAAGAACACGACCCGTAACCCGAAATTGCCAGCTCTACATCCAAGGAGTGTCATTGCAACACTTTAAAACTTCAGTGGGTGTCTCTATAAAATATTGTGTTGACTAACATTTACCTGCAATTGACCAATACCTCAGGGGTAACAATGCAAATTACCCTAAAACTTCATGGTGTCTCTATTAATTATTAATATTATTTTTTTGGTAAAAGTTCAATAATCCATATATAAATAAAAAGAAATAAAAGAAAGTAGAGAGCAGAGTTCAGATTTTCGGTAATTTTCATTTTTCATTCAAGTTTGAGCAGTCTCATATTTGCTGAATTCAGTAGAGACATAAACTTAGTGTGTGTGTGTGTGTGAAAGAGAGAGAGAGATGAGCAGCACGGCGGGTCCGCACTCGCTGGCCTTCCGGGTGATGCGACTATGCCGACCGGCGCTTCATGTGGAAACGCCTCTGCAGTTCGATCCCCTGGATCTGATCGGCGGCGAGGACCTCTTCGACCACCCAATCGCCGCGGCACACTTCCCGCGCCTTCTTAACTCCCTCAACCCCACCACCACTGCCGACTCAGATCTCACCTACCGCTCCAGATTCCTCCTCCATCACCCCTCCCACGCCATGGGCCTCCCTGGCCTCCTCGTCCTCCCCCAAGCCTTCGGGTCTCTCTTTCTCTCTATACATATATATCTATATATATTTGTGTATTGATGTAATCTATTGTGATTTGTCAGGGCCATTTATCTGGGGGAGACGTTTTGCAGCTACATTAGCATCAACAATAGTTCTAATTTTGAAGTTAGGGACGTTATTATTAAGGTAATTAACTTCTATTTTACTGATTAATACCAATTCTTTGTGGATTATTTTACTCTAATTATTTGAAACTTCTTTCAATTGAGAACTATGCTGCCCATTTCATTAGACATTACTCCCTCAGTCCATATTAGTCGTCCAATATTGCAATTTTATTTGTCCCAAAATACTTCCCAATACAATATAACTTTTCACTTTTCTCAACTTCTTTTCTTTCAATAATTTCAAACAACACCGGACCCACCATAATACTTTATTGTTAAGGGTAAAAATAAAAATTGCACACATTACACTCCCAATCCATAAAATGTTTAGAAGTCGAAATTGGACAACCTTTGTGGGACAGGGGTGGTAATAAAATAGAAGACGCCCACCCACCCACCCACACACACATATTTATATACATACATACAATCTTCTTTTTTTTTTTTTTACTTTTTTTTTAAAGTATAATATATGAAATTATTGAGTAAAAATATGTTGATAGTTTGAAGCATGAGTTGTTGCATATCGTACTGTCGTTAGTGGTTTGTGTGAGGATGATTATAAGCTCCTTAACTAGTAAGTTTGTGCCATTTCTGATTCATGTGACCACCTTGTGTGTGTATTTCTATATCTATTTGTTGCCACCATTGGCTATCATTAAGCATGCCAGGCGAGTTATTGCGCAATTAGTTCCTTTTTGTGATTTTCTTGCACTACGTATGCACATTGTGCTTGGCCACTACTACACTCTATTACATGAACTTGGATATGTGTGTCGGACATGGTTCTGTCTCAATTTGTCTAACATGTCAAATATTAAAAATATGGGTTAGTGTTGTTAAAGGCGCGCCTAGTAAAAATATGGGTTGTGGGAAATAGCGCCTCAAACAACATTTGCGCTTTAATTATGGAGTATGAATGCTTTAGTAAATAAATTATTGCTTGATTGTATTTTCCATTGTGTGCCTCGCTTCACTTAGGCACGCACCTAGGCTCCAGAGGACCTCTAGCGCCTTAGTGCGCCTTGAGCCCTTGATAACTATGATATCGGCACATGGACACGAATATATATTCAATCTACTTAATATTTTTATCTTATTGATGAGAGTATAGCAATGTTCTGATGAAATATAGTGTTCATAATACATATTTTACTCACTTGAAATAATATTATAATAAAATGGAATCACTGAAATAGAAATTTAGAAAAATGTCCGACCAAAAGTGTCGAACACATATTCCATACCCATGTCCGACTAATACGTGTCAGACATGGGTACTACTTTGGAAAAGTCCATGTTCGACTAATACGTGTCAGACATGGGTACTTTTCCTACTTTGGAAGAGTCAATGTAATATGGCTGCACTATGGCCTACATACAAGCTTTCTTGTTAGAACTTATGCTATCTAATTTTGAAGAGCATCCCAATTTGAAATCTGATATTTTCCAGTAAATGTTTCATCTCTATGTTATTCCAAAAAGTGAAGATTATAAGAAATTAGACAGAATATATAACTACAGGAAAAAGAAACATGTAAAGAAGGTTATAAATGTTGGGGATAAAATGTTTTAGTTTCTACAAGTAAGCTCAAAATGTAAGTCTATCCTATTACACAATTCGTTCTACCTCTGACGTCTAAAGCCATAAAAAATTCAGGAGGAAAGGTTTCTTTAGTTGCTGTGTGTACATGGATTGTACTTGCATGCATTCGAAACAAGAAAGTTATCTACTATTTGTTTGCTAGCTCATATTTAGATACCTTTGATACAAAGACAACACTTGAGCAGCGGGTTATCGATTTATTGCAGGCAGAAATTCAAACAGAAAGACAGAGAATAATGCTTTTAGATACATCAAAATCACCTGTTGAATCAATACGTGCAGGAGGCCGCTATGATTTTATTGTTGAACATGATGTGAAAGAACTTGGTGCACACACGTAAGGATATATTGATGTCATCTTAAGGTTTTTCTCCTTGTTGTCTCCTTTTATTGTAAAACAACTGTATTGTAATCTGACCATGTACTGTTGGTCAACCATCTTTAGGCTGGTCTGCACTGCTTTGTATAACGATGGGGAAGCTGAGCGTAAATATCTTCCGCAGTTCTTCAAGTTCATCGTTTCGAATCCACTTTCAGTTAGGACAAAGGTATTACCCTACCACCTCAGCACAGGTCAAACGAATTGTATGTTTAAACAAATTCATTTGCAATCATATGTGTCTATAAGACTATAACTAATGCCTGGGTTATGTTTTCTGTCTGGTTACATATTTTGTTGAATTCCTTGTTTTGCGTTTAATTGTTTTCCCTTACATAATATCTATATATTTAACTTGTGCAGGTCCGCGCTGTCAAGGTAGGTTGATGATGGGTAATTTTTTTGAGTGTAAGTCCATGAATCCTAGCTAGATATACGTTGAGGTAGATTTGATGTCAAAACTGAAATGGGAAGCTGTCATGGCCTTTAAATTTCCGGAATGAATACTTCAGAATTTGTGTAGAAGACGGGTTACCTGCTTGCATCATTATTGCAGGCCATAGAAGAAGGTTTCCTGGTATTGCCATGTTCAGACTGCGGAGAAAAACATTTAGACTGCCGATACTTTTAAATAGTGGAATAGTTTCCCGCTAATGAGCGATAAAATGATGCATTCTGGAGCTAATAAAGCGTGATAGAAACTTTCTCAGCTGCTTGGGTTTCGATTTTATCTTTTTGTTTTCAATTGACACGATCACTTCAATGATACAATGTTTATGTAAAAATATTTAGCATGTCCAATAGGCTAAGTGAAAATTCTTTTAAAATAAATGAATTTCCTGTTTCTATCTTATTACAATGATTCTTTCGGAAATTATGGTACTTAAGATGGCAAGACCATTGTAAATATTTTCTGAATTGTCATTTTACAGTTCATATGTAAATTTTTGCTGTAAGGGATGAAGCTTGGAAATTAATTACGTTGTCTTTGGAACTTATTATTTTCTATGATAGCCACATCCCCTCTATCTCAGGATACTACATTTTTGGAGGCTTGCATCGAAAATCATACAAAATCAAACCTTTATATGGACCAAGTTGAGTTTGAGCCAGCTCAGCATTGGAGTGCAACAATACTTAAAGCTGACGATCACCATTCAGTGAATGATAAGCCTAGGTGGTGTGACTAATATGTTATTTATCTATTTTCTATAGTTAATTTGGAACGTGTTATGCAACTTGGTTTTTGTGTACTACCTCTATTCTTGTAACTGTTATTCAACATTAATTTGATTTGCCAGAGAGATATTCAAGACACCTGTTCTTATCAAATCTGGGGGAGGGATCCACAACTATCTCTATCAGTTGAAGTTGTCCTCACTTGGGTCTGCACAAATGAAAGTTGAGGGAAGTAATGTCCTCGGAAAACTTCAGATAACTTGGCGCACAAATTTGGGTGAACCTGGGCGGCTGCAGACACAGCATATTCTTGGTAGTGTGAGTGATTATTCTTATGTACACTTTGAGAGAGGAAAGCTTCATTTTACCAAGTGTGACATATCCAAAACAATTTCCTTTCTGCATGTGTGATATAGTATACCGTTCACGTGCTCTTAATTGAAATGAGAATCTTTGAACCACCACCTTTTCACTTTGTGGCTTATTTCTAGCTGTTTAGTCCTTTCTCATCTGTTGTTCACTGTTCTACATTGTTTCTTGTTACAAGCTGATCTGTCTTTCTCATCTGCTTCTCAAGGTTCACCTCTAATTTCCACCTCTTCTTGTCTCTCCATTATGTTTCTGGCCACTACTTCTTAGTTTTCCACCAGAAAGAATTACTGAGGTGGCATCAAATGGTTGGGGTTCGGTTGAAGAAACTAACATTGAGGACATGTTCATTTCCTATATATTTTATTGGGTCATGGGCGAATTCTGTACATCTGTACGGGAACATATGTATTTTTTGGGCTCTCTTGGGCCTGTGTGTGTGTGTGTGTGTGTATGGGATGCGCTCCCCTTTTGAGCGCCTTTCTATATATTTTCTTACTTATCAAAAAACAAAACATGCAAAGTAGTTCTGTGAGATTGTTTTTGGCATACATATGCACGTTTAAAGGATATCTTGTTTAGCATTTGACATGTTCCTTTCCTGCAGCCCATCACAAACAAAGAGATTGAGTTGCAGGTGGTCGAGGTACCATCTGTTATCGTATTGGAAAGGCCATTCTTGGTAAGTTTGATTTACTTCATGTCTGTTATGAATTAATCCTTCATTTCTTATTGGGAATTAATTTACCCAAGATCACACGTACCACAATATAACGATGACAATTGAAGAAATATTAGATGGAACTAACTCACAATAAACAATAAGATGTGCACAACTCTCTTTTAGTGGAAACCAACAGAAAAATACAACACTACTAATTACTAAAACACTAAAAAAATACACTCAAATTAACCCTCATAAATATCTTTATTTTTCTCTCTTCTCTTCTCTATCTCTTCCGCTTCTTTTTTCTTCTCTTCTCTTATCTTTTGTCTTACACATTTTGGAGCAAAAGACCTGTGCCTATTTATAGGCAAATGGAAGTGAACATTCACCACACAACAGTATGAACAAGCCACCCTTGGTGACTTTGCACCATAGCCACCACAGATATAGTAACAACCTCCACTGGAACAGTGTTTCTACTTCCATTGGATTAGTATTTAGCCACCAAGGTTGACATACATACATATGTTGTTGTAATTAAGAGAAAACCAAACAAGAATAAAGATGGAAAAGAAAAGGAAGAAGAAGAAGAAGAAGAGAGAGAGAGAGATTTGGGGAGAGAGTGAAAAAATGAATTGTATCCTCTTCATCCTTACACTATACTTTGTATATATTAATAAGTTTTTAAAAATACAAAAATATCCCACTTTAAATAAATAATAACAAATAAGTCCCTTGCAAGAACACTCCCCCTCATGTTGGGACAAAGATATCTATCATGCCCAACTTGGCTTACATATTTTGCAAGCATGCCTTACTCACACCCTTATTTAAAACATCAGCCACCTGATCACGGAGTACAAATTAATTTAAGACGAAGTTTCTCCTTGATAAAGTGACGATTAATCTCAATGTGCTTAGTCCGGTCATGTTGAACAGGAGCAATGCTAATAACAACCTTGTTGTCACAATACAAATTCATTGGTTCGCAAACAGATAACCCTCTTCCAACATAGTCCGTAGCCATAACGACTCACAAACTCCATGTGTCATGGATCTGAACACAACCTCTGCACTAGATCTAGCTACTACAGATTGTTTCTTGCTTCGTCATGAAACAATATTACCCCCAACAAATGTACAATATCATGAAGTAGATCGTCGACCTGTAAAAGAACCTGCTCAATTAACATTTGTATAGGCTTCAAAACGCAAGTGCCCGTGACAACCAAACAATATCCCCTTATCTGGGGAGCCCTTAAGGTAATGGAGAACTCGATGAGCAGCCTGAAGATGAGGGGTGCGAGGAGCATGCATAAACTGAGTAATCACACTAACAACGTAGGCAATATCTAGCGTGTGGGAGACAGGTAAATCAATCTCCCAATCAATCGTTGAAAAACTCTCCACATCATCTATTGTGTCACCATCTACATCATTAAGCTTATAGTTCTGTTCAATGGGAACATCAACAGGTTTTGCTCCAAGCATACCAGTTTCAGCCAACAAACCTAGCACATACTTGCTTTGCGAAATGAACACCCCTTTCTTGGATTTATACACCTCGATGCCAAGAAAATATCTCAATAATCCGAGGTCCTTAACCTCGAACTATGTCCCTAAAAAT
The DNA here is from genome assembly GCA_963922005.1 of Cornus suecica. Classification (NCBI taxonomy): domain Eukaryota; kingdom Viridiplantae; phylum Streptophyta; class Magnoliopsida; order Cornales; family Cornaceae; genus Cornus; species Cornus suecica. The sequence goes on from OY998241.1 coordinate 33,919,486, forward strand.
GACTTCATTCCACGAATCTCTTCTGGATCATCCCCCGTGATAACAATATCATCCACACACACGATAAGGGCAGTGGTACAATTCTTGTGCCGTTTGATGAAGAGCGTATGATCTGTCCGACTCTGTGTGTATCCTACTCTTTTCACAACAATACTGAATCTTTCAAACCAAGCACGCGACGATTGCTTTAATTCAGACAAGACTTTATTAAACTTGCACACTAAGTTCTCACCATTGGCATTGTAAACCGGTGGCAGAGTCATATACACCTCTTCTTCCAAGTCACAATGAAGAAAAGCTTTCTTCACATCCAACTGATAAGATATAGGGATTTCCTTTTCTTTTTAGTATATTTTATCATTTCTGGGGTGGGGATTCTTATTTTCCCCATCGACCCGCTTGTAACAATAACAAAAAGGTATTTTCGTCTTTTTATATTTCAAAAAGAGAAAATAGAAGACCGTTAGTCAAAATTAAAATGAAAGGGTCATTGAAACTAATTAATTAAGTTTGAAATTTTGGTTGTAACTTTCTGAATCATTATTTCTTTGAATTACTATCTATACGCTCTTATACCTCTCGTTTTTAACCCAATCGACAAAGGCGATATTATGTACAAAAATTTGTTAATTTGTAAGTGATTCAAAATAGATCCTATTTTGTGTTCATTGATAAAGGCTAAGACAAATTAGCTGCTAACGAAAGAAGAGCACTTATAGAATTCATTTTGGCAACTGAAGCAAAAGTTTTTTCATAATCAATGCCTTAAGTCTGAGTAAAGCCCTTTGCAACTAATCTGGCTTTATATCTCTTAGTCGTTCCATCCGCATTATACTTCATTGTGTAGACCCATTTGCACTCTCCTAGTTTCTTTCCCCTTGGTAAGGAAATAATATCTCTAAGTACCATTCTTCTCAAGAGCCTTCATTTTCTCAAACATGGCTTCCTTCCATGGTGGTTGACTGAGAGCATCTAAAATAACAGAAGGAACGGAAACAGAAGAGATAGACGAAGCGAAAACACGATATGATGGAGATAAGACATCATAAGATATAAACTGAGCTATATAATGTTTTGTGCAACTACAAACACCCTTATGATGAGCAATGAGGACATCAAGATCAACAGAGATGCTATTGGAAGAAGATTCAGGAATATGTACTTTAGAGTTACCTGGATCGAGAGAGACTTCTTGGTCTTGGGGTGAGTCAATGACTTGTTTTACCCTTCGAGTATAGACAATTGGTTGTTTTACCTGCTGCAAATCACTGGAGTTAGTAGAAACAGACCCCTCAGTTAGAATCTTCCCCTGAATGGGAACAAGCAATAAAAGGGGACATTCCCACTGAGTAAAAGAGGAATTATCTACAGGAGTAGGAGTCTCCCCCGTAGAGAATCCTCAACGTTGGAAAAAAATGAAACAGACTCAAAAAATGTAACATTGATCAAGACAAATCGACGACGAGTAGGTGGGTGATAATACTTGTACCCTTTCTGAGTGGCGTAGTAACCAAGAAAGACACACCTGATTGCTTTAGGATCCATTTTGTCCTTACAATGATGAATGCGAATATAACAAACATAACCACACATTTTCGGAGGGACTACAAATAAGGCAGTGTGATAGTGTAAGAGATGAAGGGAGATTGCTAGCCTAGAATCCTAGAAGGCATGCGATTGATAAGGTATGTAGCTGTTAAAGCTATATCAACCCAATAACTTTTGGGCACCCCCTCATTCCAATGAGAAGAGAACGGGTAACTTCTGTAATATGACGGTGTTTTCTTCTAGCCACACCATTCTGTTGTGGTGTATTGACATGAGATTTGATGAACAATCCCATTCTCAGCAAAAAATGAGGCAAAACCACCATACATAAACTTTCCTCCATTATCAGATCTAAGGATTTTAAGAGGATGACCAAGCAAACCATCTTGTAAACAGTTTTAAAGATGAATAAATTTCATCTTTGGTTTTCATAAGATAACCCAAGTATAATGACTAAAATCATCAACAAACACAACAAAGTACATAACCAAGTAAAAATGTAGTGGATTAAGGGCCCCAATCATCAGAGTGAACAAGCTGCAAAAGAGTTGTACTTTTATTAATGCTAATAGGATAAGAAACACGACATTGTTGGGCAAGAATACATGTTTTGCAATTTAACTCGAAAGGTTCAATAGACGCAAACCGGGGAAGCACATACTTTAAAATAGAAAGAGGTAAATGACTAAGTCTACTATGCCATCGCATTAATAGATCTTTAGTAACAATATTATGCCTAACACTAGATTGATTTGCAACATGAGAAGTAGGTCTCTCGTCCGATGGAAAAAAGGTTACACTATAGTTCAAACATTTTGTAATATGACCGATAGAAAGGAGATTTTTAGTGATCTTTTAGACATGAAGAATATATGATAATGTAAGGTTAGGAGTGGTAGACACATTGCCTCTTCCCGCAATAGAGGTGAATGTGCCATCAGCCACTCGTACTTTATCCTTACCAGAACATAAACCGTACGAAGAAAATTCAGATGCCATACCAGTCATGTGATCAGTGGCTCCTGAATCAATGATCCATGGTTGTCTACCAGATAATGTAGCGACAAAATGTGCAGAAGGAGGAAGACCTGTGTGAGCAAAATTAGAGGCAAAAATGGAGGCATTTTGAGCTAACAATTGTTGAAGAACATCAACTTCAATCCCAGACAAAGAACTGTGTGGTTCGGAGTAGGCATGACCAGTAGAAGCAGTCTCAGGCACCGCAACATATGCCGCTGATGACCCCCAAAATGGACCAGGCTTTGGCCTGGCATTCACTTGAACATGAGTGGAGGCTGAAGCAGGGCGACCATGTAGAGCTCAACATGTTTCTTTAGTGTGGCGCGTACGCCCATAATGGTCACACCTCAACTTACTTTTAACATTTTGCTTTCCTCCTTTTAAAGTATTAGGCTTGTTCCACTGTTGTGTAGCAAGACCAAACCTATCAGACAACAACACATCACAACACCTCTGGCTCAGACTTGGTGTATACAGATGCATACACAGTCTTCATTCTACTCTCCTCAGCCTGGATATACGAGAACACCTCTCTAACGGAAGTAGAGGCTGGATATCTGCCTAATACTTGTACTCTAACATGCTCATATTTTGGATGCAGACCACCCAAGAACTCATAGATTCGGTTTCTTTCTATCATAGCTCGAAAGGCTCTAATATCAGTTATGTATACCGATACATAGTCTTGGTAGTGATCTAACTCTTCCCATTTACCACGTAAAGTGTGGTAATGTGTAGCAAGAGTGTGATCTTCCTGCTTGAACCTTGCAATCTCTTGTTGAAGCATATAAAACTTTGCAAAATTACCAACTGAAGAATACGTCTCTTCCACGGCCTTCCATAACTCCTTTGCTATTTTCACAAACAAAAAACCCTTACTGATTTGTGGATGCATTGACTGCAACAACCACATCATAACTAATGCATTGTTTGCACTCCACTCATTGAAATCAGGATCACTTTGAGAGGGATTGTTAACTGTCCCGTTAATATGGTCGAGCATCATACGGCGCGGTATATGCATGCAAGCAGATTGAGCCCTCTTCATATAGTTGGTCTCATCCAACTTAACTGTAGTAATACACAAGCTTGGATGGTGATCGCTACTACCACCCAACACCGGAATGATGGAATCACACGAGGAGAAGTTACCTGTGAGCTAGACATTGTATCAAACTGTTTTGGGCACACACTCCTCAGAACCCGTACAATAAATGTATAGAGAACCACCTCTCTATAAGAGAAACCACAACCACTATGGAAACTATCTTCCGAGATGCATACAAAAAAGCGATAACACGATCACCAAAGAAACCCTAGAAAATAGTCTGGTAACGCACTAGAATCTAAAACGACAATTAAAAGGAGCCTTGCAGAGGGGAACCACGCGAACACTAAAACACCAACAATTAGCGATGCGAACACCAAAAAATCACAAAGCGCCAAAAATCACAAATCACAAATCGTGCACGTGAATCACCAAAACAAACCCTTTAATGAAAACAACCCCCATCTAGGGTTCACTTCAAAACCCTTCACACCAACTAGGGTTTACATAAACTTACCCTAGGGTTTCAACTACATGCCTTAGGGTTTAAACACTGTGCTCTAATACCATATTGTAATTAAGAGAAAACCAAACAAGAATAAAGATGGAAGAGAAAAAGAAGAAGAAAAAGAATGAATTGAATCCTCTCCATCCTTCCACTATACTTTATATATATTAATAAGTTTCTAAAAATATAAAAGTACCCCACTTTAACTAAGTAATAACAAATAAGTCCCTTGTACCATATGTCACATGCCACACATCATTGAAAATTTTCGTCAATTCTTAACAAATCTCTACCTTGGCTAAAAAACTCCTCGTACTCAAAATCTTGAAACGGGCTTTGCAACATGTTCATCCAACAAAGTATATCCTAACAACACATAAATAACCAACCTTCTTTCTAAGTATGATAAATGGACCTCTTCAAAACTTCAGCAGTCCATACTTTGATTAAAAAAATAATTTTTTGACACCAAGGCACCTAAATAAATCATGTTCTTTTTAACACTTGGAACATGATACAGATTTGTGAAAGTCAACACCAATTCATTTGTAGTCTTGATATTGATTGTCCCGGTTTCTACAACTTCACAAGAAGAATTATCCCCCATAAATACTTTACCACGAGGACACACATATTGGGAATAAACAGAATAAAAAATTCACTCTTCAACTTCTTTTTCTTCGTCAACGATTGACATAACTTCAAGAATGTCATAATTTGCATCACATGTCTTGTACACAACAGTGGTATTGGACTTTCTTCTTTTTAGGACAATCTCGTATGAAACGTCCTTTTTCTCCCCAAAAGTAGCATGCTTGCTCCATAATTGGCTTTTTTGGTTCCACAAAACTCCACCTTGTCATCTATGTTTTTCTCCTTGCCTTCTTTCAAATGTCTTTTTCTTCTTTGCTACAAAAGCTTGAACTGATTGTTCAAGATAGTTCTTATATTTTCTCCATTCACTTATCACCCCATAATAAAACACTATTCACTACTCCATTGCCACGACTTTTCTCCCGTAATACAAAATGTTAAACAAATGTTTATGAGTAAAGCGGACCGATGTCAATAAAATAACTATTTTATCCTCATAACTAAATTTAACAATATCATTAGATGAATTACAAATAATCTTATTAAACTCACCGAGGTGATCATGCAAGTCCACACCATCTTTTCTACGAAAAGAATAAAACTCTTGCTTCAAGATCAGTTGCTTCATAAGAATTTTTTTCCATATAGAGATCTTCTAATTTCTTCTATAAATCTGCTGCAGATTTTTCTTGAACCACAGTATACACGTCACGACGTTAATTGTCACAGTCAATCGAATAATACTCTTTGCCTTCGAGTTTATTATGTTCCAGTTCTTGTCGTTCATTTATGTTGGATTGTCGTCCAACGCTTCATCTAGAGGTTGAGAAATATAATAGAGTTCCTCCAAGGCGATTGCCTTCTCAATTTGGGGAGTCTCAACAGTCTAGAATAGTTACCTTTGAGAGGCCTCGAGGTGGTGCACAATCAGGTCCAACTATGTCTCGGGGTAGCAACAATCCGACTCCATGAGTTAGCAATTCAAAGAGTATGGATATGGCCGTCTCAAGTTCCCATCCAAATGGTTCAGCCATTGAATGTTTTAATTGTCATGATAAGGGTCATATTGCTTCCTGTTGTCCACATCGTACGTTGACCCTGGGTAATGAGGGAGAGGAACCTGATGTTGACCAGAATGAAAGTCAGGAAGTTGACCCCCTAGCTATGTCAGGTTCTGAGCATGAAGATGAAGAAGACTGGCAAAATGATGACTCCCGCGTTAGTATCATGAGGTGCATCTTATTTACTCCTACAGGGACTGATGATTGGAAACACACCGGTATTTTTCTCACACTTTTGTTAAATGCGGGGAAAAAGTTTGTAAAGTTGTCATTGATGGAGGAAGTACGATGAATGTGGTATTAAAAGCAGGGTGGCAAGAATGAAACTTAAGCTTGAACCACATCCACACCCATACAAGGTGGTATGGGCGGATACTACTTCTTTACCGGTCTCTTAGAGGTGTTTGGTCCCAATTTAAATGGGTGACTATAGAGATCAGATTTGGTGTGACGTCCTACCTACGATGGATGTTGCTCATGTACTTTTAGGTCGCCCTTGGCTGTATGATTTAGATGTGACCAACCATGGAAAGGATAATACTTGTGTCTTTAATCATAATGGGAAAAACATAATTTTAAATCCCGCAAAACCCATTGATAAAGACAAAGAAGAACATAGGTTTTCCCCTAAGACTCTTAAAAAGAAACATCTCAATTTTTTAGATGGGGAAAGTTTTGAAAGGGCAGGCAAAGAGTTCGGAGTAGTGTTAGCCATTGTGACTAAAGAAGTTCATTCGGGTCCACCTGAAGCAGTAGTAGCTCCACCACTTGAAGTTACTAACTTGCTAGAGGATTTTAAAGATGTGATGCCGGAAGAACTACCAAATGACTTACCAACAATGCGGGATATCCAACATGCTATTGACCTGGTTCCAGGGTCACAATTACCCAATCTTCCCCATTATTGCATGAATCCTAAGGAACGTGTTGAGATGAAAAGTCAAGTAGATGGCCTATTACAGAAAGGTTATATTCAAGATAGTCTTAGTCCATGTGCAATTCCTGCACTGCTAACGCCAAAGAAAGATGGATCATAGAGAATGTGTGTGGATAGTCGTGCCATTAATAAGATCACCGTCAAGTACCGATTTCCTATTTCCCGACTTGACGATTGTTGGATCTAGTGGCAGGATCGCAATGGTTCTCCAAAATTGACTTGCGCAGTGGATATCATCAAATCAGAATTATACCTGGCGATGAATGGAAAACTGCATTCAAGACTCAGGATGGACTTTATGAATGGTTAGTCATTCCTTTTGGGCTTTCTAATGCACCTAGTACGTTTATGAGGGTTATGACTCAGGTTCTTCGTCCATTCATCGAAAAATTCTTGGTGGTTAATTTCGATGATGTTTTTTTATTTTTAGTCGGTTTAAGGAAGAACACTTAGTTCATATTCGATATGTTCTTGAAATCCTTATAGATGAGAAATTGTATGTGAATCTAAAGAAATGTTCGTTTATGCAGACCGAAGTTGTTATCTTAGGGTTTATTGTATCTGCACAAGGTATTGTGGCCGACCCCCAGAAAGTTAAAGCTATTGTAGATTAGCCAAAGCCGAGCTCCATTTCTGAGGTTCGTAGCTTTCACAGTTTGACCACTTTTTATAGAAGCTTTATAAAGGGGTCCAGTTCTATTATGGCTCCTGTTACGGATAACATGAAAAAATTGGGAGTTCCAATGGACTTCTGCCGCTTCTCGAGCCTTTAAGGAGATTAAACAGAAGATGACAGAGGTGCCCGTATTACAACATCCTGACTTTAATAAAGTTTTTGAGGTTGCATGTGACGCGTCAGGATATGGTATTGGTGATGTCTTAAGTCAAGAAGGTCACCCTATTGCGTACTACAGTGAGAAGCTTAGTGAAGCTAAACAAAGATATTCTACATATGAAAAAGAATTCTATGCTATTGTACAAGCACTGCGTCATTGGCGTTACTACTTGTTACCTTAAGAGTTTGTTTTATACTATGATAATCAGGCTTTGAGGTACCTTCAGTTTCAGCGCAAATTGAGCGCCAAACATGCGAGATGGGTTGCTTTCCTTCAGGAGTACACTTGTACTCAACCATCGTGCTGGTACAGAGAATAAACCAGCTGATGCCCTTAGTCGTGTCGTAGCTGTCCTTCAAGCTATGAGCACTCTAAGGACGACTATGCTACTTATCTAGACTTTGGTATCATCTTTGGAGAGGTTCAAAATGGTAACCGTCGTGACTATGTTGATTTTGTTATTAGGGACGGTTATCTATTTCGAGGTTCTCGACTTTGTATTCCCCGTGCGTCACTTAGAGACTTCTTAGTTTGGGAATTACATGTAGGAGGACTTGCGGGTCACTTTGGGAGGGATAAGATTGTTGTATTAGTTAAGGATAGATTTTATTGGCCATCCCTAAAGAAAGATGTTGCGAGAGTACTGTCCTAGTGTCGCACTTGTCAGTTAGCAAAAACTAAGAAACGGAACACTGGTTTATACACTTATCTTCCTGTGCCACATACGCCTTGGAAAGATGTTAGTATGGATTTTGTTCTAGGTCTTCCTAAGACTGCGAGAGGGCATGATTCTATTTTTGTAGTGGTGAATAGGTTTTCTAAAATGACACATTTTATTTCTTGTAGCAAAACAACCGATGCCTCTCACTTGGCTACGCTGTTTTTCAAGGAAATTGTCCGATTTCATGGGTTGCCGACATCCATTGTGTCTGACAGAGATGTTAAGTTTGTTAGGTACTTCTGGAAGACACTTTGGAAACTTTTTGGGACAAGCTTGAAATTCTCTTCAGCTTATCACTCTCAGACTGATGGTTAAACTGAGGTTGTTAACCGAAGTTTGGGAGACTTACTTAGGTGTTTAGTGGGAGAGCGTCCGGATACAAGGGATTTGTTGTTGCCAACTGCGGAATTTACTTATAATAATTCGGTCAATCGGTTTACTGGTAAGAGCCCTTTTGAGATTGTCACTGGTTTTTCCCTGTGCCAGCCCATTGACCTTCTCCCATTGCCTCCAGATTTTCGCCCCTCTGCTTCTGTTGATTCCTTTGCCCAGCATATTCGTGATTTGCATGCCGAGATTAGACGAAAAATTGCTATGAGTAATGAAAATTATAAACTTGCTGCAAATAGTCATCGTAGGAATCAGGAGTTCAATGAAGGGGATTATGTGCTCGCTCGTGTACGTCCAGAGCGTTATCCAAAGAACTCTTTTAAGTAATTACATGCCCGAGCTTCGGGACCTTATCGTATTATTCGTAAGATGGGGCCTAATGCTTATGTACTTGACTTACCACCAGATATGCATATTAGTCCAATCTTTAATGTGGAGGATTTATCACCTTACCGAGGTACCTTTGAGCCTTCTTCCTCTGGTACTTTGTCCACAGGTGGATTTTCTTCATCATCAGCACCGGTGCCTTCTCTTCCCACAGGTCGACCACAGTCTACTGATCGGATTGTCGAGATCCTTGATTTCCAGACCACTTCTTTGCCACATGGTGATTTGCGTCGCTTCCTTGTTTGATGGCGGGATCGTCCAGCTTCAGATTCTGCATGGATTTCAGAGGATGATTTGCGTCGTCTTGATCCGGATCTTCTCGAGCAATATCTTCACCATTCCTCTCTGGAGGAGAGTTCTTTTCAGCCGGGAAGAATTGATGGAGATCGTGATGTGTTTCGCACTTATGTCAGGCGTAGATGCAAAAATATATTATTAGGGATATTTTATACTTTAGTAGTATTTTATTATTTTAGGGTTATTTTAGTACTTTCACTTTTATTATTTATTTGTGATTTTAATTATATTGGTTATTAGTTTTACTTGGGGTTCTTCTTGCTTTCTCACCCTAAATTCTATCTCTCTTTCTTCTATTTCTTTTATATCTCTCGTTTTCTTCTATTGCATCCTGCATCATAATGCCAAGGTTAAGTGAAATGGGCCAGATGCTTGTTATCCAGCCCAAAGGGATGGTGCGGCCTATCCGCCCTAACAAGCCCAAAATAGTCCTCGTCTGTACCCGAAGTAGACAAGACCTCTATAACATTCTTGGGAAAATCCCCTCCAAGTCCTACTTTCTAGCTCTAAAGACAATTAAGTCCTATAATAATTTTAGCAGGACAAAGAAGTCCTACTTTTCACACCCAATTCCAAATAAGTTCATATTACTATTTCCTTAAATTTTTTTCCTATATTATCCTTTTAATTAAAATATATTAAAACCGGAATAAGAGCCAAAGAGACCAAGAACTAGACAGTCAATTTCCTCCACAGCGGTTAACAAATTTCTTCTTCCTCATTCTCTTCACTCTTTCTTCTATTTCTTCATGTTTCTTGAGTTCCAATCACTATAGATACACCATATATACATATATATATATATCAAGTCAGCTGATTTTTCGAACTGGGTATTTCTTAGATATCCTTTTCCTCTTCAGCTAAGCAACCGCCTCTCTTCTTAATCTACAAAAATTCTCTTTCTACTAGGTCACTCCTCTGTTTCTCTCTGTTCCAAATCAGTGGGTTTTTTTTTTTCACTCTTTAGCTATATATACATACACACACACACACACACATATGTGTAGATATAGATATATAAGATGGATGATGATTAATAAAGTGGCGGAGAAAACAGTGACAGGCGAAGGGAAGCTGTTGATAAAGCTGAAGATTCCACAGGTGAAAGAAGAGGAACAGAGCTTTCTATCTCAATTTCAATCTCAAGCTGAATTAATATATTTTTATTAAAAGGGTAATATAGGATTTGTTTTTTAAAGAAATGGTAATATGAACTTATTTGGAATTGGGAGTGAAAAGTAGGACTTCTTTGTCCTGCTAAAATTATTATAGGACTTAATTGTCTTTAGAGTTGGAAAGTAGGACTTAGAGGGAATTTTCCCAACATTCTTTCCACCTAAACTTGTGGTGTTGCAGTTGGGTCTGGTGTTATTAAAGACTTGAGGCGTCCTTTGGAACCTAAGCGCAAGGCGAGGTGCGAGTCTGAGTGAAGTGAGGCACACAACGAAAAAATTCAATGGGCAAATAAACGGGCAATAAAATCAGTCATAAATTTTATAAGAAAGGCGCAAATGTTGTTGAAGGCGCTCCTAGACACACAACAGGATGCAAATTTCGCTCCTCCATGAGCGTGGAGCCTAGGCGCGCCTTGAATAACACTGATCGGGTTGCCCTTCCTACAAGTGGGTCCCACTGTGGACCTTGACATGATCCACACACTTTGTGCGGGCGATTGATGTGAGACAGATAATAGACTGGGACTTGGCCTGCTTTGATTGTACTTATGTAGAGCCTGATACTTGCCTTCTGATCCAACAGTTAAAAGTTGTTAAGTGGTGCCTTCCAAGCTCCAATTGCTCTGTACTAGCCCAAGATTCTCCTCTTCTATACCTGATGTGGGAAATGACGGGTTGACATTAGGCCTCTACCTAATTCATCTTCCAAGCTCCAATTGCTCTGTACTAGGAGGTACTATTCTCTAGGTTTTAACACTGAGAGGCTAAGAGAGCAGTTCTGCTTCATTTCCTTTCAGATGGACTTCTAATGATAGTATATTTTGTGAACACAATTTTCTGGAACATCACTGCTGAAGTGGTATGGACAACAGTTGATTTTGTCTAAAGAAGTTGAAACAATCCATCTTTGAGACTTCACGAGGTATCCTCTTCTAGGAGATTCCTACACTAATGCGAGTTATTGTACAATTTAACAGGACATCATGTTTTAATTGCTTCCTCAAAAAATAAATGCCATTGTACTGACTGATCCACTATATAATTTATTCCTGAGGTTGCAAAATAGTGGTTTTCATTATGCATTTCCAGGCTGTGTTACCTCGAATGTTTTCTGGTGGAAGACAAGAACAGTGAAATAAGAACACTTCTTCCTATCATCAAGTTTTCTTCTTTATTGTTAATATTTTAAAGTTGAACAATGTATGTCAGTCAAATACACTGCTATGTGTTATACGATAGTGGTAGTGATTATTAATGGGATAAATTAAAACTTTGGGGACATATATTACAAATACGACAACCTTGAAAAAGTATGTGAAGGAAAGAGGCAATTAATTAAATAATTATGTATTTAAGAACTTGAGTGAAATAATTATGTAATTGGCAAGATGGTATACTTTGAGGAGAAAATTATCCCATATCAAAATTTTAATTTTCCCAACACCATCTCTCTGAAAATTCTAAATGCACTTTCAATCAAAATTGTATTTTTACTCTCCTTGAAATTATTTTAGTTAAAATGGCTATAACCTTCACATACTTTTTCAAAGTAGTTGTAATTGTAATATATGCTTCGAAAGTTGTCATTTTTCTAGTTATCCCATTATTGATAGCAAGACTTGCCACGACAAAGCTAATCTACTCTGAAATTTGTTCTTTACATGTCATTATTTAGTTACAAATTTTAAATCTGTCTATTCAATAGTGCCATTGGAATTGACTTATATGGCTTTGTGCTTCTGAAGGTACGCTTGAACCTTACAAACCAGACTGATAGGGTAATGGGCCCATTTGAAGTTTTTTTATCACAAGCTGATTCGCGTGATGAGAAAGCTGTTATGGTTAACGGTCTTCAAACAACTGTAAGGCAATTACATGGCTTTCAATCGTTATCTGTTTTCTCTAAATCTCTCTTGGTTATTATTTGTCTGGTAATTATTTTTTATTTTTTATTTTTATTTGTTTTTTATCTTTTTGTGGTATCAGAGATTTATTTGGCACATGGCTCAGTATTGCTTAAAATTATTATCCACTAGCTTAGAGATTTCTCGTGTCATAACTACTAGTGGGATCTCCTTCGGCAAGTTGTGGGCCTAGTTTCTCGTTAGAGCCACTATGAAATTGTGCCCTAAAGAATGCTTCCGATATGCCAACTGTAACAGTACTATTGAGATGCATATTTCATTCTCCGCTTTCTCATACTCACTAAAAGTTATTAAGTCGCTGATGTACTTATTTGACCCACTTATAGGCTTTACCAAGGGTGGAGGCCTTTAGCTCTACCGAATTCCAGCTGGTAAGTATAATGTTTCTGAAATATAGATATTAATCCATTTTTCTTTAAGGATCGATAAAGTGCATCTGGGATTTTCATCTTCTTGTTAGCTACATTACACAGAACTGTAGTTTTGTAAGAGGAGGAGGGGGGAATGAGTTTATACGATGAGGTTTTGTCTACATATATTTTGCTGCAGTTTGAATCCTATGGGTTGCCTGGGTAGTAGATTCTTTTTTTTTTTAGAACAAATGTGGTAACTAGTGAGATTTTCTACACTTCTTCGCCATACTGGGACTTGTCATGTCACATGTGCCTTTCAAATAGTTGTGGATTGTGGCAATAAAGGGAAAAAAAATGTATAATAGGAATTGAGGATCGTTTCGAATAGAAGTTTACTTCATTGCTCCTTATAATTTTCGTTATTGATTTCTATGTGGTGGCTTGCTTTTGCAGAATCTGATTGCTACAGATCTTGGGGTTCAAAAGGTTTCAGGCATAACGGTATTTGACACAAGAGAGAAGAAAACTTATGAACCCTTGCCTGATTTGGAGGTTAGTTTTCTGGTTTTAGCTTGATGCTGACTGACTTTTCAAATGCTTCATTTTGGTGTTTTTCAAACAAGTTCAGCAATTGTTGGATCAGTTTGGTCCAATCCTGGATCCCTTAAAATAGTAGCTTGAATGAGCCAAGAGTGATCAAATCCTAATCCATCCATGAGTAATCCTGCTCCGTCGGGGAAAATTTCCTTGCCAATTTTTAGTGCACAGCTTTATGCGTTGTCCTCCCCCTTATCGAATCTCAAGCCACGAGTTAAATGGCGGAGTGACTTCTGATCTATGTTCTTGTGTGATGCAGATATTTGTTGATTCAGACTGATATATTTGGCTGGTGTGACTAGATTGCTCTGTAGAGGCCGATTTGAAATATATTCTGTCCGGGGATGAATCCTTCATCAAGTGATACGGTTTATGATATGCCCAAACTCGTTATTCTGGACTTTGAGCAGATTGTGCTTCTCGTGCCAGATCCCCAATATATCTAGTTCGATGGAACCCATAACAGATCTTCGCACCCAAATACACCTGGGTGCTTCCTGAAACCAGTCGCTGATCATTTTCCTATACTGTCCAGGAAAACAGAATATGTCAATTTTAGGAAACTAAATGATACTTGTTAGGATTCCTTTGCATTTGAATAAATAGATTTTGTTATAAATGACATCGTTGTTTCTACTGCAGTAGCATTTCTTCAGAGCTTGAATCAACCCCCAATCACATGGTAAACTATTCCTTTAATGATTTTTGAGTATGGAATGGAAATTGATATTATACATGCATGAACTCAAGATTTCCAACATTTATCTCTTCGCCAAAAGATGACACTGTTCGAAATACCAATCTGTGGAAATGAAATGCACTTCAACAAAAAGTGTCAGGGAAAGTGATGTGTTGAACAATCTCGATTGGGTCAAACTGGAGATTGATCGTTCATTTGTTCAGCATTCTTGTTGTCACTGAACTAAGATTTTTACCGCATGTCATGAAGACTTTTAACAGTGAGAATTCGTCTTGGCCGTTTTTCTGAGGATCAACAGTTTCTTCTTTTCACTTCTAATCCTCTTGAACACCGCTGTTATGTTTTTATTTTTGAAAATTAAGCGTTTACTCACACGCACCTTAACCTCCTATTTAGTCCTTTGTCGCAGTTATGCTTTTTTGTTACCTCCTTTTGGGACAGACAAATAATGAAGGTTCAAGTCTCTTGAGTTCTCAGTATCAAACTCCTGCCAAGAAATATTTTGTCAACATTTCTTTTTCCATTTTTTGCACATTGACAAAGATGATGCAAGTCACCAGAATGATGATGCTCACAATCCTAGTGAATATGTTGATTATTGACAAGACTTGACCAATACATCATACATGAGATGCAACTATGAGATGATAATCAATGGATGAGCATATGCATTTTTGCACGTAGTAACAAAAATTGAAGTATATCACAAAAAAACGAGTGTATTAGTTGAACCTCGCAAAAAAATAAAGTGTATTATTTTATTGGAATATCATCCTAGCCATTAGTTTCTGTATGTGATTTGTTGTGAATTCCAACGTGACGAACATGAAAGTATTTCGTGAGGGTGTGTGCATATATATATATATATATATATATATATATGTTTTGAGCATTTACAAAGAGATCTCATGCTTTTGTAAAGGAACCCGAATTCCCTCCAGTCAGGGGCGGAGCCAAGTAGAAGCTACGGGGCCCATGGCCCCTCCTAAAAAGTTTTAAAAAATCTTCTATTAGACTTGTAAAATAATAGACCCCTACAAAATTCCATTTGGCCCCTCCAAAACTTTTCAAAAATTATTTTATTAACCTAGAAAAAATATTTTATAGCTAAGTCAATAAAAATAAAATTCCATTTGGATCTCCAAAATATTATTTACATAAATAATTTTAATTTTAATATATACATTTTAGTTATCTTATAAAAATTCAAGTACTATGAAATAAACACACAAGTTCCTTGACATTGCAAGTTTATTATTATTTTAAATTCTGAAAAATATAAAATTTATTTTTATCGACACACCGTATCCATTTTTTTAATCTTAAATATAAATTTTACTTCAATTTTTTTAAGATGATGTTTATTATACAACTACTACAACAATGTTACTCTCTTCATCAATAAGTTTTGGGAGCATGAAAAATATTGTGAACCATTATGACAAGAGTGCATAGAACAATAGTTACCTTATATATATATATATATATATATATATGTGTGTGTGTATGTATATATTGAGGTTTGTAGTTAAAATTAAAAAAATTGTAACTTTACATTGTTTAAATCGTCAAAGTACTTTTTTTATTTTGATTATGAAAAATGTGGTATGTTAATTTATTTAGATTACAGTTTTTTTGTCATTTGGATTTTATTTTATTTTATTTTTAAATATGTATACATTAATATTTTATAAAAGTATATTTTTAATTACATCATATTGGCCCCCACCCTTAATTTCCAGCTCCGCCCTTGCCTCTAGTGCGCCTTTTACCGGGGGTGCCAAATTGCCAATGCAAGTCCCACAGCACACTAAGATTAAAAATTAATCTTTTATCGTGAGGACAAAATGGATATGCATATAGTCATTACAATCCACTTTCAAAATATACGTCACCGGATAATGTAGTGATGGTATGTAATAAATGACATACATTTAATGTAATACCCATCCTAAAATAATTCAACCATTAAGTTACAAGGTGATGTCCCAACAACCTTATTCTTATTTTCTACGTCAAATATCAAAGCGTCGAACGTACTACGCGTAAAGCATCCCATAATCTCCCAGAAACGCATACTACATGACATACATACTTATCCCGCATTTTTTTTACTTTTTAGACAGTTCCCACCGCCAACAATGGCAGGAATAAAATTTCGCCTCCAATGATTGTAAATTGAAATTGCACAATAGCTGTCAAGTAGTATTAAAAGTAACGGTTTCTCAACACTTAATATATATCTTACTTAATTATTTAAACGCTTAAAAAGAAAATAATTTTTAACACTTGCAAATAAAAAGTTCCTAAAAACAGCGTAACAAAAGTAATTTTCAAGCTACACTGGTATACTACTACTTATTTTTTAACGGCTTACAAGTGAAAAATAGCATAAATGCCTAAAACATATCGCACTCAGTAAACTGAAATGGTAATACCCAATGATCTTGTAGAATAACATTACACAATATTGTATAGTTGTAGGACACACACAAGATCTATTATCAGGTGGTATACAAGGTTACACACTTCAATACAAGTATCATTTTACCCCTGGAACAATTTTGTAAAATATGCTGGTCGGTCTACGTACCAACCCACACCAAAGCTCCTTCAAACAATAAAAGAGGTCTATCTAAAATCAGGTCTAAATAAACACCAAAACGTTATCCATTCAATTACAGACAATCAAGGATTCAAAATTGTACATCTCGATCCATAACCAGTAAAAATGGCGAGTGAAAAATATTTTATGCACCATAATCACACTTGTAGTATCTTTCTTCTGGGTAGTAGATGGCAGTCACAGTATTAGTTCCAAATTTCCTACCACTTAGTGCGTCCCTAGCTTTAGCACAGCTACCCGCATCAGAGTACTCCAAGAACACCTGCAATTGAACCATGATTTAGCATTTTTTACCACTTTGGGATGCAAATAGACTAGAATCCTGCGTACACTCTGTTGCCCCGGTTTCATTTCATAATTCTAGGTTCAGTTTGGATTGGTTTTTTACGCTTTTGACTTTTTGAATGGAACAACTGTTTTGATGGTGTTTGGGTAACTTTTTGAAAGAGCTCTCGAGTCCTGGAAGAGCATTTTGAATAAGCTAGTGGGTACCAACTTCTCAAAGACACTTCTACTTATTTTCTTTTATGCAAAAGCATAAGCAAAAAGCTCCACCAAACAAGGCCTAAATCCTTCATGCATTAATTCAGCATCTTTAACCATAGGAAAATGATTTACATCATTCATACATTGTGTTGACAAAGTTTCACCAGAAGCTAAGGAAAATGCGAGTGTTGGAGTTAAATTAAGCAGAATGTTTACACATTTGCTTCTTGTATCCATTGAATGGCACATGGATAATCTATGGGGTCGACCGTCAAAGGAAGAGAGAAAAACAACTGGCTGGGAGTTGGTAACCTCGTTTAGAGCATTCATGATATAACAAGATTTCACTATCTCATCCAAATGTAGTCACATGCCAATGTCGTTCATATTTCCTTATTAAACAAACCCTTCCACTTGTTGCAGGCGAACCATTCTCTTTCCAACATACTATACTACTAACAACATAAACAAAACCTGACATAGCCTTCAGGGCCTGCTTCAGAGCAAAAACTTATTAAAGCTTGAGGTTGTGCAGATTGTATCAGCAGATGAAGCTTCAGATTTTGTTTTTTGTGTATACTAAGAGAAGAGTTGTTCACGCTACAGTTTACTAATAGTCAATCAAAAAATATAAACCTTTTAAGAAACTGGGATAAAAACGTACCTTCCCGACACCTAACACCTGCTCTCCATTAGGATCTGGGCGTGGGATAACAACATTCTTCAAGTGTCCTACAATATCAACTCAAGTTAGATTAGCTGAGAAATATTGAAATACACAAACCAGATAAAGAAGCAAGAGTGAATATCACATAATTAGTAGAATGAAAAGAAACTATGTGCATATAGAATCCTGTACTGATACATAATTCTAGTTCTAACCATTATAGGATCGCACATGTTTAAAATTATAATTACTGCTGATATACCGCAATCAACTACATATTTCCTCAAATAATGGCTATTAGTATTATTCAAAAAGTATTATATATAATGCAATTCAACTACTTGATCAATGTTGAGCAGCTCTATTGATCATTTGAAATTGGCCCGCTAAAATGAAAACTTTTAGGGGGAAAAAAATCATATTCTGTTATTTGGGTGCACCTGTTACAACTAATAAATACCCAAGCTCTCAAAGCTATAACTAATGATAGTGGTAAGTTAACCTTATTTATGCATGTGGCGTAAAACATTCAAAACAGATTTAATTTCCTTGCTAGTCACTTCAGCTAATGAGAATGGAAGCTAAATGAAATGCAATGAAAATATTGTTGTCTTGGCAAACCAACACTACAAAGTTGACTTTTGCGAATAAGTGATCTATTCACAAATATAGATTTAAGAGAATTCATGATAGCCATCTACTTGTGACATTTAGAATCTACAGACATATATCAAGTGCATCAAAACAAAATTTCCCACAAAACATGCACATAAACACTCAACACACACAGAGGAGGGGGTTCAGAAATCATATTTCAATGGCAAGTACAAATACAACCAATTATCAATAAAAAAAGGTATACCAAACTTCTCGCATTCTTCTCTCATATCCTCTACTATTTCCTCGTACTCTTGATCATCCACCAGTTCATCAGCAGTAATCACCTTCATGATGCCCAAAACATTAGCACGAATGAAATTCAGCCACTGAAATCAAATAAAAGAAGAAAAAAATAGAGAAAAATATTTTAACGCAATACCTCAGTCAAGCATAGAATGTTGGTTGGACTCTCCATAGTTGGGATAGTTCCTAACATGTCTATTCCAGGAAGATTAAAACCACTGGCTTGCAATGCCATCTTCTACAAAGTAAATCAGGAATATAGACGAATAAGCCCGTCAGTGCCGTTTTCCCATCATACAGGGTGCTAGGAGGGGGAAAATGTTTGAAAAATAGATGAATGACGAACAAAATCATAGAAAATTGACTAGGAAGGAACAAAGTTGCTTACCTGCATTGCTACATGCTGTTGTGCCTGTGCTAATATATGTTCCTGCTCTGGTTTTACCTGCCCACTGCTGTAAATACAAAATTGGCAAGTAGTCAGAAACAGTGAATGAGCTTTTGTCTACCAAACAAGCATAGTTTGTAGAGCCTATTTCATACAATATAGACACAAAAATATTACCTTAAATGCCACTAAGGAACCATTTGATAGAACTGAAAATTTTAAGATCCGACTTCTAAATACCGAAGTTCTTAAGAAGTAACTTAAAGAATTTTTGTTTTACTTTTGATATTTTTCTAAAATTTGAGTCTTTAAGTTTTATCACTTCAAATTTTCCATCATTGTAAGTGGCACTCACCGATTTGAATGGTATTCAAGTTGCATTATCAGATGCACTTAATCATTTAAGTGTTGAATCAATTCAGAATTAAGTGTAGAATTGAATAATCAAAAAACACCTCAATATATGAGCAAACAGAACACCTACCACTCCTTATACAAGCCAACAGATTCCGACCACATTACCAAATTTTAAAATTCTTCTTCTAAGGAAACCCATCCCCATCTATTCTGGTTACCCAGTCATAGTTGTTTCCTTATGTATCTTTATTATTTATACCAACAACTCCATCTACTGGAACTTTTAATTCCCCAGAAATTGAAGTAACTATGAAATATATGAACTCATTCTACATATCAAAATCGTTTACTTCCTTTCTCCATGCCTTGAATTGTGTTTATAGGGCCTTCCCAAGTGACGGCATTTTGGCCTTTTGGAAGTGGTGGCACCATCTATTCATTACCAAGAAAGGTACTTGCCAAACTCTCCCACTGGTCAACAAAGATTTGGAAGGCTAGAGTCCCGCAGAACTTAACGTTTCTGTCTGCTCAGTTGATCTGAGAAGGATTAGACCAACTGAATGCTGCAAGAGTTGTGGTTTATGCCACCACTGCAGTGAAGTAATGCATAATGTGTTCATTCATTGTTTCTCTTCATCGTTATGAAAATGACTCACTCTCTTGGGTGGGTATTTCTTGGGTGCCTCAAGATTGCATCACTATTTTTGGGGCATTACTGAAGTGGGGATAAAAGCCAAACAATATGGAGGATTGGTGAACATGCTATACTTTGATCCATGTAGGGAGAAAGGAAGGCTGGCGCTTTTTAGGAGAATAACAAAAGGAGGTACTTGTATGAATAAGATTCTTTTGAATTCTCTTTGGGTCACAGTTACCAAATAGAGTGAAAGAGTTACGTTGAATGGTATTCTTTTAGATCAGAAAACAAGGAAAATTAGTAATACCTTTAAGTTGAGAGAGAGAGAGAGAGATTAAACACTTGATTTCAATCGCCTCCATTGAATATCCTGACCTATTGGAGAATCTGGAACATATAGAGACACCAAAAGCAACACCATTCTCACTCTTTGACTTCGCTTCTGCAGTCGCTCATGTATTGGCATTGCTTGAGGGGGTTTCATGAAGTTCACACTACAATGTCAGACAGGCTACTAGCAAACACACTTAGGTTCTCCTTTTGATGGTTGAAAATTCCATAATCCATTTATTCGAGATGTCAGGAGTAAAGCCATCTATTCAGAAGTGGGATTCAAATGGACTTTTTGAGAGAATCCAAAAATGACATCTTGGAGAAGGACTACTAAGTAAAATGTCTATATGGGTGTCTCACAAGTAGCATTCTTGTATCTTGTATTGTTAGTGACTTAGTGGGTCTCAAGAGGTGTCTATTGAGTTGCGTTCTTTTATTTTGTATTGTTGGTGGTATTCATTCTTTCCTGCACATAATTCCTCACTGTCATTAATAAAAAGGAACAGAAAGTGAAAAACTTTTTGTACCCATAAAGCATCTTCTTAATATGAAACATCACCGATTTGTTACAAATATGCATATTTTATCAAAATTGTAGTGAACCCAAAAAACATTTTATTTGTATCTTAGAAGGCCATCACCTAGTGTTAGTTCCCATTGATTGTGTGCAGGGAGGGCTAGAATCGTTAGATAAGGAAATAAACATAATACTGGGAATTCTTTGCAACAAAAGATTCTCTTAGTCTCGAACCCACTTTCTCTGACACTTGACAGAAGACTAAAATGGAATAGAGATATACTAAAAACCTCATGTTTCTGGTCTCAACACATCTCACAGAAGACTCATTAGCCCTATGTTTTAGAATAGTAGATTCTGGCAAAATATCAAAATTTACAGATTTTGAAATCCGGTTCTTAAACTCAAATTAAAAACTGTCAGAAGTAGCAGAAATTCTATTAGATTCTGAAAATGTACATCTCATTAGCATCTCATGGCAGCATATGGAAGGCTGAAAAGAGAGGTATCAACATGTTATGACCCATCTCCATCTTCTTCCTACTCAAAATACAGTATCAACTAAATTTTTTGCTGCCCAAAGTGTACCCTTGGATATTGTACAGAACTTCCAACTAGATTTTCTGGGCCTACCAGGGTAGAAGACTAACTTCAAGGATAGATTATGAAAATTACACCATCATCTCTCATGGTAGTTTTCAGAATGCTGATAGGAGTGTTGTCAACATGTTATGAGTCATGGCGTGATTTTAAAATCTAGTTAGTTATATGAGTCAAGTGTTGGCATATTCCTACTTGAAACGTGTTTTCTAAGATTCAAGTGTCTTGAGTTGGTAGAATACATTAATCAAGACTCAATCACATATCAAGGTTAAGGTAAGTTGAGACAGAGAGACCAATTATGACCTAGGTTAGATATTTCGAAGACTCCAAACATCATCTAGGTCGTATTTACTGAAATTGGGGTCTTTGATAAATATTATTGAAACAGGAACTTTTACCAATATAGTACAATGACCAAAGGGTATATTTTGAACTTTCTGCAGAGAAATAGTTTGATATCCAGAATGCCCGAGCTATACCATTCAATCAGATCTTGTCTCGTAATGCTCGACAAACCCTGCAGGCTTACATTATTGTAAACTCAAATCATTGGTCATACTGGTACATGGTTTGGCCTTCCAATTGGTAGCGGAGCGAGTTGCAAGTTGATCTTTAAGAGAAATTGTGGATATTATATAATTAGACTAATTTTATTTACTCTGATATTTATGCTTCTTTGATAATTTGCCGGATGATTAACACTTCAATGTATGATATAGTTTTGATATTTACTGTGGAGGGATACAACTTTGGTTCAAGATGATTAAATTATTTCCCATGCCTATGTTGGTTTTCCCATGTACAAATTATTGTGGGTCTGCTTTACATTATTTGTTGCTCTAGGTTTTTGCATGATGATAGTTGATTACATATCAACTAATTAAGTAATTTTGAAGTAAGGATCAACATAACCTAAAACTTTAGTTACAAAATAATAATGATAAGACCATTTACTCCCAAGACACGGACGTATCAGTCTTGGGAATTGGACCCCAAAAGTTTCACCACTTATATTCTTATTGACGAAAGAAAACCTTCACAGTTGTGACATAATTTCCAGCTAAAACTTGTGCTTACAAGCTAGAGGACTAACTAATAGGAAGTGAATACAACAAGGACGGAGTTAACTTAACAAAAAAAAAAAACAGTTGACAGTACGATAAGGTGGAAAAAAATGATGGTTGTCCCATTAATACAGGTATTTTATTGAAGGATACCAACCTGACTGTAGCACGCCTGACAGTTAGTGTTTTATCACCCATTTTCAATCCATTTAGAGAAGCACAAGCAACGTCTATCGCGCCAGGATCCTGAAGTCAGCATGTCCAAGATAATTAAAATCTTATCACACTGGAATGCCCCTCGAGCATTATGAACAGCTATTATAGACTGAGGAAGGACTCGTGATGTTACAAAGTATCATATCGAAAGCATCAAATAAGAGAAGTTTTAGAACCTAGGAGACAAGTTGCCTCAGTTTGTAACATTGCACCAATCATGGCATTGTTATTTCTCTTATAAACAACTATAATTAGAATATCACTCCAAAGGGGAGCGCATCAAATACATAAACCAATGAGGCTTTGTTAGAGTTCATATAGGATAAAATTAATTATCCCAGGAAACAAAAGAAAACGAAGAGCTTTAACAGCATCTTTGATATTAGCCTAATTTAAAATTAGTGTCTCCGACATTAGATTTATTCACCTTATAGATGCAAAAACCGTATCCTTTAGAGTTTCCTGTGTCTCTATCCCTAACGAGATCAAACCCATGCAAAGGCCTGCAACAAGCCGAATACAACATCATTAAAACATGTAATACCAAAATTGACAACATAACGAAAACAGGAAACATATATTCTGTTGCCTCAGAATGCATGGGGTCATTCATCAGTGCAGAATGATAGATTTGAAAAGGCATTAAATATTCAAGAAGAATTGGAAGAAGAAGCTCTAGCAATAGAATGAATACCCAAAGGACTCGAGCAGTTCACGAATTTGTGCTTCAGTAAAATAGTATGGTAGTCCACCAACAAAGATACGGTCTGGACCCTCAGCTCCACCAATTGCACTATAAATGGGATCCAGAATCAGCACACGAGAGAACAAAGATATTATGAAATGATCATATAAATCCTTCCCCAAAGCAAAAAGTTACAACAATTATGAACAGAGAGCGGATGACAAATACAATATACAATAATCCACCTTAAGGTTAGTTTAGTCTATCGACTCCAAAACAACTTTCAGATAGCATGGACAAACGTAAAGGCGAGGTGAAGCAATGGAGGAAGAAAGTAGCTGAAGGCACTATTACGGGTCCCTCATATGGCAGTATTTAAAGCTATTTCTCAGAGAAAATAGTATCTTGGGATATAATTAGGTCGCTAACATGGTAGTGTAAGAAGTCTTGCTCAACTTAAATTTCTTCTTCCTTCTTGAATTTTCAAAAAATTCTTTTAAAGTTGCATTTGCAGAGATTAGGTTCCCTCAGACTGTTATAATTCCAATGGTATTTCTTTGGAACAATATCCCCTTCATTAACTTCCCGGGGGAAGTCAGAAACATGAATAACCCACTTTATTTTCCTTTTAGTCTTGAGACATGGGGAGTTTTAGGTACTTGTTTCTCATCATTTCTACGCTGGAGGAACAATTGAGAGAAACTACTCTTCTGTACAGTTTATACTCCCAGACAAAAAACGAAAACTTCTTAGCATCAGCATAAGCAAAAATGAAAAGAAAGCAGCAGCAGAACAGAAATCCAGTTATTATTAAACTCAGAAGCTTAACAAGTTGAATTAAATGTAGATTAATCAAAACATTTATTCAGCTATAAATTTTAGTAGAATATTATCTTGGCAAAATGAATCATATCCCGAACTTTGAGGAAAATGAGATACAAATGGCATTACCCAGGTGTAAGTCCAACAGCAGCCAAGTTAAGGTGAGGACTTGGTTGGCTGGGACCAAGTGCTGCAGCTAACGAAGGGTTGTAGTCTGTAGGCCTTCGAACCCTCACAGAAACCCCCTAGCAGATTAATAAACATAAAGGACAATTAATAGAAAAGAAGAAGTCAGACAAAAGATCACCCATGCTTTACAAAGGTAAGTTAATCCTTGTGCCAAGAAATCGATCTTCACGACAAAGTAACAAGTTCCATAAAAATGAAAACGTGTCAAAGGTCTGAAAACTCAGACCCAACTATGTGAAAAGCCATATTGCATACACGAGTTTTTCTTTTTCTCTTTCTCTGTTTGGCCGCAAGAATTAGGACATTTAAGCAAAGAGAAAATTTAATTGTAATGGCCACAGCCACTCACCATCAACACTTATTGAACAAGATACAACTTTCTTCAAAAGCAAAGTTTAATAATGATCAAGATCACAGTATAATGAACAATAAAATTAGTTAATGTTTCCTCTATTACACAATGCAGCCCATGTTGATGCAGCTTTCCCAATTTTAAACTTTTATATTTATTTCGAGACAAGACGGAATGGTCAAAATACGATATTATTAAAGTTATAACTGCAGCCTCAATATGCATATTTTTATTCACGTCATTCTCTCCAATCACATGTCAAAAATCATCAGAGAGAGAGAATTGAGCTTGCCTCAAACACAATGCCATCTAGAGCCATTGCATTACTTGCTTCTTCAACAGTTCTCATCTCCACAAATGCAAACTTCTTTTCATGATTAATGTACACATTTACCACCGCATCACCTACAAATCAAAATACAGAATCAGTTATAGTCTACCAGTAAACCTATGGAAAAGGAGGCAATGGGAATTATTAAATATCAATATGCGTGCAGACATTCTTGAAAGAGAAGATTGAACTGACCTGGACAAGCAGAATTTCCTCCAATTGCAGTCATAACACCGCTAAAAAATGTGGCAATAGTCTGCTTTCAGAAGAAAAAGGAAGAAAGAAGGCCGGGAGGCAGGCATCCTTAGTAGGTGAGAGTGCAAAAATCAAAACAGTTGCTAGTATAACTGCAGCCAGTAAGTCATGAACTAGCTTAGAACATACATTATGTTTTCTCCATAAGTGAAGAAATTTTTTATGAGGTGATAGGATCTGAATCACTGAAATCAATAAGACAATTGGCCTGCTAAGTAAACTACAAGATGAGTACAAAATTGCTTAAACACAGCTTTCAGGAGCCAGAGGAACCAATAATCTGTAGTGTCCGAGATGATAGGTTCTATGGCAATTTTCGCTACATTTATTTCTTAGAAATTCTAGACACACTACTTCAATAAAGTTTAAAAGAGCAAATACCAAATCTTCTGAGGGGGAATACATTAATGTGCAAATTAAAGATGGAAAAATAAGATTCCAGGAAAAGAGAGTATTCTGCCTGCAACCCTTAAATTATGGTCTAACATGATTTTGGTGCAGTTTAAAGGGTCCTAAGACATAAAGCAGATATATTACTTGTGAAGGAAGTATATACCCATGCTCAAGAGAGGGTGCAGTGGACTATATTCTGAGTTTGGTCACAATCCCCTCATTCTCCATGCTCTCGGATGTGTAAACTACAAATAGGTGTTTATTCAGACTAGAGAACAAATACAAAGAAACAACTTTGAACCAAATGTGTAAAGCGAAGACTATATAATATGTTATCAATTAGGGATGGCAATTTTCTTCGACAGGGCGACTTTCCGCTCCACTCCTAATGGGACGGATTTGTAGGCTCCTAATGGAGTTGTGGTTGGTGGGTATCTATGATCAAAACCCCTAGAGAACTTGCAGCAAGGTGAATTTAGAATTGAACCCCTAACCACTCCGAACTCAATTACATATAATTTTTTTAATACATATATGATCTTTAAATTGTTTAAGTACTACTATACTACCACCCTCAATTCATATCTGAGTTATTAGTTATCATACTATCTTGCGGTGGTGAAACCTATTTTTTCTTTGTTTTAAATATTAACAAGAGGGTGGCATTAAATGGAGGGACATAAGTATTCCTATTGCACTGTCTGGGCAGAGATGGTACACAGATTAAAAACCCGTTTAAGAGTTGGGACAGAGTTGGTATGGAGGATTCCCAAGGGGGGCGAGTAGGATTCAGCCAAATTCATCCCAAACCCACCCCGTTGCTCTACCTATTATAAGTAGAAAAAGAAACCAAGCTCTGTAAAAAGAAAGGGTAAAAAAGGCAAGAAACATTAAACATATAGTACCTGAAGCTAAACATGGCACAACTACAAATTGATACCAACAAACAAGTAAATATGGGAACACCAGTCCATGTATGTCAATAATGTGCTGCACAGAAGATATAGTAAACAAGAAGTATAGCAACAAATAATAAACATAGTTTCCTAACAAGGGGGAAAAAATCCCATTTTACAACCTGCTCATTAGCCAGGGGAGGAAGACCACCAACATATACACGACGTGCATGCCTTGTAGCCTAAATAGAGAAAGAAGCAAGAATTATATCACTGGAATAATATAACACATAGCTAACTGTCCAAGTTTATAATAATAACAGTACTAATGAATCTTACCTGCTGAGTCATGGCTTGGGCTGGCATCAGTGGAAGAGCTCCCAACTGATTAACCTACAAAAGTGTTGACCTAAGGATTCATCCAAGAGCAATAATGTCTATTTTGATGATAACAAAAGCGTTTGGTATTAATACCAATTTGAGATTAGTGTTTCTGTTAAACAGAAAATGATCTCGGAAACCGACACAGACAAGCGGAGAAAGGGAAAAATGGACAGAGTGCATGCCAAGGAGCTTAAAGCTTAAGGATCAAGATGGTGTAGGTTTTTTTTTTTTTTTTTTTTGTTCAAGTAAGAAATATATAAAAAGAAGGTGCTCAAAAGGGGAGTAGATCCCGTATCAAATAAAGAAAACTAAGGCCCAAGAGAGCCCAAAACATCCATCTTTTCCTCTATGGATGTACAAAAATAACCCATAACCCAGTAAAGCATAAAAGAAATAAAAATGTCCTTGATAGTGTCAATAGAGGACTCAATGCTGTCGAAACAACGACGATTGTGTTCCAACCACAGACATCACCAAAGGCACAATCATAGGCATGAGCACCCACATAGCAGCCACGCTATATATCCAAGACACCAGGTGTAGTTAGAGGCATCACTGCACACAAAAAAAAACCCAACAGGAGGGACCAGCAATCGCTGCAATCCTAAGCAACAGGACAATGAAGGAGAAGATGACTCACAGATTCGCACTCCTTTTACATAGAAACCACAAGTTGACCACATAGAATCCCCTCCTCCGGAGTTTGTCTAGGGTGAGAATGCAACATCTCGCCACATACCAACCAAAGAAAACCACCTTTGGAGGAGCTCTGGATCGCCAAACAGTCTTCCATGGAAAAGGGTGATGGCGCAGTCCCAAAAGATGGTGAAACCCAGAGGAAACCTTAAAGCGTCCGTGGGGAGGAGTCCATAGAGCAGTCTCAGAGCCCTCGCCCGCAGGAGAATGCCGGTAAAGAAATTTGAGGAAAGACATGGTCTTCTATATCTCCCAGTCCTGGAAGGGTCTCATGAACTGCACGTCCCAAACATGTAGGGGCGGAGCCAGGATTTTAGGCTTGGGGGGGGGGGGGGGGGGGGGGGGGGGGGGTCGAAAATATTCAAATAATAATTAAGTAGATATAAAAATATAATTATATAGATTTTGGTCTATTTATATGTATTAAAAAGTTAGCCTATATTTACTCAATTGTAAAAAAACAAAAAGACACAACAACTACTATAATTTTTAAGCTCGAAGATTTTTCAGAGAGAAAATCATTTGTTATAAAATCTCAACTAAAATACGAGCAATATATGTTTTACTATTTATGCTCATATAATTTGCAAGAATTACTTGAAATTAAAACAATCATTATCAAATCTGAATAAACAATAATGCGTCATGTGCTTCGTACACAAAAACAACTAGTGAAATTATGCTCATGTTGTGTGCACGGTATGTAATGCCACTAACACTAACTACTTATAATCCATTCAACCAATATAGCGAAAATGGACCTATATACTTATATGCAATTAATTTGAATGGTAAACAATCACCCAACCACTGTCACACCCGAACAAGAATTTCAAAAATATTTTTTCTAGTTAATTAGTATTTATTTAATAGGAGCATCAAATAGGGCTTTTTATTATATATAAAAAATATATATATTTGTGAATTGTTGGGCCAAAATAATTATTGGGCCTTGTTTATATTTTCAGGAGAGGAGGGGCCAATTACACATAGTTTATTATTTTTCTTCAAACTCAAATATATAATGTAAAAAAAAAATTGGAAATCTTGGGGGGACCATGGCCCCTACCTCCCACCGCCCCTGCAAACATGGCCTCCTTGGTGAGTGACTATTCTACAAGGTTAATTATGTATTGAACTCACGATTTAAGCTCAAGTGTGGAAAACGAACTTAATCGGACCAAAATTGACCTAAGTAGACAAAGACCGGAACTTCTAGTCGACTGCACCATTGGTGACAGTCGATTGCATCTTCCAGAGACGTCGTGTTCCTCTAGACATCTTTGATGATCCAGTCGATTGGTATGAAAACCAATTAACTGAAACTTCAAAAAAAAAATTGATAAGTAATTGTATAAAAAGCACTCAAGTGGGAAGTGCGTCCCTTGAACAAGAATACCCTAAGGGCCAAGAGAACCAAGAAACACTATTTTCTCGTCAATGGATTTACAATTTCGACCCTCAACCCAATTAAACAAACAAGAAACAAAAAAATCTTTGATCACACCTAAGGGAGACTCACACCCTCAAAACAACGCCTATTGCGTTCCAGCCAGATACACCACCATAGGCACAGAGGTGCCGCCCTCCAAAAAAGCCGAGCACGAGCGCAAATCGACACACTCCTCCAGGAGGTCAAAACATCGCGAGCCGAGGAAGGCATAACCCACGAAACGCCAAACGGACAAAAGAGAAGACACCACATGTCAAAAGCAAATGGGCAATGCAACAGAAGGTGATCAATAGATTCATCTTCCTTTTTGCATAAAAAACACCGATTGACTAAAAACATGCCCCACTGTCTCAAAATATCTAAAGTGGGAATGCGACCTCAAGCCACCGACCATGCGAAGAAAGCAACCTTGAGAGGGGCCTTAGAGTGTCAGACTGCTTTCATGGGAAAGACACTTCCACCCCAGGCGAAAGGCACCCAAAAAAAGAAGAGACCAAAAAACGCCGAGAGGAAGACAGTCTCCAAATCAGAGAATCCGATCCGCCACTAACAGTCTGAGAATAAAGGAGTGCCAACAAATCTGAGACCTCCTCTAACTCTCAGTCCTGAAAATGTCGCACAAATCTAACGTCCCACACTAACGTCTCGGTATCAAGGCGATAACAGTCGGCAACTGAAACATGGCGATCCCGAGAGATCCTAAACAGCTGGGGAAAAGAAGAAGCGAGGGTGCCTTCCCCACACCACTAATCAATCCAAAAACTAACACATCGGCCATCGCCAACCCTGGAACTGATAAAAGGAGTGAAAGAAAACCATCCATGCAGGATGTCCTTCCAAACCCCCACACCGCGACGATCATGTACCTCCTCAGAACACCAACGTCCTCTAGCTTCACGACAACGGAAAGCGATCACCCTCCGTCATAGATAGTTCCTCTCGGACCCAAACCGCCACAACCACTTGCCCAATAGGGCCTCATTAAAAGGCAACAACCTACGGATACCCATATCCCCATCCTGAAGAGGGCAACAAACAACCTCCCAGAGCACCAAAGGGGTAGAATGACTCTCCCTACAACCACCCCACAAGAACTGCCTCTGAATCCTCTCAATCCGTTGCGCCACACCTCGAGGGATCCTGTACAAAAACAACATGTACGTAGGAAGATTGGACAACGTGCTCTTTACCAAAGTAAGTCTCCCACCTTTGAAAAGATACTGACACTTCCAACCCACCAATCGCCTCTCAACACGCTCAATCACCGGATCCCAACAAGCTTGCCTCTGACCGGATGACCCCAAAGGCAAACCCAAATAAACCGAAGGGAGCAGATCAGCCCGGCACCCAAGAGCACAAGCAAGAGCCGACACATTACCCACATCACCAACCGGAAAAAGAGAACTCTTGCAAGTGTTAATCTTCAGACTAGAGACAGCTTGAAAACAAACCAAAACACATCGAAGATACCGCAACTGAGCCTCATCCGCATCGCAAAACACAAAGGTATCATCGGCAAAAAGCAAGTGCAATACATCCACAAACTGAGTCGCATTGCCCACCCGAAACCCACGAACATGACCCAACTCCGTGGCATGAGTCATCATCCGACTAAAAGCCTCCATCACAACAAGGAAAAGAAACGGAGAAAGAGGATCACCCTGTCTCAACCCGCGAGAACTTCCAAAAAAACCCGAAGGGGAACCATTCACAATAACAGAGAAGCGGGCCAATAATATGCAGAACTGAATCCATCGGCCACTAAAACCCAATCTCTCCAACATATATAAGAGGAAGCCCCATTGCACGTGATCATACGCCTTCTCCACATCCAGTTTCACCAATACCCCCGGAATACCACTCTGAATCCTGCCATCCACCACCTCGCTAGCGATAATAGCAGAATCCAAAATCTGACGCCCCCTAATAAAAGCATTTTGCGAATCAGAAATAACCCCATCCAGGACACCACGCATCCTATAAGCAAAAACCTACGCAATTAGCTTATACACACATCCGATAAGGCTAATAGGTCAGAAGTCCTTGATATCTTTCACCTCTCCCTTTTTTTGGTGGAGAGAAATGAAAGTAGCATTAAGGGATTTCACAAAACAACCCTCCTCATGGAAGGAGCGAAAAGTATCCATCACATCCTCACAGACAGTAAGCCAACACTCCAGAAGAAACCGCATAGTGAAGCCATCTGGACCAGGAGCTCTGTCCCCATTGCACAGCTTCAGCGCCCTCAATACCTCTTCCTCTGAAAACGGAATCTCCAGCCTATCCCACCCCCCACATCAATCGAGTAAAAAACAAGACCATCCAAGTTCGGCCACCAACTCTCACTCTCAGTGAACAATCTCTGATAATACAAGGGAATACCAAGACGAATCTCATCCTCAGAACCGAGCAAAGAACCCTCGACCATCAAACTCCGAGCATTCGCCAAACGATGAAAGAATTTGATATTGCGGTCCCCCTCTTTCAACTAAATAGCCTGGGATTTATGCCGCCACGAAATCTCTTCCTGGATAGCAACCTCCTCAATATCCGCCAAGCACTGTGCCCTCCTCAATCTCATAGACTCATCCATCCCCCCACTCAAATCATCTCTGTCAATATCATCGATCTCCAATAAAAGCCCATTCCTGCGCCACACAAGATTGCCAAAAACCTCTTTATTCCATGTAGTAAGAGAAGACTACAAAGAATGCAACTTTGACTCCAAGACAAAGCTCGAAGAACCTGGTCGAACCGGGCAAGCCCACCACTCAGATAGCCACATATTCTCGAATCTGAAAGGAGATTTCCCTGCCCTAACACTCCCACAATCCAGAAAAATGGGAACATGATCAGAGGTAAACCAAGTAGCAATGGACTGGATCACACCCGGAAAATGCTCCTCCCAATCACCAGACACCAGGAACCTATCAATGCGAGAGAAAGTCGGAGTCCCCCTGCAGCAGGACCAAGTAAAAGACGCGTCACTGAGAGGTAAATCATGTAACTCCTGCCCATCAATGAAATCAAAGAAACCCGACATAACCCTAGTCCACCGGCCACCAGAAGATCTCTTTGAAGGCATCCGAACAACATTGAAATCCCCACCAATACACCAGGGGAGCAGCCACATTGCCCTCGCCTCCCCTAACTCCTCCCAAAACTCCATTCTCAAAGTATCATCCAAAGGCCCGTACACACCGGAGAATACCCAACAAAAGCCATCCTCCACCATCGATAATGAACACGAGATTGAAAACTGACCCAAACGGGTACCCTGCAAAGAAACCCACCGCCTATCCCACATCACAATAATACCCCCCGAAGCACCACTAGAAGCTAAATAAGCCCACTCCACAAAATGATTACCCCACACTCCTAATCATCCATACTATCCATCTTTGTCTCTTGCAAACAAACGATGTGCGCATTCCACTTATCGAGAGCCAACCGAACTAACTTCCTTTTGCCCGGGCAATTGAGACCCTGGACGTTCCATGAAACAATTCGTATCTTCATTTGGAAACTGATTTCCCCTCCGCCCTTCTTCTCCCACCACTTCTTCCTCCCTCCGAAACACCCCCACCATCACTCGTCCCATCATAATTAACAGTACAAACAAGATTCCGCAATTCCCTTTTGCCTTTCCATGAAAGAGGCGAACGATGCACCACAATCGCCTTCTCAGTACAAACACCCTCCTCCTCTTCCTTGACCACAATACCCAAAATATCCAACATCAAAGACTCCCCTTGCCCCTTTCGAGGACCACCAAAACCCCCCATATCCTCAGCAACCTTCAAAACATTACCCTTTGCCCAATCCTTGGATACAAAATCAGAACAGTCGATCGCCACAGGCCTCACATCCTCCATCACTTCCAACAGTCCCAATCCATCCGTCGCCTCCACAACACCCAAATCATCATTGCCATACAAGGTATGACTCAAATCACCCCCCAACAATCCGTTACTGTTATCCAGCACTATGCCCAAATCCAACTCATCCTTACCTCCACAATTAGTAGCTGGACGAGCAGCCGACACCCTATCACTGTCCCAATAAGAATCACCCAAATAAGAGCCACCAGAATCCACCCAAGGAGAAAACCCACTAGTTCCATCAGATCCCACCTTTGACGAAATAAGAGGAGACTGAAGACCCACTCCCAAACCTGCTGTAACATTGCCCGTACTTCCACCACCAACCCCCATTGACATAGCAGTCGAAGTCCCTTCTACTTGATAACGCAATGGCACTTCCATCTTCGATTTCCTTTTCGGTGCAACTAAGCCAACCCCGCCGACCATGCCATAGGCCAGAAGCAGCAACAACATCCCTTCGTCTCTCCCTGAGATACCGCGCCTCCACCCATGGCGACAGACCCCTCGACTTCAAGCCACGTCGCCTCGCCACAACTTGAAAACCCTCAGAGTCCACCGTCGCCTCCCTTCCTTTCGCAGAAGGCGTCATTGAAAAAACTTGATTACTGGGTATAGGGACGATCGTCTTTGTAAAACGACCCGGATCCAGCCGTGTGGAGTGGTTAGACCCATTATTAAAACCCATGGATCGACCCATTCCAGCCTTGGGCCAACCCATCACCTTAAAACGACCAGCCCCATGAAAGCCCTTAACAGCATCTTGGGAAAGAGATGGGCCTTTAACATGAGGAGGCTCACGACCCAAATAAAACTTAGCCAAACTGCCAGCGGGCTGAGCCTAAAAATAGCTCCCCCTTCTTTAGGCCATAGGCCCCCCCAATCGTTGCGCAAAGCCTACATCCATCGGCTCATAGCGCCCAACCCTAGAGGAGGCATGTCTCATGTGAGGCTCACGTGCCAAATTTTTAAAATTCAAAAATCTTCTGTTGTTGAAAAGAGGGGCCCTCCCCCACCAACCTTTGCCATGTGGAGCTCTCCCATCCACAAAACCCCTCCACTCGCTTGACTGGATACCACCAACCTTCCCTTCACGCGCATGACCGCTACGTGCCAGCATATGGGACCCAAGCACCGTCACAGCTCGCGTCATCTCATCTTCCCCACTCATCACCGTACCATTCAGATCAGGAACCCTAACTTCAGACCTCCTCATCGGAGAAGGAGGCCTTAAAGGACCACAGCCAGGAGCGATCCACCTTCGCAATTCCAAGCCATGCCGCCGACCACCAGAGTGAAGAGAAACCCATTCATCCCGGTGAAAAGAAAGCGAACCGAATCCTCCCTCCAAATATTGAGTCGTCGGAACCACCATGGAAGGGCCCTCATCCAAGATGGAAACACGATAACACAAAGCCTCATCGTGAACAAAGATCACTGGAGGGCTTGCCTTGCCCACGACAATGCGGATGCAAACCAGATCTGGTCGAATACAATCCCCCTTCTCCATGCCATCGAAGCCTCCACACAGATCTCCGATCCTCTCGAACAAAGCCGAGCACCACAAATGAAAAGGAACCCCTATGATAAAAATCCGACAAAACCCTGGTTAAACCCATGGCATCAGAACCCCAACTCCAGTGAACCAGGCATCCAACGTAAGGCGCCTATTTTCCCAATCACGACGACCGTTGAGCAA
This sequence comes from Cornus suecica, assembly GCA_963922005.1. NCBI lineage: Eukaryota > Viridiplantae > Streptophyta > Magnoliopsida > Cornales > Cornaceae > Cornus > Cornus suecica. The sequence goes on from OY998241.1 coordinate 33,954,416, forward strand.
GACGTCCCTGGCCATAACTTGGGAAGGGAACCTAAAAAACAGAGTCCCATCACAGAGCACCGCCACAGAAAAACCCGTCGATAACCTCCATGCCCGTTTTAATAAACTTATAGTCGACTAGTGGTAAAAAGTAGTTGACTACTTTGACAAAAAATTGCTAGTTGACTGCAATTAATGCTTCTAACTACCATCACTCTCATCACCCTCACTCTCTCGAATTTGAAACCCATATATATACACATTTGTGCAATTGAAAGAAATATGAGATATATGTTCGAAAAAGCTTTGATTTTCATCTTCCTTACCAAACTCTCTCTCTTATTGAAAGCCATTAAAGAGCCTTTAAAGCTTTAACAAGCTTCATTCATTGACAATAATTTGAAGCCATTTATTTCATTCTTTTGAGCATTTATTCTCTCTCAAGCTCAATCATTTAATCTATCATTTGTGAGAGATTTATTCTTGAGCTTTAATCACTAAATACACTTGAGGTTAAACTTGTGTTTCAATCATAAAACCTTATGTTGCGCTTAGTACGCAGGAGTGGAATGGAATGAAGGTGGGAATGAATTGATAATGAGAATGGACTGGTTATTCTCATTCTTTTGTTTGATTTTAGCATTATTCACTTAAGAATGAAATAATTTCTTTTAATTTTGTTAGGGAATGGAATGCCTATTCCATAGGTTTAGTTGTGGAATGGATTTTCATTCTCGGGAAAAAAAAAATTCATTCCAAGAGAATGGTCATTCCCACTTTAAAATACATACTAAACAAGAGAATGGTTGGAATGTGCATTCCATTCCAACGTACCAAACACAACAAAGGTTTGAGTGTATCTTGGGTGATCTCCATTTATCGACAACACTGTGTGATTTGGGGTTGGTGAAACCCTAAATCTCCAAGAGAGGGTTTTTCTTTTAGTTGAGTGAGAAGCTTGTGAGTTTCCTTATAAAGGTTTGCTCTCCACCTGCAAGGAGAAGCCTTAGTTAAAGGCATTTGGGAAAGTCTCAAGAAGGATCTTGAGCCAAGGAGTATGAGTTACCAAACCTCGCTAAACCGCGGTGTCAACTCTCTCCCTCTCCATTTTATATTTGCATGCTTTGATCAATATATTGTGTATTATCTTGTATATCGTTCTTGAAGATCATTTGCACATTTGCTATATTGCAATATAAATAGATTGTGTGATTAATTTTAATAACAAAAGGTAAATTTAATTTAGCAATACATGAATGCAAACCATGAAAAGGAAAAGCACCAATATAAGTCGTGAACTAGTTCCTTTTTTTACCCATACCTGTGTTGTCTCAAAAGGCAACATATTTTGGAACATTCCTGGCATTGTTTGAGGACCACCTAGTTGTCCTGCATATTTAACCATAAGAAATTAGGTTATATACAGCATTAAGAATGACATGACAAATAAAAACGTGTTGATACGTGTCGATAAGCAACACTTCCAGAAGCCTAAATCAATCTAATTATCCGAACACGAATGTATTAGAAATAGACAAATAAAAAAATATTTCGTACCTAAAATGACAATCATTCAGGTAATAAAATAAGAAATTAATTTCATCACTGCAGATGCTGAGGAATTATTTGTAAGTCTACCAAATAACAACAGTTGCCGGTTGAAGGCGAACAAGATCCAGCTAATCGTGCATTGACTCCTCTGAACATAAAATCTACAGTGGTCACGTCCATGGGTAGCACAGTGGGACATGTAGCCCAACATTGCCTTCTTACCCAATGATAGACAAAAACACAAACAAACAACCACACCACAGCCAACAACACAACAATGATTCTCAGTTCCAATAATAAATAATTAGATAATAAAAATCGAAATTAACAAAAACAATAATCACAAATACTGATGCAGCACAATTATACAGCACAACTGAATGCTGAGGGGAAGCAAATCTACGTACATAAAAAAGAAAGGCCAGATGCTAACCTGCAAGTGCACCACCGGTCATCAAGGAAGTAACTGCCGGTGCCATGTCAAAACCACTTGTCCGCTTGCTGTAGACAAATATACATATGCAACAAGATAACTACCAATAAGATAGTATTCGAATCCAGAGTAAAATAGCAACATTTCCAGTATAAATTTGGTCAAAATGACTACTAATTATAAAATTTAGAATGTAACTTCATGCCAAATAGAAAAGAGGGATTCAACAAACTTGAATTAAAAGTTACAAAAGTAAAGTAAAGAGGTAACTATGCACAGGAAGACATGAGGAAATGAAGACTAAAAATCAGTACAACAGGATAAAACATACGCCGATGAGGATTGACTTGTTGCAAAGCCCTCTACATAATTAAATCATACAATAAGAATGGCAACCTTTTTTTTTTTTTGATAACTAAGAAATATATATAAAAAGAACGCTCAATCGGGGAACGCATCCCAAATACAAGCAAGAGCATGGGCCTACGGCCTAAGAGAACCCATAAAATCTAATTTATCCTCTATGGAAGAACAAAAATTACCCATCACCCAATAAAACAAAAGAGAAATAGTTACGGTGAAAATGGGAGACTCAATCCCATCAAAACAACGACGATTGCATTCCATCCAAAGGCACCACTGAAGACAAAGTGGCGCAGCCCTCCAAAAAATCACGGGCCTGGGGACCAATGCAACATCCTCTCCGAACCTCCATGATGCCTCTAACGGAAGGCGGCATAACCCATTGAACACCAAACAAGCCTAAAAGCAAGGACCAACAATCGGCAGCAATAGAGCACTGAAAAAGAATGCCAACCTATGGAGTAGCAAACAGAGAATCTCTATTTTTTGGATTTTCCCATTTTGGAAACAGCAACACAGAAGCATATAGAAAATTTTGGACAGAGACATGATAGATTATTGGGTCATCAAGCTGCACATCTTGCCTCATGCTGGACGGTGGACACTGACCAACATGTCAGCATCCTCAGTATAGCTCCTCTACACCTTAATATTTTCTAGGCAATGAGGAGCCTAAGATTCTCAGAACTTCAGAAACGCACACCTTGGAAAAAGAATAGGCATATTTAAGCACAATAAATGGGGAACCCTCCCAAAAATATAGTTTAGAACTTTATTAGCTTCCATACATTCCTTAATAATATTACTACTAAGCAATTTTTATAACATAATAATTCAAACGTCTTCAAAAACTAAATAAAAATTACTAAAAACACTAATACCCCATCCTCGTTATATTGTAAAACCATACATATTGGTGCAGTTAGTGACATGTGCGAGAGCATATATATATATATATATATATATCATAATCCTTATAGCATATTATGTCACGTTATACTGATATAAACCCAATTCCGTTACACTGCGGTCATATACGTTCCAAAGGCCGCGACTCTAGTTGCGAACGATGGTCCATATCTAAACTATATCAATGTAATAGTTATTCTATCTTTTACTTCTTTATTAATGATTTTTTTTTATAAGTAAGAATTTTATAAAAATGCACCCAAATGGGGAGTGCATCTCAATAACAAAATACCCTTAAGGGTCAAGAAATCCCAAAAACTCTATCTTCTCATTTAAATATTTACAATTACGACCCTCCGCCCAATTAAACAAACAAGAGATAAAAAAATCTTTGATCACCCCCGATGGGGACTCAACACCCTCAAAACAACGCCTATTGCATTCCATCCAAATACTCCACCAAAGGCAAAGGGGGGCCGCCCTCCAAAAAAGTCAGTCGTGAGACCCAATCGGCACACTCCTCCAAAAGGCCAGAACATCGCGAACCGAGGCCGGTATCACCCACTGAATGCCGAAAAGACCAAGGAGAAGGCACCAACAATCATAGACAACTGGATAATGCAAAAAGATGTGATCAATGGATTCCCCATCCTTCTTACATAAGAAACACTGATTGGCCAAAATCATGCCCCGCAACCTCAAGAAGTTTAAAGTAAGGATGCGACCCCAAACCGCCGACTACGCGAGAAAAGCAACCTTGAGAAGGGCCTTTGAATGCCAGACCGCTTTCCAAGGAAAAGACACGTCCGCTCTAGGCAAAAGACCACCAAAGTAAGATGAGACAGAAAAACGCTGAGAAGAAGTCAGCCTCCAAACCAAAGAGTCTGATCCACTGTTCAGTCTGAGAATACAGGAGCTCCAGTGTATCAGAAACCTCCTTCAATTCTCAGTTCCCACACTAACGTCCCGGTATCAAGGTGATAACAGTCGGCTACTAAAACATGACGATCCCGAACGATCCTAAACAACTAAGGGAAAGAGGAAGCGAGAGAGCCCTCCCCACACCACCAATCAGTCCAAGAAGCAATACAACTGTCATCCCCCACCCTGAAGCTAGTAAAAGGAACGAAGGAGTCCCATCCCAGCCGGATGTCCTTCCAAACCCCCACACCTCGACGACCCCAGACCTCATCAAAACACCAACCGCCTCTAGCCTCCCCATAACAGCAAGCAATCATCCTTCTCCACAGACGGTCCCTCTCGGCCCCGAAGTGCCACAACCACTTTCCAAAAAAAGCCTTGTTAAAAGGCCTCAGACAATGGATACCCAAACCTTCACCCTGAAAGGGACGGCACACCGCCTCCCAACGCACAAGAGGGATAGAATGACTCTCCCTACAACCACCCCACAGAAATTGTCGTTGAATCCTCTCAATCCGTTGTGCCACACCGCAAGGGATCCGATAAAGAGATAGCATATACGTAGGAAGATTGGATAACGTGGTCTTAACCAAGGTAAGTCTCCCACCCTTGGAAAGATACTGCCACTTCCAACCCGCCAAACGCCTCTCTACCCGCTCAACCACAAAATCCCAACAAGCCCGTCTCTATCCAGACGACCCCAAAGGTAATCCCAAGGTGTTGTTTGATAAAACTGAAAATTAAGTACTGAAAATTTTAAGTACTAAAGGTTTTAAGTGGTACTTAAAAAAATTTATTTTATGATATTTTTTTAAATTTTCAGTATTCAAACTTCAGTGTTAAATGATAATCCTGTCACTTAAAATTTTACCTCATTTTAAGTAACACTTAATGTATTAAGTGATTGTCAAATTTCTTATCAAACACACTTAATTGAATAAGTGCTGAATGTATTCAGATTTAAATGTTAAATAAGTGTTATCAAACAGACCCCAAGTCTACCGAAGGGAGCTGATCAGCCCAACAACCAAGAGTTGTGGCCAAGACCGGCACATTGCCCACCTCACCCACCTGAAATAGAGAACTCTTGCAAGTGTTAATCTTCAATCCAGAGACAGCCTGAAAGCATATCAAAATTCACCGAAGATATCGCAACTGGGCCTCATCCGCATCATAAAACACAAGGAAAAGAAGTAGTGAAAGGGGATCACCCTGCCTCAATCCGCGAGAGCTCCCAAAAAAGCCGAAAGGGGACCCATTAACTAACATAAAGAAGCGAACCAAAGATACACAAAACTGGATCCATCGCCGCCACCGCTACCCAAAACCCAATCTCTCCAACATATAGAGAACAAACCCCCAATGTACATGATCATATGCCTTTTCCACATCAAATTTCACCAAAACCCCCAGAGTACCACTCTGAATTCTGGCGTCTACAACCTCACAAGCAATAATGGCCGAATCCAGAATCTGACGCCCCCCAACAAAAGCATTTTGTGACGCCGAAATAACCCCATCCAAAACACCGCGCATCCTAGAGGAAAGGACCTTCAAAATCAAGTTGTACACACATCCAATAAGGCTAATACATCTGAAATCTTTAATGTCTTTCACATCCCCTTTTTTGGGAAGAGAGAAATGAAAGTAGCATTAGGAGACTTCACAAAACAACCATCCTCATAAAAAGCACCAAAAGTAGCCATCACCTCCTCCCGAACAGTAGGCCAACACTCAAGAAGAAACCGTATAGAGAACATCAGGACTAGGGGGTTTGTCCCCATTGCACATGTCAAAGCCATACAAGTCCACTCAACAAAACGATTACCCCACAAACTTCGAACCACTCTGTCATTCATGGCATCAATCTTCGTCTCTTGCAAACATACAATATGCGCATTCCACTTTCCAAGCGCTAACTTAACAATCTTCCTTTTCACCGGGCAATTAAAACCCCGGACATTCCACGATACAATTCGTAACATCATTTGGAAACAGCATGCACACCCTCATCCCTCCTTTTCCCCCCATTTCTTCCCCCTTCTCTACCCCGCCCACCACCACACAACCCATCATAATTAACGGTACAAATTAAATTTCGCAACTCCCTTTCGCCCTTCCAATATGAAAAGGAACGATGAACAACCATGGCACTTTCCGCACAAATATCCCCTTCCTCCTTATCCTCCACTAACGCCAAAATCATGTCTTCCCCTTTTACTTCATTACTCCCGAATTTAATCACCACCATACTGGTAACCTCCTCAACGTTATCCTTTACCCACTTGTTTGGACTGAAATTCGAACAATCGACCTCCACAGGCAATACATTTTCCAACACCTCCATACTGTTCAAACCTTCCATATTCACCTTCAAACCAACACCTTCATTACCACCCAAGACCAAACCCAAACACCCCTCCTCGGAATCATCACAATCACCCAGCCCCGAAAACTTATCACAAAAACCATAAACACAACCATCAGTATCATCAGCACAAGGGTGAATACCCTGCTCACTGTCTGAAACACACTCACCCAAAGACAAGCAATCCGAATCAATTACTGACAATAACTCACTCTCTGAACCGGAACAATCATTTATCGAAACACTTGGCGCCACCAAAACCGGCTTAACCCGACTCGGTACCTCATGATTCGACACAATCCCCACTCCACCACCACCGCTGGGACCCACCACCTTCCTACGTTCAATGGAATCGCCATCCACATACAGCGATGGGCCATGGGAGGGCAAACACCCTTGACAACACCCCCCTTGAAGAACAGAGGAAGGGATGCAGCTTCCATAAAGGATTTCATAACCAGCGATGACCAAAAAATAAAGAAAAGAAGAAAAACGTGATCTGAGGTCTCACCAGAATGTAAGATCCCGGTGACCGACGCGAGTGTAAGACTCGGCCAGCCTCAGAGAAGATCACGAAGGAGGGAGGGAGACCTTATTGGTGTCTGAAAGAGCAATTACTAGAAGGAAGTATAATATATGAAAGATTCATCTATTGTTTGGTTGGAAGTAAGGGAGAGAGACCTTATTGGTCCAGTGATTTCTGTAAGGGTGCAAATGTAGTATAACAGTTTTTACTGATCCATTCCACAATAAATTTCAACAGTACATAGAACTAAACCCAGAAAAGAAAGATTGAGTATAGAAGTGCCATTGAGTTGTTTGTTTAATTAAGGTTAGTATAAACCAAACAAAAAGCCCATACTTTTTTGTTGGTTCATTTTACAGCTTTATTGTATATTCACAAACTCTTAATTAGGGAAGATTTCTCAGTGTAGTAATCCGCTTCCAACCATAACCAAAAGTAATAAATAAATGACTTTTTAGTTTACTAACTTTTTTCCATCTACAACCAAAACTATTAAATGAAAAAACTTGCAGTGTAACGACAAATTTCTATCCACATTTCTATTCTATGAGTAAAATTCATGTGCAATGCACATTTTAAGAGGAAAAATGCTTAAAGAAGTTCACACCTTTTTTATTTTAAAACATAGCAAGAAACTCACAAACCTAGATACCCCTATGGGGACTCGAACCCTCGACTTTCTACTTTAGAAGGTGAGGAAATATCACTCTATGAAGAGAATAAAAAAGGACTAGCCTAGTGCACAAGGTTCCCACCATTGTGGACGCAACCTTACCTACATATTAGGTACGGCTATTTATCGTTTTGAACCCGTGGCCTCCATGTCGCAATGTAGCAACTTTCCGTTGCACCAAAGACTAGGCCTCACTCTATGAAGAAAAATATATAAGAACAGATCTATCTCTTGAGGTTGAAAAAGAAAGCAGTAAAAGAATATGTCTAGTGGGTAAGAATGAAAAACAGCAATTTCAAATGTGACTTTAGAAACCAACCGACTTACTTTTTTAACTGTTTTGAATACATAATAGACTCAAACATAGAGAGAGAATTTAGCTTTTCGGAAGGTCCCTGACTTTTGGGATTTGTGTCTTATGGCCCTTAAAACAATGGACATATAATCCGGAATATGTAGTAGACTTTCAATGTAGGAAAGCATGTGATCTTTGGAATTTAATCTCTGTTCTCACACTAGACAAATAGTCACATCTGACTTTGTTACCATTGTGCCAAGTCATGACCCCCACAATGCTCAAATCAAAATACAATTCACATCTGATAATAAATAGTCAAGTAAAATCTCCTGGTAGCACAAGAAAATAAACTCCAAAAAAAGAGTTACTTTATAGCAAAGGTTTTCCTCATCAATAAACTACATGCCATATAAGCAAGCCATTTCATCAATATACTTCCCCTTAAAGATGAAAGGTAGCATTAGTTTGCAAAATGACACCAAATTTACAAAGCTGATAAATGGAGTTTCGGGATCAAAATGGTATGAATAGAAAAATCCACCAGCATTTTGCTAACAGTCCAAAAATAACAAAGTTCCAAAATGCGTCAGAACAATCTCACCATAAAATAAGAAAAGGAACTATGAATATAGCAATATGTATGTCAGCAAATAATACCAATAGGGCTGACCAAAGGTAATCAAATTCATCAATGAGAAAAAATATCAATATTGTCAAAGGTCTGCAAATGCACATCTACAGTGAACATCTCTGCCTAATGTAGAGCACAAACAAAAATCAAATAAAAGCTAACAAGTAAAATAAGCAAAGATATTAAATATGCTTAAAATCAAGCTATTCTAGACCTTTTAATGGGAGAGCGAGATCTAGATCGATCTTTAGATCTCTCCTTTGATCGGGAACGTGATCTATGGCTACGACGCCTTTCTCTGTTTTGATCATAATCATTGTGCCTGCAAAATACAACTATGTATCAAAACTTCTACGGCGAAATCTAAAAAATGTGTTCAAGATTATTGTCAATAAATGTACATATACACCAGATTAAAGGCAGAAGCAATGCAAAAGAAAGAATCAATGCCTCCTCTCCATAAACCTAAATTGCTGCAAACGGAGCAATTAGACATTGAAATGGTTGCCAAAAGAAGCTTGGTTAAAGAAGTACTTCCAAAAGTCGTCTACTTTAAAACTACTTCTTTATAAATAATTTCGTAGAAAAAGTCACAATGGACAACAACTGACTACAATTCGTAGAAAAATCACAAGGCTTCCTCTCCATACTCTTTCATCTTGCTTGCAAATGCAACACCATTTGACAAAAAATTGACACCTCCATTTGTAATTATCCAACATCAGAATCCTTTTCAATGCCACTGTCCTCCTAAACAAAGCCACCTTAACTGGGGCTTTTGTCCTCCATACTGCTCTCCATGGAACAGATACCGACAATACTTGGATGACCATGATAGTTTGGGCGCCTTAGTGCTCCTTGTGCCTTTCACAATTATGATACATATATATATATACCTAAATTCGGTTCCAAACAACCAACCTCCTACAGATTCCTTTACATTCTTTTTTTTGTTGTTGTTGTTGTCGGTGGGGTGAAGGGGGGGAGGGGATTGTTAAATGGTATAGCAGATAAACATCAAAAGGACAAAAATCCCTCAAAGAATAACTAAGAAACATACCAGACCAGAATAACGAGGGGGGGGGGGGGGGGGGGGGGGGAAAGGGAAAATGGTTTAAGCCACAAAATGCATTGCATAAAATGTCTGTAACCTGTCATAAGAACGGTCCCTAGTGTGGCCATAATCCCTAGTTGTGTCCCTTCCTCTATTGTTTCTTGCAATTCTCCCCTTGTAGTCCCTATTATGGACATCTCGACTGTTGTACCTATCTTGATCCCGTTCTCTAGTCCTCGACCTCTTTTGGTCTGATTCACGAGATTTACCCTGAGATAATCATTCATAGTCAAAAATTGAGTGCAAATACATGACCAAGATCCTCAAAAAAATAAAATGAAACATATATATACATAAATAAATACATATGTATATTTTCATAAACTAATATCTTAACTATCAATTTCTTCAGACAACAGCTTCAAAATGTATCAATCGCCAGCACTAAGAGTTCACACAAGCAGACCACTTACAATGCTAGTAACTTCCGTAGCAATATTAGGAAAAGAAACACCATAATGTAATATAACATAAACAAGTCCTTTTAGCTACTCCTATATTGACTGTCTTAGAACGTTATAACAATGGTGTCTCTACCTTCCAACAAGCACTTAAGGTGATGCTACGAAGACTTGACTCATCAAAAAGTATGCTAATTGATGCAAACACACCATGCTTTTACAAACCAACTTCCTCTCTTTTGCCTTTTTCATTGAGCATGCTGCAAAATAGAAATTTAGTAGAAGCTTCACATGCATACTAAGATCGCTTCTTATTTTCCAAGCATCGTAAAACAAAATATTAGTATTGATTCTAGTTTCACAAGTACCAACACAACAATACTTTTTACCGAATCTCTAGCTAAACCTTGCACAAATTGTTCGTAGGATCAAATCCAATTATATATTATTGTTCATTGGGAGGGCCAATTATACATACTATTTTATTTATTATTGAATTTATATAGGGAAAAGTACAGAAAACACCCCTTCACTTTAGGCTTTGTGCAAAATACACCATCCCTTTATCTTCGAGTATATAAATCCATTATATTTAACGTTGCAAACACCCCCCGCCGATCAATTTCTGGTGAACCCTTATCATGAAAATGTCATGTGACTTGCACATGACATGTATAAAATCTTTAATTTTTATTTTACCCTTATAATGTGACAAATATGCCCTTATATACCTCTCTCTCTCTCTCTCTCTCTCTCTCTCTCTCTCTCTCTCTCTCTCTCCATTCCCATCCTCCCCCACTTTCTCTCACTTAAGTCCCCCAAACCCACACTCACTTTTCTCAAAAAGCACACACGCACAAACTAAATAAAATAAAATTTATTCTAAGTTTGCTTAAAAAAATCTTTAAGTAAAGCAAACACTGATTGGAAGAAAAATATATAGAAAACATGTAATTTATGTATATCTACTCACACATAAATGTATGTACGCGAGGCTACAAAAAGATCAACAATGAAGAACAAACACATACCCCCCGAAAAAAGAAAAAAAAAAACCTTTCAAAATTCTGTAAAATATACCTATATATCCGGATATCCCTATATTATTTGAAGAGAGCACTAGCCGAGCTCCGCCTCCTCCACAACTACCAGCTCACCCACCTCAGCCTCTCCACTCGCATCCTAGCTCTAGGACTCTTCACAATTCGTACAATTTCTCAATTCCTCACCAACAAATGAAACTAATTTTTTTTTTGTCTCATATATAAACTATAAAGAGAGAGAGAGAGAGAGACGAAATAGTGGTGAGATTGTGAAGAATCGTGCAAGAGCTTCACACTCGGCTTCTCGAAACAGTCATGGCTTTCAATTCAGCTTCACCACCAGTCCTTCGCTCGGATTCCGCTTCACCACCACCACTCCACATTATGTTCTCTCCTCCGCCGCCTCCTATGTGGTAACTAATAATTTTCCCTCTCTCTTAGGATTTCTTTTGGTGTGGATGGAAGAGGATACTTTTGTTCTGAATGGTAATTTTACAATTCTTAATTTTATTTGTTCTTAGAAAAAACTTATACTAAGGGTATTTATGCATTTTACTCCTCCGGTGACCGTTAAATGAAAAGTAGGGGCAATACACACATAATTTCAAATAATGGGGTCTCAAAGAACCATTGAGGTTTATATGCATTATATTGATATCAAAGGGTGAAAAGTTATACCACAAATACAATACCCTAATTTCATATGGTCACTATTTCGCTAAGGCATTATGATCTTTCAAAAGCTTTTTGTGTTGGCTAGGAGGCTGCTCTTTGTCTACCTCGATTCTTCAGAGAGTTGTGAACTTCTCTAATTTCGCTTCTTCATTCTCTTGCAACTGTTAATTGTTGCTTAGATTTTCTTCATATTTCCCTCATTTTATATAAGATAATGGATAATACAAACATACAGTTTCAAATTTCTCAAAAGTCCTAACAATCAGGGGCACGATGGGGGCAGTGCCACTTGATGCAGTCTGAATATTGTGACTTATTAAGTTATTTTTTTTCATTTTTTAACATCTAGTCCTAACAATGCGGAGGACGTTTGTTTTGGTCTTCTATTTGTATTGATTAGATATAGGTGTTGTAAACACATATGACAAATTCTAGCTAGTTATATTTTTATATGGATCTAGTCAATAATTAGATACTTTTGTCTTAAATATAATTATATTTCAGCAATAAAATCATCAATAGTTTGGCCTCCCAATCTTTAAATCCTGGCACAGCCCCTATTTATGATTCAGATTATAAGCATTCTCATTATATGTATTACACAACTTAAGCACAAAACCACAATACACATAAACATACATATATATATATATATATATATATATATATTGGTTGTTTAAAATAAAATAGATTATGCAGCTCTGTTCTTAGCTCTCTCATTCACAAAACAAATCAAACTTCCCAAAAACAAACATATATATATACACATACGTAGAGATATAACCTAGATTTAGACCTTGTTGCTCCAAGCATATCAACAATTTACCAATATAATATTCTTAAATTCACAAAGAACAAAAACTCACTCATAATTTATAGTCCCTGTTACAAATAATTGTCAAATTGTTCCTAAACCAACATTTTCAGTCTTTCACTCCTAATTTAATCAAACAATGAATCAAAATACACAGACACACACGCATATATATAAATACCTTCTGGTAATGCGAGCCTCGATCTTCGAAAGAATCGTGAGCCGAGGATCCTCCATGAGCATGATCAGCTCCTCTGCTGGAGTATCTATTGCCATCGTTCTCGGGTCGAGTATCGGAATCAGACATTTTTCTGTATGAATTCGAAACCCTAATCTGTGCTCTTTGTGTGTTTTGTTCGCTGGTCTCTGTTTCTATTTCTATTTCTATTTCTATTTCAGAGGTCGATGATGAGACAATGGTTCGATCTGTGCCCTAATTGGGCATTGGCATGGTTAATTTATTACTCTTTCTTCTTTGCCGCGAAATGGGCGGGTTGTTGGATTAGATTCGGCCCAAACTCTATCAAATGTTAATGGGCTGGCCTCTGAATTTAATATAGGGTTAATCCTACTTTCACCCCTTTTGGTTTGCTCTAATACCCTCTCGAATTTCAAATATAACAATTATACTCCTTAAGATAGACGGATGTTGGTCATGTTTACTAACAGGAAACGTTTTCTGTTTTCGTTTCCTGAAGAAGTAGAATTATGATTTTGATTCCTTTAAAAGAAATAAAAAGTAAAATCTTGTTTACTAAATTTTGATTTTTTTTCAGAAATAAAAATAAAAAACAGAAAGTATGTTTACTAAAAAAATTTTGTTCTTACTTTTTATTTTTCTAATGAAATCAAATATTGCATAAACAATAATATACTTTTAGTCTGAACTGAAAGCTTGTTTGGTATTAATATTTTTGCAGTAAGAAAAATAAAAATATTTTATTTATTTATTATATGTATTTCTTATTATTTTTTATTTATTATTATTTTTGTATATTATTTTATTTATTTTTATTTAATTTATAAATATATTTAATTTATTATTTATATTATTATTCATTCATTATTTTTATTTTATTTATAAATATATTTTATTTTATTTATTATTTATTATATTTTTATTTAATTTATAAAATTATTTAATTTATTTATTATTTATTATTTGTATTTCTTATTATTATTCATTAATTATTTTTATTTAATTTATTATTTATTATATTTTTATTTAATTTATAAAAATATTTTATTTATTTATTATTTATCATAATTATTATTTATTTATTATTATTTTTATGTATTATTTAATATATATTTTATTATTTATTTTATTTATTATTTATTATTTTTATTTCTTATTATTTATTTATTATTATTATGTATTATTTAATATATTTTTATTATTTATTTTGTTTATTATTATTTATTCATTTATTTTTATTTAATTTGTTTTATTATTTATATATAATATTTAAATTTATTAATGCAAAAGACATAAAAGTCTCAATTTTACAACTTTGAAATTTGGTCATTTTAAAGATGAGAGGAAACAAAAAGAGGAAGTACCGGGTGCGTTTGGATAGGGGTGTTTCCGTTTTTGTTTTTGTTTTTTTCACTGTTCACGGGAACAAAAACGCGTTTGGGAGCCTTTGATGGTTTTTGTTTTCGTGAACAGTAAAAAAAGCGTTTTCTCACCCCTAGTTCAAAATTTGAGAACACCAAAATGGTGTTTTTTTGTTTTCGGCACTGTTTGTTCTTAGCAAAAAAAAATAATTAATTGTTGCAAACCCTAATTTCCATCTTCAACCTCCAAACCCTAATTTCCATCTTCAACCTCCAAACCCTAATCTCCAAATTTTTATTTTTTTTTGTTCCCGAAATTTTTTTAAATAAAATTTCCAACCAAACGTGTTTTTGTTTAAGGGCAAAAGTATAAATAAATTGGGAAACAAGAATTTACTTTTATTTCTTCATTTCAAGAAGTAAAAACAGGAAACATGAAATGTTTCCTGTTAGTAAACAGGGCCGTTAACTTTACTAACGGTAGTTTTTGCAACTACTGCCCCTTAATATTATATTCTGAAAAATAAAAAACGTGAGTTTTGTGAAGGCAAATTAGTCATTTTATATATTGGTTGGAGGGGGTCTAAGTAGGATAAAAATCAAATATAAGGGAGTTTAATTCGGATAATTAAAATTCGAGGAGGTCAAAGTGGAATTTGGGCAAACCTCATGGGTGAAAGTGAAATCCTTTAATTTAACTTCTAAATTATACGAGAAGTGTTGAACCAACTCTATTAGAATGTGTTTGGTTGCATCGCGTTTGTATTATGTTAGAATTACATTGAACTTGTAATTCCATGATATTTCAAGCTCATCAATATAATTTCAAATACAGTTTTTGGATTGGTATTCGAGTTTAAGGGCATAAGGAGTGCATATGTTTTTGGCCAATGAGAAGCTTTGTGGTGTGTTGGTAAAGGTTGGAGTGGGGAATAATTTTTGGCGGGCCCAGAGGTAGGTTTTGCACTTGCATTGCCATATATGATGACTGTAGTAGCGGACCTCTTCACATAAATTATTTGCCTTTTCCCTTTATTTTCTTTTTGCTTTTTTTTTTTAATTCAAAAGAAATAACTTTATCATAGTAAGTATTATTTTAGTTATGTTTTAACGTACACTACAATATTTTTATTATAACATTCAATTAATCAATTAATACAATTAAAATTTAATTTAATTAAAACAAATATATATATCTGGCATGGTAATTTTATTTTGTTTAATTTAATTTAATTTATTTTTTTAAAAAAAATAAAAATCTTACTTTATGACTTTTAACTCAATTATTTTATTTTTGCATAACCAAATATTTTCTTTATATGAAATTGTACAATGTCATATGTGAAAAAAACAAAAGAAAATAGTTGTCGAAGAAAAAAAAACAAAAAAAAATAATGTTGTCATGATAAAGACAAAAAATCCTATAAATATCACTACACTTCTACAAAAATTTTATCATCCTTTAAAAATTATCTCTCTCGCCCTCTCTTTCTCTCAATTTATATTCATTCAATACATTATAGATTTCCGACCTTCATTTAACCAATTTCATAACTCCAAACTACAATCACAATTTAACTATGATTTTCAATCCTCAAATTTTTTTCAATCTGAAACCCTACCTCCTCCCTATTGTCCACCTCATTTCCAATACTCATCCCATCCGCAAAACCTACCTCATTCCCAATACCAACACAATATCTAATATCCACACCCGCCTCATTCACATAACCATCTCAATCTCAATTGAGCACGTTTGATGCTTAACATTTCCAATTTTTTTTCTTATTATTGTGTTGCTAGTATAAGAAAAAGGATGAATCCACAAAATATGTGAAATTGGTACGAAAAGATAGTTTGGTGTCTTTAACTTGCATTAAGAAATTTCTTAAAGCTATTCCCCCACTTCATGTTGGTACATGAATTTTTTATGCACTAAAATTTATTTAATTCTATACACTTATTTATTGTAATCCCCCGTTATTTTATATATATTTATATAGGTATATATTAAATTTTAATTAATAAAATATTGATCTTATAATTAAAAAAAGTAAATAAATGATGGATAGATCCTTTATTTGGGATTATAAGCCCAACGGACCATCATTTAATTACTATTGGGCTGTTATTTATTTTTGGGACCATGTTAGGTGTCTTTTTAAAAATAAACATAAAAATAAAAATAAAAAGAATAAAAACATAATACAACTCATATTAGGTTTTCTATCAAATGATTGAAGGGGGGTAGAGGGAGACGCGTAGAAGAGAGAGAGAGAGGAAGCAACACTTTGTCATGCCATTCATAACACTATGATCAGGCAAGAAATTGTGTTCTTCTCTTCCCATTTGGATCCATAATTGTATCCTCTATATTTATTCTAGTTTTTTTTTCTTAATTCTTGTATCTAAAGGTTATTTATAGTAATGGGATTCCTGAGTTGTACCATTTGGGGATTTAGATTATTCATTTAATTTATTTATGAGAAACTTATATTTGAGACTCTATTATTTCTTTATTATGTCTTTTATTTTCGTGCTTGTTTATTATCGGGTGTAGATGCCCTTTGATTTTTTGTAAAGGTCTGGCCAACCTATACGTGGAAATTAGGGGGTGTCACAGTTGGTATCAGAGCACTTCAGGTTCAAGTATCCTAAGGATGTTTTCGTTAGGTTTTCAGCATTACACGTTATGATATTTAGAGCCTAATAGGACTCGTTATACTTTTTAAAGTTTGTGTTAGGAGCCAAGTGTTGCACATTATAGGCTCCCTAATTAGCCATTATTAGTCTACGCATATCATTATCTTGGTATTTTTATTCGGTTTACGTGTTTTGAGACATTTCAGGTTCAAGTATGTAAAGGGAGTTAATTTTGGTGAAATAACCGGAATAAGAGCTCTAAATCCTTCAAGAACCAAAACCAAGGATTCAAGGACTAAGAACAAGCTAAAAAACAGTTTAGGGGTCGATACAAATGAAGTGAAGCAAAGCCAAATGAAAACCAAAGCCAAAAGAGAAAAAAAGGAGAAATACCAACATAACTTGAAATCTCAAGTATTCTCCTGAGATTTCGAGCCAAGGCGTTAGTGGCCTCACTGGCGAGAAAGTGGCAAAAACACCAAGGAGTTTTGAAGAAATTTGTACCTCAAGATCTTAAAGGATTTACCAAGATCTCGAGTAACTTTGAAATCTTGAGCTTCTGCCCGAGATTTTGACTTTAGTTGCTGCTGAAAAATACATTGGGACCCACCGCGACTTTGGACAACTTAATGACTACTCCAAACTATCTTTAGACATGTTATGACCTATATTCATCACATTTTATGTCATTTATTAACCCGCAACATGCAAGGAAAGATTCAGACTCAATCACGAAGAAAACATCTCTTATCCCTCTGTAAAATAGAGGGTTCTGCTATTAAATAAGGGAGTTCGGTCAGAGGTTGGAGTTGGAGAATTGGTCTGGAGTCTTTGACTGAAACTACACACCGGTTCAACCATAGAGTGACACTGTGCATTATTGCTGGCGACCAAAAGAGAAGATCCGACGTTACCATGGAAGCGGTGTCTATATCAATGATGGAGTTCACCACCAACATGAGCGGCTAAACCGATATATAGGGTTTTTGACAAAATCCTAGTTAAGTAATGTAGATGTTATTTATTTTTATTGTAACAAGGGAAAACTGAAGACCTCGTATGTGATGATTGTGTGGATTGAGTGAACGAATTCGATTCTATATAAGATTTTATATTTATTCTATATCTTGTCTTAACTTGAATGAATATTCTATCTTACATACTGATAGGTGTCAAATGTTGTCCATTATAGGGCCCTAACTCGGTATTGTGAAGTCTTATCATTCCATTACTTGGTGTTTTTATACGGTTTGCATGTTAAAGCATGTTTTAGGAGCTTAATGAATAAACGAGCTAATTTTGGTGAATTAACCAATGATGTGCTTGTATCTACCTAAAAAGATAGCAAAAGAGGAGTTTTCAAGCAAAAAGTGTCTCCTAGAGGGAAAAAATGATATTTTTCAGAGCTGAAACTTTGAGAAACATACCAACGAAGTTGAGGGGGTTTTAACGGAGCAATAATTAAAAAAAGTGGTTTCCATGAATTTTCCTATGTTTGAGCTACATATACAATAGCTAAAAGTCAAACCTAGGTGGACCTCACGTTCACTTTAACCAAAGTCTAAAGCCCACTGCTGAAGACAAAAAGCCAGAGCCAAATATAGCCCTTGAAAAGTTTCGATCGCCTTATGATATAGATTGTCTATATGATACAGGATGTACACTTATGTCTAAAATCATCAAAACTTTACTTGAGCTACACATGGGAAAAATGCCCTACACTTGGAGCTACACTTCAGCGTAACAACCCCTACACTTAAGCGTAGGGGCCAATTGTAGGTCCAGAATTTTAGCCAACTTCAGATGACCATATATCGATCAAAACAGGTCTAAATGAAGTGATTCTTGAGCCTAAACACAAGGGCTCGAAGTTATCTTTCCAACAAGCTAAAGTAAGTCTCAATCCAAGTTGTGTAGCTCGACTTATGATCAAAAGAGTGAGACATGTCTGCAGGAAAAAGCTGAAAAATGCAGATTCGGCCAAAAATCCCAGTTTGACCCGAATTGATCATTTTATACTTGGGATGACTTTGTGTTCGACTTCAACACCTCTAAGAACATGTATAAGGTGTATTTACATCAAATTGAAGGGTTATGGCTCACAATTGAGAAGAAAGACATCAAAGAGGAATCCTACTCCTAGCGGGATAAGTCTAATACAAGCAGGACTCTTCTTAACTCTTCTATAAATACCAAGGTGTGATTTAGATTTAAGAAGCTCTAATTACATAATCAGAGCACTATCTTTGTAGATTTACATCTTTCAAAGAAGGGAGTCATTCAAAACCTAGAGATCCCGAGAAGAAGATCATGGAGGGCATTTCGACATCAATAATGCAGTCTCCTAATACCATGAGCAACTAATTTGGTATCTAGGATTTCTAGAAAAACCTTAGCGAAGTAATGTAGTTTATTTATTTATTTAAATTATAATGAGGGGAAACTGAAGACCACACCTGTGATGATTGTGTAAATGAGTGACCGTAGTTATTTATGATAAGGGGTTTTATATTTATTATATTATTGTCTTAGATTGAATGAATGCATTATCTCAATTAATCATGTTTATCTGGTGTTCTCCAACATTTCATGATTTTCATGCCTCGGTGAGGTGATATAAACAAGCTTTAATTTAATTTCATATTGTAGGAGTAGATTAGAGTAAAGTAAATAACATGCACTAATCACACTCTGTTCGGAGATGAGTTGTAGCGAATCCGATGGACGGTATCCTTTTTGAGATGGATTGCCCTCTTGCAATTAAACAAGTAGATAACTATATTATGTGGTTAGTGGTGGAGTATGAAAACCCTAGTTTTTATCTCTATTGTTTTTGTCTTAATCTATTTTTATTTGCTTTATTAGTTAATTAGTTAATAAATCACACACAACAAACCATACTTTTATAGCAATTCGAGAGTATTACTTTACGAGAGTTCAGAATACGACTTAGTCTTTTGGGTTTGATAACATTTCTCAAGTCGAACTGTACTACAATATAACTTATGCACTTGTGATAGGTAAAACCTTGTCGTCATAAGGGTCTGTTCTTAAGCACTATTTTTAATCCATATTAACGCGCATCAAGTTTTTGGTGCCGTTGCTGGGGACTAATGGTTATTCTGAATTTTAATAATTTAGTATACTTGAATTGTTTATTTGTATTATATCCAAAGTTGGATTGTGTGTTCTTGCGAGGTACACTGAAAAACGTGAAAAAAACTAGTGAAACAATGATGATTGCATTGTTGGACACCTTATGAGTTCTAGTGTAGCTTAATTTTAGCTTTATTTTCTGTCCATAGTTAGAGTTAGGGGTGAGCATGGACCGGATTGGAGGTATTTTCAATCCAATTCGCTAATACCGGATTCACCATTTATGAATCCAGTCCAATCCATTTGCCCAATGGATCCAATCCAAACCGGACCGCGATAAGCCAGATTGGTTCGGATCGGATTCAAGGATCGAAAGTTTAAAAAAATAAAGATAGTAAGAGAAGAAATAAATATCTATTAGTGCGTCTATTACATTTATTTTTTTATTGGTGCCATATTGTTAACTGCTAGTTACTGCCTGCACATTTTCAAGCAAATTGACATACTTTGTTCTCAAGCAAAATGATCCATCATGTAACTTTACTAGTTACTGCCTGCAAATTTTTAAGCAAATTGACATATTTGTTCCCAAGCAAAATGACAGATTACCACTAATAATCTGTTCCCAAGCAAATTGACATAGTTTTAGTAGCAAATTACACATAAACCAAATAATAAAAGTTGGAGTAAATAAACAAAATATTCATATAACATCCGAAAACTTCAACGAATTGATTCAAAAGTGCGGCATCACCTTCAAAGCTCCTCAAGTATCAGTTATGCCTACAAAAGTAAAACTAATTTTAATTAATTATGAACAAATAACTATAAATAAATTGTAAGGAATAAATAAAGTATACTTAATATATAATGAATAAATAAACCTACTTGATTGGATATCAAATGAGTCGAGTGCTTCAATTTCGTCCATTTGTGCTTCAATTTAAATCGGCACTTGCAAGACACGTAACCAATCTTGTGCACAAATCAAGGTTTCAACAACTTTAGGAGTAAGAGAACTACGGAATTGATCAAGGACACGACCCCCCGTGCTAAAGGTGGACTCAGAAGCAACAGTTGAAACGAGAATAGCTAAGATATCACGTGCAACATTAGATAGAATTTTATACCTTGAAGAATTTATTTTCCACCACAATAAGATTTCAAAAGTAACCTTATCGTCGTTACAAGTAGCTTCTTCCAAATATCTTTCCACTTCCGATTTCCCCCCACTTCCTATTTTCTTCAAATGCTCTAAATATGTCATTTGTGCCATGTTGATTACATTTAAATTACTTGTTGCCTCACTACTTTCACTTGCCTCACTACTTGATTTATCAACTTCCATGGAGTTAGAAACTTGATTGCAAGATGAAGTACCCCCACGGTTTTCATACTCAAGATAAATTTGGTTTAATATCGTCATTATCTTACTAATTAGATCATTCAATTTGGTAGAATCAATAATTTGAGAATAACAAAAACGCACATAGTCCAACTTGAAGCGATGATCTAACACAACGGCAATCACTAACATCATATATCACTTTCTCAATGCTCTCCCAATACTTATCGAATTTGCTCTTCATTTTGATAGTCATGCCACTTAAGCGATGGTCCATACTTCTTATGGCTACGGACAACTCTCTTTCAATATTATGAACTTGATGAAAATATCCATTTGAAGTCACATACAAAGAACCGGAAAAACTTTTAGTGGCATCATAGAATTTTTTCAAAAAGTCCCTAAAAATCCGAGCATCATCCCAATCATTCGTGGTAGGTTGGCCATCGCTAAGTGCCAAAGAAAATTGTACATCTTCTTCTTTCATTCTTTGAAATACCTTTTGAAACTTTAGGGTGACATCCAACATGAGATATGTAGAGTTCCACCTAGTTTGAACATCTAAGCATAAAAGACTTTTAGATGCTATCTTTTCCATAGTTACAAAATGCTTGAAATGTTTCTCTCTTTCGGGAGAACTCCTAACATACCTCACGGCCCCACGGATACGAGTTATTGGACCTTTCAACTCAACTAACCCATCTTTCACAATTAAGTTAAGGATATGTGCGCAACACCTCATGTGAAAGTATTCACCTCCTAAAATAAAAGATTCACTTTTTCTATTGAAACTTTCCTTTAAGTGGGACATATCGGTATCATTTGAACTTGCATTGTCAACCATAAGTGTAAGAATTTTATCTATTCCCCACTCACTCAAACATGTATCCACCATATCACCAATCACTTTGCCTTTGTGACTTGAAACTACACAAAAGTTAAGAATCATCTTGTGTAATTTCCAACATTTGTCAATAAAGTGAGCCGTTAGACACATGTAAGAAAGATTTTGGAGTGAGGTTCATGTATCCGTAGTGATGCAAATTCTTTGGTTTGATATAGCTAATAAATTCTTAATCTTTTTTTTTTCTCATTAGAATACAAGACCAAACAATCCTTTACAACTGTAAAACAGCTATTGAGCTTAAACCTAGGTTGCAACACTTTAAGAAGATTGCGAAAACCTTCACGCTCCACAAAACTAAAAGGCAACTCATCTATAATTATCATCTTGTTAACGGCTTTTCTACTAAGTTCTTGATCGAACTTCCAAACACCCAAATTACTTGCACCGCCTTCTTCCTTTACTGGTTGAAATGATAAAGTTGTTCGACTCTTATCCATATTGTAAGGATACTTAGAACACTTTATAATATGTTTTCTTAGTGTAGTAGTTCCATTCTCACTTATCCATTGATAAGTTTGATTACAATATTTACATGTAACACCTCCTCCATCTTTCTTAGAAATTTCTATGAAATGATCCTAAACATCAGATTTTTTATGATTTTTTTCTCTTAGAAGAACTCACATGTACTTGTTCTTCATGAATATTAATAGGATTTCCTGCATCTCTAACACTCAACATCTAAAATAAATGAAATCATGTATAAATTAACTGTTTATATCAACCAATAATCCAATAATTGTCTTCTGTTAAAGAGAAATGACTCAAACAGGAAACAAATATATGTAGGATCACAATCCATATTTTAAATTGTAAAAAGTCTAAAAATCTAAGAATATGATCAACAATTACTTCAATACATAAATTATTGATCAACAATTTGAGTATTTCAGGAAACATTACCTCCAAATGAAAGCTATTACTGCAATACATTAATTTGTGTACCAGAAATATGTGTAGAATCAAGCTATTACTTCAATACATTAATTTGTGTACCATAAATATGTGTAGGATCAAGCTATTACTTCAATACATTAATTATGGATTAACAATTTTCGCTTTATATGTTAAAAAATTCTCCAAATTGATCTTTTACCCTACTAAATTCTATTAGTATCATATATACACACACACATGAAAAAAAAAAAAGTTCCCAAATTGAGTATTTCAGGAAACATTACCTCCAAATGAAAATGAGATTTTAGATGGTAAACACATAAATTCACACACACAGACACACACACATAGATATATATTTCAAAATCAACGTACAAAAAAAGAAAGAAACCCATAACATATGGTATTTTAGAATCTGCAACTTCCAATTGAGAATGAGTTGTTACATATTACACAAACATATACATATAATATTCACATGATATAGACAACTTCTAGTTTTATAAGTCGAATATCCAATTAAACAATTACACTATCGTAAAATTCATAACCCAAAATTTAACAAGTATAATTCCAAACGAAAACAAATGAAAACAACAACACAACAAACAACAACAGATAACCCTAATTCTAAACTCTATTTGGTTGCTAAGAAAAAGAACAGATAACCAAACATAGTCCAATTCTCCGCACCAGAAAAAAATCCATTCGCAGTTAATTCAGAATTTTAACAGGACTAAAAGCCAATAGAATCTGGAACACATCATATAGACCCTTTAAAATTACAGAAATTAAACTTTAAAATTAGCATATAAGAAATATTACCACTATAGAAGAGGACGAGTAAGCTGTCGCTGGAGGTAAGAGAATAAACCAGAGGGGGTGAAAATTGGTGAAAAAAGAGAAGCGGTGAGAATCGGCGTGAGAGGGATGGGTGTCTCGTTCGTGAGAGAGGAGGCGTGAGATATGGAGGTGCTAAGTTTCTAACCTAATGAAGACCTCTTAAGGCTTTTAGCAGCCGTTGGATGAACAATCTGATGGCTGTTATAAATTGTCCTCATATTATTTAAAAAAATATAATTTAATTAATTACCCTCAATTTAAAAAAACTATATATATATACTAATTTAAATCAATTATCTTAAAATTAAAAATTAAAAAAATTAAAATTAAAGTAATAAGTGTTGTTGTTTAAACTTTAAAATTATTTTAAAAATAAAATAATAAATTTTTTTAACTATATCTTTCATATACTGTTAGATTTAAACAAAATAAGAAAAATATTTTAATTAATTACCTTTTCAATTAAATTACCCTCAATTTAAAAAATATATATATATACTGATTTAAATCAATTATCTTAAAATTAAAAATTAAAAATAAAGTAATAAGTGTTGTTGTTTAAACTTTAAAATTATTTTGAAAATAAAATAGTAAAAACTTTTAACTATATCTTTCAAATACCGGAATATTTAAACAAAATAAGAAAAATATATAAACTTTAGAGTTATTTAAAAAAATTAAACTATATATTTAAACTATACAAAAACTATGTGTTTTAAAAAAATTAAGTTATTTAAACTTTAAAATTATTTTAAAAATAAAATAGTGAAAACTTTTAACTATATATTTTCATTTGAGGGTTTAGAGTTTAGGGTTTAAGGTTTACGGTTTAGGGTTACTATATCTTCGGCTCCTAATCTTGATAAATTATCTTTTTTATTCATTCTAGTTTAATTGATTCATTTATTTAGTTCAAGACAGTTATACACACAACAAACTCAACTTATTTAGCCATTGAAATATACATAACTTAAAATTTTGACTTATATTGAAACCTTGCATGAAAAATATTTCACACCACAATAATATTTTAGTAATAATTATAAAATATTATTTTTTGGGGGTATTCATTCATTTTATTTTATAATTGTTATATACACTTTCTTTTAAAGAAAATACTTGCATTGAAATAATAAAATGTATTAATGTACTTTAATGATATCTTTTGGATTTTGTTATTAAAGTCTTAATAGATTAAAACTTAATTGTAATTTTTCAAATATAATAAATGTATAAGAATATTTTAGAGGTCCTTTATAATGGTAAATAACTAATAGAAAGTCTTCCTTTCTATTTTTTCTGAAAATTGTAATAGTGGCGAATGTTTTAATGTATGAAAATATTCGAAATGACTTACATTTTTACAATAGTATGGATAAATATGGATAATTACTTGTATAAAATAAGATATTATGATTTATTTTTGAATAGTATATTACTGATTTAAGATATTATAATTTAATTTAAAATAATATACTATGTGATATATTATTAATATTATATATTGAAATATATATGAACAGTACCAGATTGGACCGGATTATTGAAAATGTAATCCAGGATCGATCCGTAAAATACTAGATTGTGTGTTTTTGAATCCATGTCCAATCTAATCCATAAAAAACCCAATCCAAAATATTTGGATCGGATTGGACATACGGATTTTGCGGATTTTTGCTCACCCCTAGTTAGAGTAGTTTAGAAATAGTTAGTTTTTATTAAAAAAAAATTGTTGTTTTCTTGTAAACTATCAGAAAGTCCGAATTTAGCAAAAAAAAAAGATAGATTTTTTAGTGGAAAAGGGCTAATAAACAAAACTCACTGTATAATAGTAAGCCAAGATGAATCTAGGCCGAAACACGTCGTTTAAGACCTCAAAATCACGATTTTATGACTGTTATGAAGAATCAAATAATAATTCGAGTGGAGAGAATCTACCGATAGGAGACATGACTGACCATAATAATTCATACAATTTGGCGGATGTTCCATATTATAATTCATACATCCCGGATTAGAGAAATCATCCCTATTTCCAATACTAACAATTAGGTATAGGAAATTCATACCAAAGTTTTAATGAGGATCCATGATATTTTTATCATGGATTAGGTTATCGACCATATAGTCAAGATTATTATCCTCAAACATCTAGTCAATTCCAATTTGAAGAGTCAAATGCATATTTGTGTCCGGGGCCATTGTCTTTCGAAGCTAAATTCTTAGCATATTTGAGAGAAATTAGAGCAACCACCCGTCCGGAGTCATTGTCTTCTGAGGAAAAAATATTAGTATCTTTGAGCAAAATCGAAGCAATCCCTCAAAACTGTGAGGAGATCACATACAATGGAGACAATTCATACTTTCTGAACACTAAAAATCCTTAACCAAGTTTCAATAGAAGTCAACAACCATTCAGTACTCAGGATTTTCAGTCTAATAATACCCAATTGTTCCAACCCTCCAACCAAAATCTACTATAGTTTCAAAATCAAAATTTGCTGCCTAGACCAACTGGTGTGGAGGATGAACTGATGAGTGTTTTGAGAGAGTTTAAAGCAATTGCCCAATTGATTTCTCAAGCCTTATCTAAGTTGGAAACCCAAATAGGGTAACTAGCTGATACTTTAAGAATGGATGAATTGCTAAATTAAGTGGTAAATAATTTTGAAGATGAGGAGGACGGGTACAGTGAAACAGAGGAAAACTTTGAAACTGAGAATGACATTTAATATGATGAGTATATGCAAACCATTCCTTTATCACAAGAGCTAAAAGAGACACTATATGAACCTAAAACAATATTTACCCAATGTCTCGAGGAGTTGTGTCTTGAAGATAAACAATGAGGGGATGAGTACTACGTAATGGATGGGATTGATAAGGTGATAAAGAACGCATTACCTTATTTGTTGATATAAGAATCGTTAGACATAAGTACTAAACATGAGATGAATCTAGAGTATGGAAAATGAGAGAAAATATATGTGGTGACCTATATGGGTGGGTGTGCCATAGGTGGGTGCAAGTGGCACTGATAGGCTACCACACTGGGTGAGCTACAGGTGCACAATCCCACATTACTTGGATAAGAAAAGGCTATGTGTTATATGTGAGTTTCATACCATTCTATGACACGACGCATTTTAAAATCGTGATGGCTAGGAACCCACCAAAACTCCAAAGTTAAGTGTGCTTGACGTGGATTAGTATCAGGATGGGTGACCCCCTGGGAAGTCTCTGGTACGGGTGAGCCAAAAGCAGACAGTATTGTGTTAGGATTGGGAAGGGACTGTTACAAATGAAACAGATATGACCCGACGTCCCCGTCGCCTTTCCTAGGGGTGGATTGTGTCAACCTATGTGGACAGGTGTGCCGTGGGCGGGTGCAAGTGGCACTAGCAAGCTACCACACTGGGCAAGCTACATGTGCCCAATCTCACATCACCTGGGTAAGGAAAGACTACGTGCTATATATGAGTTTCATACCCTTTTATGACACGACGCATTTTAAAACCGTGATGGCTGGGAACCCACTAGAACTCCATAGTTAAGTGTGTTTGACGTGGAGTAGTATCAAGATGGGTGACCCCCTGGAAAGTCTCTGGTATGGGTGAGTGATGTGCGTCAGGTGTATACAAAATATGTGGTTAAAAATGACACCTTAACGACACTAGGTTTTACCCTACGCAAGCGCACGTATCGATTGTAAAATAGCAATGGCTTGAGTAAGGGATATCGATCCCACAGAGACTGAGATTGTTCACTTTAGCAATTCAAAAACATTGAATTATATTTTCTGAAAATGGTGTGTTTGGATGGTCAAAGACTAAATTATCTAGAAAGCAAATTAAATTGGTTGTGATTCAGATGAGAAAGAAAACTAGGGTTTTCATCGCTCCACCACTAACCGCATAATATAGTTCATCACTGTATCAACTGTAAGAGGGTGATCCATAACTGTGAATCAGGTCGTACCGTAAATAGCTAAATACGACCCCAAAAAAAAGTATCATCAACCGGATTGCGATAACCTATCTCATGGTTGACCTAACTAGTACATGCTAATTATATTACTGTAATATACTCCTAATGCATGAAAATAAACTAAAGCATGTCTATATTAAATCGCAAAGGCATGGCTTGTGTCAACCTAGGGTCTCAAGTTTCATTATCACCATTGTGTAAAAAATCATAATTAAGCATCCGAGTTCCAGCCTATAGTGAATAAGCATAGTTGTGAAAAATAATACATTTATTCCATCTAAGACAAGAATTTAGAACAAACATATAATTTTATATTGCAAATTAGTACGGTCTTTTAACTACTACAATCATCACAATATGGTCAACAGTTTCCCCTCGTTACAATTGAAAATAATGAAAGAACTATATTACTTGGCTAGGGTTTTGCTAGAAAACCCTAGAAACCGAGTTAGTTGGCCATGGTGAAAAGGTGACTGCATTGGTGATGTAGAAATGATCTTCATGGTGTTCTTGTCCGGATCTCTAGGTTTGAATACAACTCTCAACAACATCAAGTCTGAATGAACGTGAACCTCTAAAACTTACGACTGAACAACCCCAATGAACTCCATATGATCGTGTATATATAGATAATGGTATAAAGAGATCCTTTTAAGTCTTTTCACTTTTCACCTCCTGCAAACCCTAACTTATGATATATAGGTGTATATACATGTATATAGAGGTCTGGAGTCACATGCACGTCTTCAAATCGAATCGGGGGTAAAATAAGTAAAAACCATCGAAAAACCACAAAACTTGCCGCAGATATGCTTCAAGCGTAGTTGGCCAACACTTTAAACATAGGTCTAACGTACCTCCAAGCGTAGGTCCAAGCATATCTCTAAGCGTAAAAATGTGTTTTCCAGCCACTTTTTGAAACTGAAAGCGTAGGCACAAGCGTTGGTATTTTATGGAAAATCACTTTTCTCCGTGTATGCACCAAAACAACCGCCTTGAACCCACAATACTTTTTGTTGAAGATGACGGCTTCTGAAAATATCGTTTTTGCCCTCCGGGAGCCATTTTTGTCTTCGACTGCCTCTTTGACTCTCCTATTTGAATAGAAAGAACACACTCTTTAGTTAATTCACCGAAGTTAGCTTCATTAAACTCCTGAAACATGCTTTAACACGTAAACAACATAAAAATACCAAATAATGGAATGAAAGAACGTAACAATAGCGAGTTAAGGGGTCAAAATATCTAATATTTGACACCTATGACACCACCAAACTTACATATTACTAGTCCCGTAACAATAAACTCAAGGAACTTTCTTGTGATGATTTATTTTCTATCTATTCTAACTAATCTAACCTAATCCCTTGCTTTCGTGAGGGTTGACGATTACACTTAGCACGTGTAACAAGCCTTTTAAACCCCTAGTGGACGAGTAAAGTCTCGTGAAGGTTTCCAGTGATGGTACCTACAAACATCTCAGTTTTCTGTAATCACTCAGTCATGAGTTCACACACAAGTTCAATTAAGTCATAATATAATGCAAAAGACAACATGGATGCAAATACTCCCACTCACTACCGAACAATAATTATATCGAGCTTCGTCTCACGAATGGTTCCCACTAAAGTGAACGTTTTCGCTACTTTCTACTCTCAATCCAAACAACATTCCGTTTTTTTGTGAAACGGAATGTTCATGGTGAAAAGATAACTGCATTGGTGATGTAGAAATGATCTTCATGGTGTTCTTCTCCGGATCTCTAGGTTTGAATACAATTCTCAACAACAGCAAGTCTGAATGAACGTGAACCTCTAAAACTTACGACTGAACAACCCTAATGAACTCCATATGATCGTGTATATATAGATAATGGTATAGAGAGATCCTTTTAAGTCTTTTCACTTTTCACCTCCTGCAAACCCTAACTTCTGATATATAGGTGTATATACATATATATAGAGGTCTGGACTCACATGCACGTCTTCAAATCGAATCAGGGGTAAAATAAGTAAAAACCATCGAAAAACCACAAAACTTACCTCAGATATGCTTCAAGCGTAGTTGGCCAACACTTTAAACATAGGTCCAAGCGTACCTCCAAGCGTAGGTCCAAACATATCTCTAAGCGTAAAAATGTGTTTTCCAGCCACTTTTTGAAACTGAAAGCGTAGGCACAAGCGTTGGTATTTTATGGAAAATCACTTTTCTCTGTGTATGCACCAAAACAACCGCCTTGAACCCACAATACTTTTTGTTGAAGATGACGGCTTCTGAAAATATCGTTTTTGCCCTCCGGGAGCCATTTTTGTCTTCGACTGCCTCTTTGACTCTCCTATTTGAATAGAAAGAACACACTCTTTAGTTAATTCACCGAAGTTAGCTTCATTAAACTCCTGAAACATGCTTTAACACGTAAACAACATAAAAATACCAAATAATGGAATGAAAGAACGTAACAATAGTGAGTTAAGGGGTCAAAATATCTAATATTTGACACCTATGACACCACCAAACTTACATATTACTAGTCCCGTAACAATAAACTCAAGGAACTTTCTTGTGATGATTTATTTTCTATCTATTCTAACTAATCTAACCTAATCCCTTGCTTTCGTGAGGGTTGACGATTACACTTAGCACGTGTAACAAGCCTTTTAAACCCCTAGTGGACGAGTAAAGTCTCGTGAAGGTTTCCAGTGATGGTACCTACAAACATCTCAGTTTTCTGTAATCACTCAGTCATGAGTTCACACACAAGTTCAATTAAGTCATAATATAATGCAAAAGACAACATGGATGCAAATACTCCCACTCACTACCGAACAATAATTATATCGAGCTTCGTCTCACGAATGGTTCCCACTAAAGTGAACGTTTTCGCTACTTTCTACTCTCAATCCAAACAACATTCCGTTTTTTTGTGAAACGGAATGTTCATGGTGAAAAGATAACTGCATTGGTGATGTAGAAATGATCTTCATGGTGTTCTTCTCCGGATCTCTAGGTTTGAATACAATTCTCAACAACAGCAAGTCTGAATGAACGTGAACCTTTAAAACTTACGACTGAACAACCCTAATGAACTCCATATGATCGTGTATATATAGATAATGGTATAGAGAGATCCTTTTAAGTCTTTTCACTTTTCACCTCCTGCAAACCCTAACTTCTGATATATAGGTGTATATACATGTATATAGAGGTCTGGACTCACATGCACGTCTTCAAATCGAATCAGGGGTAAAATAAGTAAAAACCATCGAAAAACCACAAAACTTACCGCAGATATGCTTCAAGCGTAGTTGGCCAACACTTTAAACATAGGTCCAAGCGTACCTCCAAGCGTAGGTCCAAACATATCTCTAAGCGTAAAAATGTGTTTTCCAGCCACTTTTTGAAACTGAAAGCGTAGGCACAAGCGTTGGTATTTTATGGAAAATCACTTTTCTCTGTGTATGCACCAAAACAACCGCCTTGAACCCACAATACTTTTTGTTGAAGATGACGGCTTCTGAAAATATCGTTTTTGCCCTCTGGGAGCCATTTTTGTCTTCGACTGCCTCTTTGACTCTCCTATTTGAATAGAAAGAACACACTCTTCAGTTAATTCACCGAAGTTAGCTTCATTAAACTCCTGAAACATGCTTTAACACGTAAACAACATAAAAATACCAAATAATGGAATGAAAGAACGTAACAATAGTGAGTTAAGGGGTCAAAATATCTAATATTTTGACACCTATGACACCACCAAACTTACATATTACTAGTCCCTTAACAATAAACTCAAGGAACTTTCTTGTGATAATTTATTTTCTATCTATTCTAACTAATCTAACCTATTCCCTTGCTTTCGTGAGGGTTAACGATTACACTTAGCACGTGTAACATGCCTTTTAAACCCCTAGTGGACGAGTAAAGTCTCGTGAAGGTTTCCAGTGATGGTACCTACAAACATCTCAGTTTTCTGTAATCACTCAGTCATGAGTTCACACACAAGTTCAATTAAGTCATAATATAATGCAAAAGACAACATGGATGCAAATACTTCCACTCACTACCGAACAATAATTATATCGAGCTTCGTCTCACAAATGGTTCCCACTAAAGTGAACGTTTTCGCTACTTTCTACTCTCAATCCAAACAACATTCCGTTTTTTTGTGAAACGGAATGTTCATGGTGAAAATGTAGCTGCATTGGTGATGTAGAAATGATCTTCATGGTGTTCTTCTCCGGATCTCTAGGTTTGAATACAATTCTCAACAACAGCAAGTCTGAATGAACGTGAACCTCTAATACTTACGACTGAACAACCCTAATGAACTCCATATGATCGTGTATATATAGATAATGGTATAGAGAGATCCTTTTAAGTCTTTTCACTTTTCACCTCCTGTAAACCCTAACTTCTGATATATAGGTGTATATACATGTATATAGAGGTCTGGACTCACATGCACGTCTTCAAATTGAATCAGGGGTAAAATAAGTAAAAACCATCGAAAAACCACAAAACTTATCGCAGATATGCTTCAAGCATAGTTGGCCAACACTTTCAACATAGGTCCAAGCGTACCTCCAAGCGTAGGTCCAAGCATATCTCTAAGCGTAAAAATGTGTTTTCCAGCCACTTTTTGAAACTGAAAGCGTAGGCACAAGCGTTGGTATTTTATGGAAAATCACTTTTCTCCGTGTATGGACCAAAAAGACCGCCTTGAACCCACAATACTTTTTGTTGAAGATGACGGCTTCTGAAAATATCGTTTCTCCGGGAGCCATTTTTGTCTTCGACTGCCTCTTTGACTCTCCTATTTGAATAGAAAGAACACACTCTTCAGTTAATTCGTCGAAGTTAGCTTCATTTCTTCATTAAACTCCTGAAACATGCTTTAACACGTAAACAACATAAAAATACCAAATAATGGAATGAAAGAACATAACAATAGTGAGTCAAGGGGTCAAAATATCTAATATTTGACACCTATGACACCACCAGCCTTACATATTACTAGTCCCTTAACAATAAACTCAAGGAACTTTCTTGTGATGATTTATTTTCTATCTATTCTAACTAATCTAACCTAATCCCTTGCTTTCGTGAGGGTTGACGATTACACTTAGCACGTGTAACAAGCCTTTTAAACCCCTAGTGGACGAGTAAAGTCTCGTGAAGGTTTCCAGTGATGGTAGCTACAAACATCTCAGTTTTCTGTAATCACTCAGTCATGAGTTCACACACAAGTTCAATTAAGTCATAATATAATGCAAAAGACAGCATGGATGCAAATACTCCCACTCACTACCGAACAATAATTATATCGAGCTTCGTCTCACGAATGGTTCCCACTAAAGTGAACGTTTTCGCTACTTTCTACTTTCAATCCAAACAACATTCCGTTTTTTTGTGAACATTCTACCATGGTATTTCAATCTCTTTTTTCCTACTTTATTAATCAAATTTTGTCATTTTTCATAAAAACTCATCTTTCCATCTTTCCACTTTTATCCCTTTTTGTCTTTCTAAGTCTCAAGACTTTCCAGCAGGGATATTTAGTCCAGACCAACTGGGCCTGAGCTTTTTCCATGGGATTTATGCTTATCAGTCTTCTCCCCTTTAAACGCAAACAATGATATTGGTGATACCAAGGTCCGGTTACTCAGATCGAAGAACTACTTTTTGTATTTTATTTTTCAAAATAAAATTTCAACTTTTCCTCAATTTCAATAATAACATCTCCCATTCTCCCCTTTTATTGTGGAAAAATTATTTTTTCAACTACATAGTTAAAGATCAACCTATTTCAATAGTGAATGTGTGCTTTTACTTATAGGTCAATGCCGTCTTTCTTAATTTTAATTTCACTCATTCACTTACCCATGTAAAACCACATCATTTCACTAACTCGATTTAACCATTACTCTCATGAATGGGAATATCACAACACATACATCATAAACATGAACTCAATCAAATTGTAATGCAAAACATTCATGCATGAAAACAAAGAAATTGTCCAAAATTTTAAAATTTCAAAAACGTTTTCTGAAAATTTTCATTCCTTGTAATTCTATACCCTCACCCCCAAACTTAAATCAAACCATGTCCTGATGGTAAAAAATAATATAGGAAAACAAATATAGTTACCCTTGAGGTTCAATTCTGGATTCTAAAGCAAAGCATGAATCCCCTCCCCCAAACTTGATTTGGATCACCTGTAGGTATAATCAACAAAGCACAAATACCCAATCATAGCAAAGGAAAATAAATTTCAAAAATATCCAGAAAGTCACACAAAAGTTTGAAGGAATTAATTTTTATTTATTTATTATTTTTCAAAAATAATGATAATAATAAAAAATATATATAATTTGGCCTTAAGGGCTTACAATCCTACAAAATAAAATAAAATAAAAATAAAGACATTGCCTTAAGTGCCTGTTTGGTAGAAGGAGTTGGTGTCAAATATATGGTTTTGGGCTGAAATTCGTGGCCCAACCCATGTTTGGTAATTTTGGTGTTGGTGCAACAGTGTCAAACCATTGGTACCAAATGCTCCATTTTCCACACCATCTCAATAGATGGTTTTGTGTGGTTTGGTTTTGTTTTCTCACACCAAAACCATTCTTTAACCCAAACCAATTCAATTTGGTGTACCATTGGTTAACCCAAACCAATTCATTTATAATATTATATATATATATATAAATTCGAAAAATAAAATATTTATGAAAAAATAAAATATTTCAAAAAAATCAAACGAAAAAATATATTTCGGGAAAACAAATATTTCTAGAAAAAATAAAATATAATAAAAATATACAAATTATATGTATTTTTACTAAAATCTTTTGTTTTTTCAAAATATTTTATTTTTTGAAATATCTTATATAAAATATTTTATCTATAAATAGTTTGAAAAAATAAAATATTTATGAAAAATAAAATATTTCGAAAAAATTAAATATTTATATATTTTATTTTTTAAAACATATATATTTACAAAATGTTATTTTAAATAAATAAAATGTCAAACTATTCTAAGTTACCAAATATGATTGGTTTCAGAATTTCAGCCCCTATACCAACTCTACCAAACATGGTTTGATTTTTCAACTTTACTTTTTCTCACAACAAAACTATCTGCACCAAATATGGTTTCAGTTTAGAATAAAACCACATCAAACCCAACCCAACCTAACCAAAACCAAAACCAAAAACCAACACCGTACTGCACTGGTTGCCAAACAGGCACTAAGGGTCTACCGTTCCTAAAAACAAAACAAAATAAAAAAAATCCTAATCCTAATACTAAAACTAAACCTTAATCTCAATCATCCTCCTCTTCTTCATCACTAGTCACGACGCTCTTTAACCATAGGCATATACACATATGTACATCTGATTTTAAGAGATTATTCATGTATTATGAAATTATAGAAAATGGCAACCATTAGGGTTTCCCTCACTTATCTATAAATACTAGAGGGTTAGGTTATGTTTTTAGTTATAGTTTTAATATAGTTTTTGGAGGCTGGTTCATGCACATTCATTCATAGAGTTCTTCCATTGAAGAGAACTACCGTTGATGACCTAGAGATCCGGAGAAGAAGGCCATGGAAAGTGTTTCTGTAACACCCCGTGTTCTTTTTTTTTTTCCTGAAATTATTTATAATTTAATTTCAGTTATGACGTCACTTGTTCATGGCGTTCATGTTATCCTTGGTATTTCGAGTGTAATTTTTTTGCTTTTAGTTTTAAAGTCGACTGGACGACATTACGGTTTCTCTTTGACGACTACGCGAATTCTTGTTACCGACTACGCGGTTCCTTTTCGACGTTTAACATTAGTGCTTCAACTGGGCGATGACACATTTTATTTGATCGGGCTTACAGGTGTTACGGTTGTTGGATTTCTACCCCATTATATTTATTTTGGACTTATATCAATTAATTGGTGTCCCGTGGAATTACCAGTTCACGTGATCACACTTGGGAGTTGGTCCGTTATAATTTTGGATTAATTATGCTTATATAGATTATTGCAAATAATTATATAGGTGTGGAGTTAGTTTGTAATTTTAGATATTAAGAGGATCACTTTTGCAATATAGCATATATATGTATACGTGTATACAGATCTGGCCACTCACTCACAACCCACCCTCACGCTATCCTTCTTCCTCCTCTTCTCTTCACACGACAAATGCAACTTCTCCTCTTCTTCATTATCGGTCGTTTAGAGAAAGAGAGAGTGAAAGAGCAGCTGAAGGGAGAAGGTGGTGGCGCGATTGGGGTTTCGTGCAAGAGCAGAGGTCGCTGGCCTGGGTCGATGACGGCGGCGACGAGTAGAGGCAGTGACGGCGACGACGTGCAGAGTCTGGGTCACGACGATGGCGACGTGTCCAGGTGGTGGCGCCAGTGCGCAGAAGGCGAGCAGGGGCAGCGCTGTGATGGTTCGTGCGTGGCGCGCGATAGAGGTAGCTTGGGCCGAACTTCGGCCGGTGATTTGGACGACTTCCGGTGGTTCGATGACGACGATGTTTGGTGAGTAGCGTCGCCTCTACTTGTTGTTCATCATACTAAAATTTCATAATTTTTCGTTGAGCGGTTTGTCGAAAAATCAAGTTTATAGGTTATGATTTTTGTTTGGGTTATTTTAGATTTACCCCAATTGATTAACCTATTGCTAATGGGCTTCGTATAGATCGTCAAGGCGGACGTTCTAGTATATTCGAAATATTATTCGGGTGACTTTGGTCGGCTGGCTCCATATACGGGTGACGATACTGTTCACGGTGGGTCATTTCGGGCTGTTCTGTAAGCATAAATTTAGGTGGGAAATTTTATTCTCACTTCCGTATCGTTGACGTGGTTTGGGTGTGCAAACTAGTATTTATTTTAGTTTTAATATATTAAATTGTGAATTTAAATATCTAAAATTGGGTTAAAATCGAAATAGGACTTAGGAATTAATTTAAGAAATTAATTAAATTAATTCCTACGAAACTAAATAAATTCCTATTTGAATTGAATATGAATAGGTGACTTAGTAACCCCTTGAGAATTAAATGGGTTAGTAGAATTTTGTAAAAGTTAGACGTAAACTTAGAACGCTATATTAGTTCCCTTTTTACCGTGTTAGGGGATATATAGACGTGAGGGACGTGAAAACTTAGACGTTATACTAGGTTTTCCTTATGATACGTGGATTAATTGTTTTAATTGTTTTAAAGGCATGTTAAGAGAAATTGAAATATTTTCCTAAAGAATTAAAGAAAATATATTGTTTAAAACATGAATTTGTTTCCATGTGATTTAAATGCCTTTATTATATTTTAAAAGCATGTTAAAGATATTATGAGATTCATGTTGGTATCATGTGGATATTTTCATAAATATGATGCATTACATATTTATGTTGAGGCATGATTTTTATTGGATACAACATGTCGTGTAAGTACATGGGTGTTGGTGCATGTAGTGCACGGGTTCACCTTTTGTAGAGAAAAATTCAATTGGTGTGGTCTACTTCTGTTTGCGTGTGGTGCATGAGTAGACATTTGTGTTTGGATCGTCGAAACAACTGGCCAGGGGGTGCTTCTTGCTCCCACGGAACTAATCTTCCAAGAAATGCAGATGATAGGGGGAGGACATATCGTCCAAAGCCTATGCGCATGACCGCATCGTGGAGGACGCCTTCCTTGGTTAAAAGTGTAAAACACTTGGGAAGAATGGTACGATGAGTCTATATTCCCTAGTGAGCCTGTATCCTCAGGGGAATTGTGGAGAAGGATCCGTTTACCCTTGGGAATGGTGTGTTTTTGTGTGCGTATCATGGGTGTTTCGGTCACACTACATTGCATAGCGTTTATGTGATTTCATTGACATGTATATGTGATATTATTACATGTGATGTTGGAACAAGTTTATTATGTGTTATCATTACCTGTGGATTTTGGAGCATGTTAATTATGAATATTGCAAATAAATTCATATTTTATAAAATGCTCAACTAATAGTGATTAATGTGAAAACATGAATTAAATGCAGTAATTGAAAAAGTATAATGAGTTATATTCTTATACTTACGATTATATACTTTTGTGCCCTTGGGGGAGGTTAAGTATATTGGCATAGTGACTCTGTGGTTAGTTGAGGTTAGTGATGGACTTCATAGTTGATTTTGAGTTGATGCCTTAGAGAAGACGGTTAATAGTTTTATGATTGTGGTTAGTTGTGTGACATCTTTAGGGATTTGAGGCTAGGGATTGATTTTAGTATTAATTGAGATTGAGGCCTTATAGATTGCGGGTGAAGAGATTGTGAATTTAGTGGATGTTGTTGTATAGACCTTTAGGTGTCTTTCACCTTTTGAGGAATGGGTTATCAACTGTATTTTGAGATTTTGATTGGATTAGAAGAGGTTATGGTTGAGGTGATTTTATTAAGTACTTGGGGTATTGTAGTGTTGTTTCTTATGCTTAGTTCATTCTCCTAAGCATTCCTTGTACGGTGTTTTGTATATTGGTATGTGATCGTTGACTTCTATGTTACTCCTTGAGTCTTTGGTTACGGCGTGGTGCCGAATCTCTTCCTTGTGTTGTCATTTGATTTCGTGGGGTTGGAAATGGATAGTTGTGTTCCGTGAACCCAATGTAGTACTCTTCCTTCCTTGTCCTCTTGGACATTAAAGGAATCCGTGGAGTTGTGTTCACTCTTATTCGGCTGTCTTTCAAAAACGGTGTTTTCTAAGTCTTGAAATAAACTCTTTGTATTTTAAAGGAAAAACCTGTTTTCGCCTACCCCCGTAGTAACTAAAAGTTTTAGTACTTTATAAAATGATCTTAGGATCTTCTTTAAAAAGATTTTTAACTTCTAAAAACCGGTGATAGCGACTGACGGAGATCGGGGGCAAGACGGTCATTTTTACTATGTGATTTCTTAAAGGAAAACTATTTTATTACTTTTCTCGAGATTCTGAGATTTCGAGACTTCTTTCTCAAGATCTCGCCTTGTAGAGCTTTGAAAGGTGTTTTCTTCACCTTTGCTTCTGATCATTTTAAGTCTTGGGTTTGAGGCTTGTTGTTGTTCAGTACACACATATAGTGTTGCCCTTCCCTTCTTTTGGTTATTTAATGTCACCACCTAGGTGATTTGAGTTTTTCACATGTTAGGGACATGGATGTCGAATGGATTGGTTCGAGTTTTAAAACATTTTCCTTAAAAACTATTGAATCCTTGGGATTCATCTTTTTATAACTTCCATTCTCGCCTATTCGCTTTTGGTTTCCTTGTTCGGGTGTTTTCACTAAACACTTGGGGTGTTCTTAACCTTGACGTTGTTGTCTTGGTTATCTATTGGTTTACTATTGGGATTTCTTTTCCCTTGCTTTGGTTTCCTTGTTCGGGTGTTTTCCCTAAACACTTGTGGTGTTTTAACCTTGACGTTGTTGTCTCAGTTATCCGCTGGTTTAGCATTAGGACTTCTTTTCCCTTGCTTTGGTTCCTTGACTCTTTTGTGGTTGTCATGGGAGTAGTGTTCAGGTACTCTCCGGGATTAGACCGTTTAGTGTTCCTTATCCATAGTGAGAGTATTGGTGATTTATTAACCTTGTTGGAGATGATATTTTGAGATTTTCGTATGGTGATATAATGAGGTGATTCCATCCTTGAGGTATAGATTTTCTCTAGGAATGGGATGATGTTCTTATATATATATCGTACATATATATATATATATATGGATGACGATTGTGTTAGTACCCAAGAACGTGAGTGTTTTTCCTCCTGTGTTCTCGGGGAATGAGTTATGAGTACTCCTTGGTACTAGTTGTGGATTTGATTTCTATGGATATTAGAGGTGAGTGTGTTTTCCCTCTGTTTGGAGTTTCTAGTTAGTGTTGTGAACGCTTGATGATTTGTTAGATTGGACCTGGGTGTCATGTATCTAGTGTACATTGGTGAGAGTAGTGTAGACTACCGGTGTTGGTACTTGGAGTACGAGTCTTAGTCGTGCCTTATAGATTCATGTTGTGTACTTATATATATATGTATATACATATATATATTCCCGATATATATATACTCGTTTACGATAGCATATGAGTACGTGCCTTGGGTTTTTCGTGGCTGGGTTACGTTGTGGGCTATATAGCTTACTAGATAGTTTAGCATTTCCTAAACAGTCAGAGGATGTGGTAGTTAGGATATCATTTTTCTCACTGAGCTTATTTGCTCACAGGGGTATTTCATTTTCCCCCTGGTATTCCCACGCCAGGTTGCAGGAAATGTTACGGCTATGGGCAGCATGTGGTGCAACGACAATTTCCTTTTATTTTTCTTGTTATAGGTTTTGGAGTGGCACAGGGTGATGCGGTTACGGTTGCAGCGCGGCTGATTTGGGGACGATAGTTATCTTTTGTCAGCTTCTTTACCCATGTTTGTGGGATTGTCATATATTTCTCTTGGGAGCCAGTCTGTTGGCATATCCCTATTGGTGTATCTTTTATTTTCCTGTATTTATTATTTCAGGATGCCGTTATATCTATTCTGCACTGCCATGTGCTTTTCTGTATTTTTATTTGAGCATTTGTGGCTCTGTTGATTATAGAGGGTTATGTAGGGGTTGGTGGTTTCTTTCCACTACCTCGGCCCTAGTAGGATTGATGAATGTTGGGGATGTGAGCCATTGTTATTATCGAACTGTTATTGGTAGGTTATTCTATTGTGGTTGGGTGTCCGGATGTTCCATTTACAAACGGAACTCTGCCGGATTTTTGTTAGATTTTGCTGCTTTGTTCTATCATTCATTTGGGTATGAATATACCATTTTTATCATTATTCCATACGTTTTCATGGTTAATGATATCTTAGTTGGTTGTTCATATTAAGGATCACATCCTGGATTCCTTGGATGTCCCGGTTCGGGAGTCTTAGGAATTTAGGGGCATGTCTGTTGGTATCAGAAGATACTATTGAGTTCTAGTATTCGATTAGGCATGGAGTATATTTTTCATTGTTATTCCATGTATTTTCTTGTTATTGTTGACTCTAGTGGTCGTTTGACTGACGTCATCCCTAGGAAATTCGTTGATTCTCTGGATTAGAGTTTCGAGAATTTTAGGGGCGTGACAGTTTCTACACCGACAATGCAGATTCTCTCAGCCATGATCAATTAATTCGGTATCTAGGGTTTTCTCGCAAAACCCTAGCCAAGTAATGTAGTTCTGATTTTATATTCAATTGTAGAGAGGGGAAACTGTGACTATACTGTGATGATTGTGTTAGATGAGAGATCATTTTTATTCGTGATACAAGTTTATATATTTGAATTGATTCTTGTCTTAGACTTTTCGAATATATTTATCTTACACAATCACAATTATTCACTATGGGCTGGAACTCGAATGCTTTATCTATGATTTTCTACACAATGGTGGTCATAAAACTCGAAACCCTAGGTTGACACAGGCCATGCCCTGACAAACTGATATAGACATGCCTTAGTTTATTTTCATGATTTAATTTACTTTTCCGTTAGTAGTTGGCATGCACTAATTAGTTTAGTTTTGAGATGGGTTGTTGCAATCCGGTTGAGAGTAATCCTTTTTGGGGTCAAACTGCTGGCGCGGTGCGACCTAATTCACAATCAATGGATCTCCCTCATATAATTGAAGTAGAATTTGGACTATATTATGCAGTTAGTGGTGGAGTGAGAAAACCCTAGTTTTCTCTCCCTATGAAT
The DNA here is from genome assembly GCA_963922005.1 of Cornus suecica. Classification (NCBI taxonomy): domain Eukaryota; kingdom Viridiplantae; phylum Streptophyta; class Magnoliopsida; order Cornales; family Cornaceae; genus Cornus; species Cornus suecica. The sequence continues at coordinate 33,996,143 of OY998241.1, forward strand.
CACAACCATTATTTATCATTGTTTTATGTTTTATTTTCATTAATATTAGATAATTCACAAAATCAAACTATTTTCGAAAAACTATAATTTAGTGTTTTTATACTATTAAAGTGAACAATCCTCATCTCTGTGGGATCGATATTCCCCTACTCAAGCAAAACTATATACAATTGATCTATGCGCTTGCAAAAGGGTAAAACCTAAAGTGTCGTTAAGATGTCGTTTTTAACTACATATTTTGCACACACTTGACGCCCATCACTTCCATACCCATTTCTGTTATCGAAGATCATTGCAGAGCAATTGGGTGATAGGATGATGGAGCTGTATAGGTCTGGAATCATCGATCAGTTGAAATATCAAAGTAGGGACAAAATTGGAAAATTCTCAAACAACTCCGAAACAACTTCATCCTGTCGAGGGATCACGTAACCACCATGTGGGACCTACGCTCCTGATCTACGCTTGGGTGTTGGTCTAGGGCGTAGGGTCCAAAACCACAGCGTAGCTTAGGAGCGTAGGTTGGGTCCAATCTGCCCTTTTTTTCTCTGACGACATAGGGTATAATGCATTTTTGCTGTAAAAACCCGTCTTTTCATATTTGAGCTAGACTGGTCGCTTTTGACTCCCGATGTTTTTCAGTGAAGTAATAATGTCTGAAAATGAAAATTTTGCCCTTCAGTGCAATAACGATGTCGGGAAATGACCATTTTGCCCTTCGGTAGCTCTTTTTCGCTTTGGCGCACATCTTGATTCCTTTCTCGAGATATAAACGAACACGAACTCAATTAATTCACCGAGATTAGCTCTGTTTATTCATTAAGCTCTTGAAACATGTTTACACACATAAACGAGATAAAATTACCAAGTAATGGAATGTAAAGACATAACAAACACAAGATAGGGGCGAAAAATGACCAATATTAAACACCTATCACACCCCTAAACTTACATATTGATAGTCTCTTAGTAATAAACTTAGAGAAAACAATATGTGATGATTTTTATTCTATCTAACCTATACTAATCTAACCTAATCCCTTGCTTTCATGAGGGTCAACGATTACACTTAGCACGTGTAACAAGCCTTTTAAACCCCTAGGTTACCCCTAGTGGACGAGTAAAGTCTCGTGAAGGTTTCCAGTGATGGTACCTACAAACATCTCAATTCTTTTGTAATTATGTATTCATGAGTTCACACACACAATTTAAATAAGCTATGATACAACACACAAGATAATATGAATGCAAATATTCCCACTCACTACCAAACAATAATTATATCAAGCTTCGTGTTATGAATGGTCCCCACTTAAGTGAATGATTTTGCTACTTTCTACGTAAAATCCAGACATCCTTCCGTGATTTTGTGAACATTCAACTACAATATTTCAATTTCTTTTCTCCTACTTCATTGAAATGTTTTTGCCATTTTTACATTAAAACGTAACATTTCAATTTTCCACCTTTCATCCCTTTTTGTCTTTCTAAGCTCTGAACTTTCCAGTAAGGATTTTTAGTCCCAACCAACTGGGCCCAAGCTTCTTCCATGGGATTTATGCTCATCAGTCTTTTCCCCTTTAAACGCGAACAATGATATTAGTGATACCAAAACCCAGATACTCAGATCAAATAACTGTTTTTTGCATTTTATTATCTCAATTGTTTTTTCAATTTTCTCCATTTTAACCAAAACAACTCCCCTTCTCCCCTTTTATTGTGGAAAAACTAATTTTCAACTATATAGTCAAAAATCAACATATTTCTCATAATGAATGTGTGCTTGTATTTATAGGTCAAAGTCGTCCTTCTTAATTTCAATTTCACTCATTAACTCACCCATGTAAAATCACATAATTTCACTAACTTGATCTAATCATTATTCTCATGAGCATGAATATCACATCACATACTAGTCATGTATCATAAACATAAACTTAATCAAACTGTAAATGCCAAACATTCATGCGTGAAAACAAAGAATTGTCCCAATTATTTTTTATTTTTCTTGAAAATCTTTATTTCTTGTAATACTATACCCTTACCCCTAAACTTAAATCAGACCATATCTCCATGGTCAAAAATAAAATAGGAAAACAAATACAGTTACCCTTGAAGCTCAATTCTGAATTTCAAAGCAAAACACAACTCTTCTCCCCCAAACTTGAATTGGATCTCTTAGAGATATCATCAACAAAACACACGTACCCAATCATAGCAATGGAAAAGAAATGACATCATAAATATCCAAAAATCGACACATGTATTTAAGGAATCAAAGATTTTTTTTTTATTAAATTTTTTCTTTTTGTTTATGACAAAAATATTAATAATAAAATAAAAAAACTGATTTGGCCTTAAGAGCCTACAATCCTAAAATAAAAATAAAAATAAAAATAAAAATAAAAGGAACAAAGACGTGGTCTTAAGGGTCTACCATCTCTACAAATAAAATAACCTACAAATCCTAAACCTAAATCCTAGTCCGCCTATTCATCTTCATCACTTGACATGACACTCTTCAACCATATCCGGTAGTTTGTAGTCTCTTTCAACTTCTCTAAATCTTCTTCTGGATATATTTTCATGAATGTCCACTGCATCTCATCCAATTTCTTCATTCTATCACCCAACTGCTCATCAATGATTTTTGATAGTAAAAATGGGTATGAAAGATAATAGTCACATTTATCGGCCCTCGCCCATTCTCGACTCACAATTGCTCGAGCATACGACATCTCAGCCATAATCAATTTTGGAACACACACTTCATACCCATGAGTTAGGGCATACAAAGTTTGAAGTATAGTGTGATCTCTTGCACTTATTTGATTACTAGGCCGAAGTTGAGTCGCAACAACACAATTCAAGTAAAGTAGATCCGAGTTCAACCACCAATTATCACATGTTTTATCCCCTAGATCTAAAACTACACACAATTCCCGCACCATATCTTCATTCTTATGTAGCCATACTACTGAATGATCCTTCAATATTCCTTATAAGTTTGCCGGAGTACCGATTGGTATATTCCATGCATCGACAATACTTTTTCTTCCAATCACAATAGGAGCACTCCACTGAGTCACTTTAGCCCTTATCACCTTAAATCCTGGCGGTCCCGAAACTATCATATTTTCATAGAATTTTCAGACCAAGCCCTAATACACCTTTTCGCCCGCCAATTTTTCTAGACTCTTCAATCCTCACTCTCTAAGGATTTTCCATCCGGGTGCAACTAAAACTTGATTCATCCTCTCCGGATGAAATATCTCCTCAAATTGCAACTGACATTGTAAAAATGATTTTGGTGTGGTTCGACTTCCCTTCCGACTCGTAGCTTCGTTATTCATGCTCTTCATGGCCACATGTAGTTTCGTCTCCTCTATGAACTCTTCTGGGTTAGAATAATCTTCAATAGCATTATCCATACTAACCCTCCTCAAAATAGAAAGAATAAAAGAAGAATACCCAATCTAATGCTCACTCTTTGAGAATTGTGAATTACGTCTACCCTATGGATGTATTTAAAGATGAATGGAGTAGAATTAGAAGAGAAAAAAGATTTAAAACCCTTAATTGACTAGGAAAGGAGAAACAATAACTAATCCAACTTCTATTTGTAGTCTCCTTGTCAGATTATAATTACTCTAAAAGTTCTACAAAAATTTTACACAAATTCCTAAAAATAACTTAAACAAATTTAAATACAAGTATTAGTACAAATCAGGCCAAAACATCCAAAAAAGGGAAGAATTTTTCAATTTTTCTAGCCCAGCCATGAACTACCCTACACTTGGGCGTAGGGTAGGGCTTAATTTTTTTTTATTTTTTTTAAAAATCATGACACGCTTTCTAATAAACAACGCACCCCCAAACTTAAACGCACAGATGTCCTCATAGTGCGAAAATAAAATCACACATACTCAATGTAATAAATATAGTAAGGCGCGCATATCGGTAAAAGCGATAAAAAACTGTCATTTTATATAAAATAAAAAATATCAGAAATAGTTAGAAATGATCGTTCAAGCGGTCACAAAAGATCGAACACTGACTCTCCGCTCGATGACTGATCTCTATTGTGGATAGCTAAAATAAGAAAATCTAAAAACAAAATAAAATGAACAAAACTAAACTACAACTACAAACATCATCCGGAGGTGGCTGTGGTGGTGGAACGGTCAATCCCATATGTCACATCATAAGATCCCACCAATCCATAATCTCATGGTGCTCTCACTGCCAGGCCTGCCTCTCCTCTATAAATGAGCACTCTAATCCCTCAATACATCCAATCAACTGGTCGTACTGAGTCTGAGTCATCATAACAGCACCCCCAGCCAGGGCCTGTGGTGCATCACCTCCTATAGCAACCTCCTCAGTCTATGGCACCTCCACCTTAGGTATCTCATCTTCAGCCTGTGGTACCTACACAACATCCTCCTGTGCACCCCACAACATATGTCATTGGACCCTTCTTGATCCACCCTTTATTCCACGCTCCCTTTCCATACGTAACTAGCGGTGCAAACTTATCCTCAACATCCTTTTGTAATCCCTGATCAAATATCAACTTTATCACAAGGCAGGGAATAACCATCTGAAACTTGGCAGTCCCGACCTTATTCTCCCGACGCAAGTGAATATAATTCCAGAATAAAGTCTGCCAAAGGGCGTGTGGAATAGAGTACTGTGACCAAACTCTTAAGCATAGTGCAACACCGAAAATGGCGGGTAACACATGGTCTGATGGCTATGTGGTAACACATTGGACTGGACTATCACATCCCAGAGCCACAACATCGGATGATAGTTGGATTTCTTGGTCCCATTACGCCTATTGTCTATCTACTGCCCCTCAGTCTACAATCTCACCATATCATAAAGTGGCGGAAGTGGGTCCAACATAGGTGGGAACCTCTCCTATAGCTTCGTAGGGCACTTATGTGGAATACCCCACGTAACTGCAATACTCTCGAGAGTAATCTTAAACTCCCACCCTTGCACCACTATCACTAGCTGAGTCCCTATGCTGTAATGCCTTATATGAAGCCAGAACTCGCTAATTATATCATCACAAATGTGTGGTGTAGCTGAGGCTAGGATTGACAATAATCTGCCCTTCCTTAGTACACCTATAGTCCAATGTGGAACTGGCTCTATCCGCTCAAGTGGTACAATAGCAAAAGTGTGCTCCTGTCGGAACCCCTTCAAAGCCTGGGTCATCAGCTTCTCCTTGGAGACTGTAG